>JALPQD010000085.1:6662074-7232156 GCA_023101885.1 Typhlomys cinereus
AGAAGGATCGAAGGGAAGAAAGTGTCAATGATTAGTGAAGGAAGGAATCTAAGGTAAGGAAAGGGGAAGGAAGGAAGGAAGGGCGGGGGAGGGATGGCAGGGAGCCGGGAGAGAGAGGGGATTGGGAGGGAGGAAGGAAAAGGGAGGCGGAATGGCGGAGGAGGAAGGGGAGGCGGAAACAAGGATAGGATTAGGGAGGGAGGAAGGAAGGGGAAGGAAGGGAGGGGGGAGGAAGGAAGGGAGGAAGGAGGGAGAAAGGAAGGAAGGAAGGAAGGAGGGAGGAGGAAGGGAGGAGGACGGGAGGGAAGAAGGAAGGAAGGAAGGACGGGAGAGGGAAGGGAGGGAGGGAGGGAGCGAGGAAGGGAGGGAAGAAGAAGGAAGGAAGGAAGGAAGGGGAAGGAAGGAAGAAGGAAGGAAGGAAGGAGGAAGGAATGAAGGAAGAAGGATGGAGAGAGGGAGGAGGGAGGAAGGAGGAGAGGAAGGGAAGGAGGAAGGGAGGGAGGACGGAGGAGTAAGGAAGGGAGAGGAGGAAGGGGGAGGAGGGAAGGAAGGGAGGAAGGGAGGGAGGAAGGATGGAAGGGAGGGAAGGAAGGAAGGAAGGAGGAGGGAGGGAGGAAGGGAGGGAAGGAAGAGGAGGAGGGGAGGAGGAAGAAGGAAGGGAGGAAGGAAGGGAGGGGGAGGAAGGCAGGAAAGGAGGAAGCAAGCGAAAGAGAGAAAGAAAAGAAAAGAAGGAGACAGAGAGAGAGACAGAGGAGATGAGCGAGAAAGAGGAAAGAAAGAAAAAAAGAAAGAAAGAAAGAAAAAAAGAAAGAAAAAGAAAAAGAAAGAAAAACTGGAAAGAAAGCAGAGATAACATCACAATAATTGGAATGTTGGATAATAAATGTGAAATTAGTAGTTTGGGACTGCCGTCTAATATATTTTCTAGCTAGATAACCTGAGAAACAGTCTGTCAGAGAAATCGGGAAACTTTACAGTTGAGTGTTCCAGGTTTGCCAGCATACCGGATATGAACTCTCATTGGAGGAGCCATGATGGGTCTGTAGGAGAAGTAGATTGTACTCAGTAGGATATTTTTAAATAAACAAAAATATTTCAAAGGTTTAATGAATGGTAAACCATTCCAGAAAAAAAACCAAATGTGTTCCATAATATCCTACCTAGCCTTTCTGCCCACCTGGGACAATCCCGGTCCAGGGAGGACACATCGCTTCTCAGGAGGTAACATCCAATACCCATCAGGATGGAGCCAAGGGCAGTGCAGAAGCAGCAAAACTGAAGGAAAAAAAAACATAATTCAGAACATCAGAGACCCTACATTAATCACCTGGAACCAGGTCAGCCTAATCTCTCCCCATCTTAAAGCTCAGGGAAATTTGTGGAAGAGGGGGCGGTAAGATTGTAAGAGCCTAAAGATGGGGAGGAGCAATGATGTGTAAGATACTCCACACAAGTTAAGGCCGAAGTAACCATAATAGGATTTTGCATGACCTGCCCAATAACCAACATATCATTGAACCCCCCCCCCAAAGTCTAGCATGGATCACAGGCACTAGGATCCTTAGAAGCAAGGGATTAACAGCCACAATAGTGTTCCTATACTAAAGGGGAACACAAGAAAGAATCCTAGACAATGCTACTGAGTCCTTACACCTCATCAGAGTGAAAGACCAGAGGGAAGTTTGACATGCACACTAAAGGATTCTCCAGGGATGGGGGGCACTGGGAGAAAGAGAGGGAGGGGGTAAGGAAGGGGAAAAGGGGAGAGGGAGCAAGGGGATCCAGGGAGGGGTGGAGGGAGGGAGGGGACGGGGTACCTACTAAGTTTGTATGAATGGAAAAAAAAATATTATCACATGATTAAAAAATATATATATATATCCTAACTAAAAATTTCATTGTTATAAATAAATATATATGTATAAATAAATAAATAAATATATGTATATTGCTCAAATTAGGGAAACAAGGATTTTATTCAGGTTCACTATTCCAGGTTATAGTTGATCATGGTTGGAAAGTTACATCATCAGGAGTTCAGGGAATTGTCATAAAACATCCAAAGTCATGAGCTGAGAGAGAGAGACAAGGGCCAACACTGCTTTCTAGCTTGCTGGTTTGCCAAAAATGGAACCAGCTCTCTCCATCTTATCCATTTGCCCAGGGGATATTCCAAACCACTCTGGTCTATGTCTTCCCATATTTATCATGCAATTAAGACACATTCCTAGAGGCTTGCTGAAAATGTCTGCCTTGACTAAGCAATTCCTCATAATTGCACCCAAAGGCTCACTTCTCAAGTGTCAAGTTGATAACTGAGATTATTATATACAGTGACCCCAGCATTGCAAATTCTGAGCAAAAGGATTGCAAGATATGAGCTGGCTTGGTCCACATAGCAAGGCTACTTAGGGGAAACAAAATGAGGATAGTGTTGCAATTTGCCTGCATGGTTACTGATAAATGACCATCAGATGACTTAAGGGAACAATGGGTTTATTTTCTTTCTGATAGTCCAGTTATAGTCTGTAGTCCAGCTTGATGGGAGAGCATGAACCAACACCAGGGCTGAAGGAACTGACCACACCATCTCTACATAATGTCTGAAAGAGGGACAATCCTTACTTGCCAGACCAGCATGTCTAGCCAAGTATATACAAGGATGCCGACTCTCTCAACCAGCTCTCCATGATTTATTCCAGGACCTAATCCCACCCACCATAAGCTGGACCTTCCCCATCAGCTAGACAATCCCCTTCAGGTTTGCTCTGAGCTTAACTCAACTACTAATTCTCCACAAATGTGCCCAGAGTTCAAACCGCAACTGTCATGTTGACACTTGTGCCTAACTATGACAGATAGCTAAAAAAGATTTGAAGATGCAGTGAGGTAGTTCATCAGCTGAAGGTACAAGAGAACAAATCTAGAGATCTGAGCTCTAATCTCTGAAGCCCACATAGGTGAAGCAGAGAACTGACTTCTGAAACTTGTCCTTTGACCTCCACATGTATACCCTAATACATTTTCACATTCTTCCTCTTTCTCTTCAAATAATGGAGATGTCATTTAATATATTTATATAATAAGTAAAATAGTTTTAAAAGATGAAAGGTTAAACTTATTCCTATCCAGTACTAACCGGGCTCAGTATTTAGGCAGTTTTAGAGTAGCATGCTGGGAGGTCTTTTAAGATATTTGAAGGTCCTGAAAGTCATTCCCCACAGCTGGGATTACCCTGAAGGAACACACCCTACTAATCTGGGGGAACTAATTTAATCCTCCACAGAGATAAGGTCACCAACCTACACCAATCCTCTGTTTATGAAAGGATATAGAGATTAGTTGTGGATAAGCCCTATCCAGAGGTCGAGAGGTGATCCACAAGATCAGCTGGGATAGGCCTCAAAATGAACAGACCAATAAGATGTAGAGGACCAAAAGCTCCAATCAGATTTGCAGAAACTGGAGTTAACCAATGAAGAAAAGTCATCTTTCCTGAGCCTGCCTAATCTTATAAATAACCCTGACCCTGGGAGCCATCTTTGGCCCCCTTAACCCTCATGGTATTTCATGTCTGGAGTATATAAGTTCCTTTTATTTCCTTTTCTCCTCATAGATTTCATATCTGGAGTCCATGAATTCTTCTCGACTCTCTTGCCCCTCACAGAATTCATGTCCATTGAGTTCTATTCTTTCTCTCTTCTAATTAATTCTGCCTTAATCCTCTACACATGTTCTGGTTTTGATACATTGCATGCATGTCTTCATTTCTGTATGTATTTGCATGCATGCAGTGAAAATCTGAGAAAAAGGAAAGAAATACATATACAGCAGGAATGCATGCATGTCCTAAGCGATTTCCACAAATGTCTTTCTGAACCATGTTCATCTTTCTCAATCCAGTAGAGTAACCCCCAAACTTCAGTGTTCTGCTTAGAAGAAACCCCATGGGTTCCATGATTATCTTTTCTTAAATATTAATAGCTGTTTCTTCACAAAGTTATCCCACCCCAAATACACACACACACACACACACCACCTGCCATGAGCACCTCTTCTTCTTTCAGTAAAGTGTGCTGGCTCATACTCATGCCTAGTGGGTTGGAAATGCTGCCTGGGAATTAAGGAATATACTGTATGGAAGAAGTGATCACTTTGCTTTTATTCTGGACACTTCCTTATCTTTTCATTTGTAAAAGACCTCATACCACCCAGCATTCTTGAGTCTACTTTGAAAACACTCAAAATTAGAACTGCTTTTTAGCTAAAGATAGGTGTCTTGCTGTTAAGTCATGATAATTTAAAGACATTAAATTGCCTGCTTGCTTTTAAAAGAACAATTAAGGTGAAGAATTATGTATTTATTGGTGGAAAGTGAAAGCATTTTTCTATCCTGTGGTCTCAGTGTGCTGTTTCAATTTAACATCTATGCAATTTTTATTCACCAAATAGAACAGCATTCCCTGTTTTGTCTGAACCTGGGGAACAGATTCAAACCCCAATTTATTGGTTAAAACTCTGTAATTTGTGGCCCTGCTGTCCTTATCGTGCTGTAAGGGGAGAATCATATGTTGTATCCTTTTTCTAGAACCAAAAATTATCAATGCATAAGTCAGTCCCTCTCATGACTGTGAGCCCTCTGAAAAAGAAACACTATACATTGTCAAGAAATATTTACTTATCTGGGGTCCATGAGGTCTTCTTGACCCTCTTGCCCCTCACAGACTCCATGAGTTCTATTCTTTCCCTCCTCTAATAAAGTTTGCCTTAATCCTCTACACATGTTCTGGTTTCAATCTTCAGACTCCTAAACACAAGAACCTGGACATAAAAATCCCCACAACAGTGGCATGGGTTCAATAATTCTAGCACTTAGAAGGTGGAGGTAGGAGGACAGAAATTCAAAGTCATCCTCAACTACACAACAGTTCAGGTGGGTATATGAAACACTGTCTCAATAAATAATAGATTAATAAAAATAAAATCTAGCACACTGTGGCAGTTTTAACTATTCGTATGATGTTTGAAGGGCATTTATTCAACATTTTTCAAAATTTTTATGCTTTTGAAGTTTCATATATTAATAAAATGAATTCATGCAATGTCTGCTCTTATTGTCTAATCCCTTTCTCCCCTCTGTTTATCAACAAAAACCTTCTTCATCTCAACTTCTCTCCTTCCTACTTTTATGTCTTTTCACTTATGTGGCACATTAAGTTTCATCTGTGTTGCCTGTACAGGCATATGACTGAATACTTGCTAGAACATGGCTGATATATCTATGGGGATAACATTGAGGAAAATAGCTTTATTTCTCCACCTAACATTAACTGAACATGCTATTTGAAATTCACAATGTATTAATCAGAATAATCAAAACAAAGGGTTGGGGGAAATTGATGACTTTATCTCTATGGGGATTGGAGCCAGGTCCTGCTGATTGGCAATTTTTCCTTTAGGATAATCACAGCAGTGGAGGATGACCTTCAAGGACCTGGTTACTCTATTCTAAAATTTCCTGGGGGAAAAATATTCTAAGTAAAATCCCATTCTAATTGCCTAATAGAAGCTTCTCTCTCTCTCTCTCTCTCTCTCTCTCTCTCTCTCTCTCTCTCTCTCTCTCTCTCTCTCTCTCTCTCTCTCTCTCTCTCATTTCCCCTTACATCTCTATCTACATTAAACCTCTTGGATGAGGTTTGAAGATCAATCTGGCTACTTCCTGCTGAGTGGGAGAGAAGAAAGAGAAAGTAGTCAATGGTCTTCATTTGCGGTGCTGGGACGGTCCAACAGTCCATTTTAGACATATATTTGTTCTTTCACATTTGAATTTTATGTATTTTAATATAGAACAAACTAAAATTGATGAGAAGGATAACACACAAAATACAAATATAAGAATTAAGCCATTGTAACCAGGAAGACAGATGGAATAAGACGAGGAGCTCATTAAATTGTCAATTCCTTGGTGAAGCTCATCTATTTGAAACAACATTTGTTTTGAATAATCTGAAATATTAAAGCAATACATCCTGGAAACTGCTCACATCCTATATAGTCTTTGGGTAAGAGGTAATCTATAATGGCAGCTATGTGGAGTTTGCCTATTTTTAGGCTTGTTTCAGTTAAAATCCTAGCTGTTAGACTAGGAGTCTTACCATAAACACAGGCAAGGACTAGTATATCTACCTGGAGACTTATTACCATGCCTGGTTTAGTAACTAAGAGTGCTCCCATCACAGCTGTCCCTGTATGTTGTAGCATATGAGACATAGCACTACTTTCATTACTGCAGTTTGAATCCAGGGCCCTTCATAAACAGCAGAGACACAAGCAATGGGGGGAAAGATGGAGAAAATAGGTAATAAGCGAAGTATAATGTTACTTATCTGGAGAATCATGCTTGAGTCGTAGTCATAATTCTCTTGTTTGTTCACAGGTTGATGGTGGGAGTCCACTTCTTAACCTGAGTGTGATGAATCCATGTGTTGATACCTTCGACTTTAATAACCATTGAGTGACTTAAAGGCTGCTAAGGGGGTCCTTGTCAAATGGCCTCCATAAAGGACTTAGATTGAAGTCACTGTTTTATTAGGACTTATTCCCAAGGTTGAAAACACATGGATGCCTTCAGACTGAGATGTAGTGGTTGTCTCTTTAAGGACTGTTGAAATGTAGATATTTATAATAGGTCTTTAGCTGAATTAATTTCTGAATCAAAAATTATGTCATTTCTTAAAAGGTGGCCTCCATACAGCATCTCAAAGGGAGAAAGTTTTAGAGAACGTCTGGGAATGTTTCTCATCCTAATGAGGGCAATGGGTAACACCTAATCCATGGTAGGCAAACCTCCTATATTAGCAATTCTTACATTTTGCCGTATTTTCTGTATCTTTCTGATGACTAGAAACCATATTGTGCAAATTTTGTTTTTATATTTAAAAATGTTGATTTAGAAATATTTTTCAGCTTCTTATCCTTTCAGCAACATGTAAATTTGTAATATACTATCAGTTTGTATTAAACAGAGATAAGTGATACATGCTACGCCATAAGAAAAATTTGGTATCACATGCCTACAATGTCATTCTTTTTACAAGACTGAGACACAAACATATTTGGTTGAAGTCCAGCCTCAACTATATAATGAGATCCTGCAGTCATGGGGGAAACAGCTATATGATATAATATCTATCATATCACAGCATCAGAAATAGGAGTATATTCTGAAATGTTTGCTATTATTTATCATATGTGAACAGTGTGGGGTGTGCTGCACATGCACATCATATAGCCCACTATGCACCTAAGCTCAGTACACAGGCTTCCTGCTTCTAGGGCCATACAAGATGATGAAATTGAATCAAGTATGAGAGATGAGGAGGTCAAAAGGCAAGTGATCATGGAATGAATGAGGATACTCCCCCAAAGGTTATGGAGGACTGTTCTGTAGCAAAAGAGGTTATAAGAAGTGGAGTAACTAAATAATAAAACATTTAGTACAACAAATATATAAGCCAGTAATATAGTCATGGATTTTCATCAAATATTGTACACTGTACATGAGTGAATATGCTAGATTTTAAGACTGACAGTATATGTTTGCCTGTACTTATCATTACCCACCATGATAAGAATACTGTGGAATCACTTGGTGACAGGGTTTTTCAACTACGTGGTAAACTTGAAGGACTACTGTGGCATCTCCCTGGAGCTGTGGAGATGAATCAGGAGTTAGGAGCCTTCGCTGAGTTAGCACGAAAACCAGAGTTTAGATACCAAGAGCTACATAAAAACTAGGCATAGTCATGATGTGCACACACATATATAATCATATATACTTGTACACATGTGTAAGTCTAGTCTTCATAGAACATTCAATGTTTGATAAGGAAACAAAAGGAACTAGATCACCTAGTAACTATTTTATTTATGTGGTAAAAGCAATGGCTTCTGTAAAATAACTTTGGAGGCTTTGTACACCAACTTTTACTTCTTTTTCTCTATGAACAAGCAAACATTTTCACAAGATTTATGACTTTACACCCCTATCCTACAAATGTCAAATGAATCCCCAATTCAATTTTCCCTTATATTAGACCCCAATAGTGTCTTCTGTCACTCAAATACCACTGAAAAGGAGAAAGCAATGACATATAATGGTACTTTTGAATAATGTTAGTTGTAAAATCATTATGACGATGCACAACTAAATAAGAGGCCTATGGAGAAAGAGGGCCCATGCTAACAGGTCAGCTTCCAGGAAACTGTGAATTAGTATGGGAATCTTGTTTCATTAGTACCTTTCGATAGAGAAATTTTTTTCCTGTATTTTCCCCCCAATCATACAAGCTCAATAAGTACCCCGGTTCTCTCCCTCCCTCCACCCCTCTCCAGTCCTTCCTTGCTCCTCCCCCCCCTTTTCCCCTTTCTTTCACCCACCTCCCTCCCTTTCTCCCAGTGCCTCCTCCTTCCTCCCTCCCATTCCCTGGAGCATACTTTTGTGTGAATGTCAAACTTCTCACTGAGTCCTCCACTCTAGTGAGGTGTAGGGACTCAGTGGCATTGCCCAGAGCCATTTCTTGTGCTCCCCTTTAGTATGGGAACACTATTGTGACTGTTAATCCCTTGACTCTAAGGATCATACTGTCTGAGATCCATGCTAGACTTTGGGGGGTCATTGACATGTCATACATTGTGCAGGTTATGCAAACTCCAATTATGGTTACTGCAGCCCTAACTTGTGTGGATTATCTTGCATAACATTGGTTCTCCCCATCTTTAGGCTCTTACAATCTTCCCACCCCCTCTTCTGCAAGTTTCCCTGAGCTTAGGATGGGGAGAGATTTGGCTGGTCTGGTTCCAGGTGACTAATGGATGATCTTTGGTGTTCTGAATTATGGTTTGTTGTTGATTTAAGTTTTGCTTTTCCTGTACTGCCCTTGGCTCCACCCTGATTTGTATTGAAGGTCACCTCCTAACCAAAGATAAAAGGCTGTTTAAATATAGATCTCACTATAAGAGAAGACTGAAGGGTAGATGGAATAGAAGTAGGACACCGCAGTGAGGGAGGTGTCAGTGTCCCATTTGCAGGATGGTTACCATCTATCCACCCTGATCGGTGAGATCAAACCTATTAAGTAGCAAGTGGCCCTGAAGGGAAGTGAGAGTGAGCTTCACCAGAGGTCTCACTACATATGTGCAATACTTGATGGTGACCTATTTTCTCTACTGAAGCATGATCCCCTCTCTCCTTTTTTCTCGGGGACCTTCCTTCCTCTTCCTTCCTTTTTATAATCTTTGTGATCACAGTAGGTATTACAGAGATTTATCTTTGAATATGTCATTAAGTGGGTTTGGTACTAGGATCTACCTATACAATGTCTAATTTTCTGTCTGGGATACTTCACATATAATTTTTCTAATTCCATCCATTTCCCAGCAAATATCATTAATTCATCTTTTTTTATAGGGCTGAGTAGTATTCCATTGTATAAATGCACCACATTTTCCTTATCTACTTGTCAACTGGTGGGCATTTGGGTTGATCCCATACTATTGTAAATAGTGTTGCTATGAACATGGTTGTGCTAGTATCACTGTAGTGAATTTTTGCTTTATGGTGGATTATTCCCAGAAGTGGTATAGCATGGTCATATGGCATTTCAATCTTTAACTTTTTTAGAAATTGCTAAACTGATTGCCAGAGTAGTTGTATAAGCCTGCAGTCCCACAGCAATGTAGTAGAGTTCTCTTCTCTCCACATCCTCTTTAGCATTTGGTGTTGCTTGTATTGTAGATTTTTACCATCATGACTGGAGTAAGGTGATATCTCAGGGAAGTTTTGATTTGTATTTTCCTGATGTCTAAGGATGTGGAGCACCTTTTAAGATATTTGTTAGACATTTCAATTTCAATTTCTTCCCTGGAAAAGTTTCTTTTGAGTTCCCAGGCCCATGTTTTAATTGGGCCATTTATCTCCTTGGTGTTTAGTCTTCTGAGTTCTTTGCACACTCTGGATAATAGAGCTATATCAGATATGTGGTTAGTGAAGATTTTCTCCCATTCTGTGGGTTGCCTGTTGATTCAGTTTAGAATCGCTTTATCTGAACAGAAGTTCTTTAATTTCACAAGATCCCATTTGTTGAGTGTAGGTTCTAGTGACTGTGCTATTGGATTTCTATTTAGGAACTGTTGGCCTAGCCCAATCACTTGAGGAAGTTCCCTATCCTTTCAACTAGGGTTTTTATAATTTCTGGCCTAATATTGAGGTCCTTGATCCATTTGGAATTAATTTTTGTACATGGTGACAAGTACAGGTCCAGTTTTAATCTTCTGCATGTGGACATCCAGTTTTGCCAGCACCATTTGTTGAAGATGCTACTCTTCTTCCATTTGAATTTGTCAAAGATCAAATGGCTGTAATTGTGTGGGCTTATATCTGGGTCTTCACCTCTTTATTATTATTATTATTATTATTATTATTATTATTATTATTTCCGCTCATACAGACTTAACAGGTACACTGGTCCCCTCCCTCCCTCCACCTCCCCCAACCCTCCTGCTCCTCCCTCCCCTCTCCCCTCCCTTCCTATCCTCCAGTGCTTCCCCTCTCCAATCCCTGGAGCATCCTTTACTGTGCATGCCAAACTCTCCTCTGGGTCCTCCTCTCCAATGAGGTGCAAGGACCCAGGGGCATTTCCCAGAACCCTGTCCTGTGTTCCCCTTAAGCTTAGGAACACTACTATGACTGTCAGTCCCTAGCCTCCAAGGATCCTAGTGCCTTTAGTCCATGCTAGACTTTGTGGAGTCAATAATGTGTTGGACATTGCTCAGGGCATGCAAAGTCCTATTATGATTGCTTTGGCCCTAACTTGTGAGTATCTTGCATATCATTACTCTTCCCATCCTTGTGCTCTTACAATCTTACTGCCCTCTCTTCCACAAATTTCCCTGAGCTCCAGGATGGGGAGAGATTAGGCTGGCCCAGTTGCAGGTGGTTGATATAGAGTCTCTGATGTTCTGAATTATGGTTTGTTGATTTTTTCTTTTCTTTTCTTTTTTCTTTTTCAGTTTTGTTGCTCCTGCAATGCCCTTGGCTCCATCCTGATGGGTTTTGGATGTCACAGGGTCTTCAACTCTTATCCATTGATCTACATGTCTATTTTGGAGCCAGTACCAGGCTGTTTTTATTACTATGGATTTGTTGTATACATTAAGGTTTGGTGATGTGATACCTCCAGCAGTGTTTTTGTTACTCAGGATTGTTTTTGCTATCCTGGGTCTTTTGTGCCTCCATATGAATTTTGAGATTGCTTCATCAATATCTTTAAAGAATTGCTTTTGGAATTTGATTGAATCTGTATATTGATGGCATTGAATCTGTATATTGCTTTTGGTAGGATGTTCATTTTAATGATGTTGATTCTGCCAATCCAGGAGCATGGGTGGTCTTTCCACCTTCTGGTGTCTCCTGTAATTTCTTTCTTTAAAACTTTTTTAAAGTTTTCATTATAAAGGTTTCTCACTTCTTTGGTTAGATTTATACCAAGGTATTTCATTTTTTAAGGGCTATAGTAAATGGGATTGTTTTTCTTAGGACTTTTTCACTTTTTTCATCCTTGGTGTATAGGAAGACCACTGACTTTTGCACAATTATTTTGTAACCTGTCACCCTGCTGAACTTCTGTATTAGTTCTAGGAATTTCCTGGTAGAGTTTTTAGTATCATTCAGGTAAATAATCATGTCATATGCAGATAGAGATATCTTGACTTCTTCCTTGCCAAATTGAATCCCTTTTATCTCCTTCTCTTGTCTTATGGCTCCGGCTAAGACTTCAAGTACAATATTGAATAGAAGTGGTGAGAGTGGGCAGCCTTGTCTAGTTCCTGATCAAAGTGGGAATGCTTCAAGTTTGGTAGGGAAATATTTTTTATATCATTTTTAGTGTTGTTGCTATTTGTTTTAATTCCTTGCCTTTGCTTAGTTCTGTTTTCTCTTTAATGATTAAGGACTTTTATATTATAGGAGAGACTTAACAAGTTAGACAGAAAATATCTTGGTTTTGCTTTCCTTTGCAAATCATAATGTCTCAGAATGACATGGTCTGAAAGGTTTACATCTAACATCAGAAGCCAGAGAAATAATACATACAGAGTGCTATACCTAGTCCCTTGTAGTCTTGTATGACAGGGTATACAAGAGTCAGATAGAAGGACAAAAGGATGTGGAAAAGGACATGAAGACCAAACTTACTGACATCTTTCTAGGCAGAATCTTGGAGTGTTTCCAATATCCCAAAAAGAGAAAAAGATACAGCACAGTACTCTAAGTCCCTCACTATACCATCGGATATCATCACCACAGATATCACTCAAAGGGACACCATTTTCAGAAGCCATGCATACCATGGGCAGACCATGTGATTAAAGACCTGCATACGATAATGGCCAAAGAGGTAGACACGTGAAAGAAATATATCATCAAGATTATATTCAACTAAAGAAACAAGTGGGAAGTTCTTTAAATGATTTGTGTCACATCAAATTGAAAAGTTAAAAGTAGACAGTAAATCAGCATAAAATAAATTATATAAATTAGAATCATGAAAATAAACAGAATTTATCATCAAAACTCAGGTGTTGTTGGTACCTGCAATCCCAGAAATTGTGAGGCTGAGGCAGGAGGACTAACACTGGTGTGAGTTCAGTTTGAGCTATATAAGGACCACCAGGCCAGGCTGGGCAGTAAGGTAAGCCAGTATAAATAAAGAGCAAATAAACAATAGGGAGCATAGTGTATTGTGTATATTTCAATATATATCATAAATATGATGTGTGTATATGTATATACATATATATACAGAACACACATTGGTCTTGCATATATGAATTGTGTCATAGCAAATAAATCTTGGGGCCGGAGAGATGGGGTTAAACCTTTGCCTCATAGGTAGAAACTTGAGTTTGAATCCCAGATCCCAAGTGAAAAAAATACCAGGTGGAAATGGTCTGTACCTCCTGCCCTAGAAAGTGGAATTTGAGAAACCCCAGATCAAATCAAAACGCAGGTAGAGCAATCCATGATGATTCCTGAGGTCACGCCTAGGACTCATAGGCAAACATAGTACCCTTTCATATACACAAACACATATATATACAAAGGCATACAAACACACACACACACACACACACACACACACACACGTGCATGTGTGCAAGAATAACTAATTAAAACTTTAAAATCTTATGCACCTCTTTATCAATGTACAACCCAATCTGTTTCAGGGGTTAAAAAAATGATTCTTAGGTCAGCAAGATAACCCAAAGGAAATTCCAAGAAGCCCACATAAAAGAAAAAAACCCATCTGACAGCCAAAATTCTCTCTCTCTTTCTCTTTATCTCTCCTTCTCTGAAATAAATAAATAAAATATTTTAAATGATTCTTTCTCCAATGAAAAGAATTTAATTAGTTATAAAATTTTTGCTATTCTCCCTTTCCCAAACCTGTCACCCAGACGCACTCAGTCCAACCGGGACTCACTACAACCTAGGTAAGCTCTGCCCCACCCAACCCCAAAACTTCAGGCCAAATAATTCAGTTCAGTGAAAAAAAGCACAGAAATTGAATCAAGGTCTCAAGAGTTAAAACGACAATGCCCAAGTCAAACAGAAACAACACCAAAGTAAACAAATCTCCCACTAAAGGAATTAATCCCACAATGATAGACTCCAACTAGAACAAACCCACAGAAAATGGTCAAGAAAGCCTGACCCAGGGTAACAACTTTCAAAATATGATCATTACCATGTTCAATACTATGAAAGAGGAAATTCGGGAGGAATTAAATAACTGCATCAATCACTTTGAAGAGGAACACAACAGACACTTGGAGGAGTTGAGAAAAACAGTTCAAGAAACAAAAACAAGCATAGAGTAGTGAAAAGAGACTCAAGCAGAGTTAAAAACTGAGCTAAAAGACAAGTTATATTCAACCCAGAACTCCACAGAAAGAATTTATCAGCAGCACTAATGAAGCAGAAAACAGAATTTCAGACATTGAAGACAAAGTGGGAGTATTAACCACCTTAATGGAAGAGGTTATTAAAGCGAAAACAATACTTGAGAGAAATAATCAAGAGTTATGGGACACCCTGAAGAAGACTAACATGCGCATTCATGGAATAGCAGAGCAAAAATCTCAAAATACCACACCTGAGGAAATTTTTCAAACAATCATCAAGAAACCTTTCCTCATCTAAAAAATGAGATGCCCATCCATGTACAAGAGGCATTCCGCACCCCAAACAGATATGACCAAAATAGAAACTCGCCACGGCAAATAATAGTCAAATCACTCCACATTCAAGATAAAGAAATGGTGCTGAGAGCATCAAGGGAGAAAAAACAAGTCACTTTTAAAGGTAAACCTATTAAAATAACAAATGACTTCTCAGTCGAAACAGTAAAAGCAAGAAGAGCTTGGAGAAATGTACTTCAAGTATTGAATGAAGAAAAATGTCACCCAGGCCGATATACCCCGCAAAACTATCAGTCATGATCGAGGGAGAAAGGAAAATCTTCCAGCACAAAAACAACTTGAAGGGATACATGTCCACCAAACCAGGCCTTCAAAAAATGCTAGAAATGATACTCAAGCTTGAAGAAAAAAACAGGCATATACAGGAGAACAGAAGGGAAGTACAATACTACCAAAACCTAAAGGTGTAACAATACACTTACAAAACCACTAAACATAATAAATGTCTGGAATTAAAAATAGTTTCTCCATTATAACATTAAATGTTAATGGACTTAACTCACTGATCAAGAGACACAGATTACAAACTTGGATTAAAAATCACAACCCATCAATCTGCTGCATTCAGGAAACTCATCTCACCACAAAAGATAGGCACATCCTAAAAACAAAAGGCTGGTCAAAAATTCTACAAGCTAATGGAACCAGAAAACAGGCAGGGGTAGCCATTATGCTATCAGACAAAGTGGACTTCAAAACAAAAAAAAATCATAAGAGACACAGATGGATACTACATTGTACTACAGGTACAATTCACCAGGAAGACTTCACAATACTGAACATATATGCACCCAATACGGGCCCCCTCCCACATTCATTAACCAAACCCTACAGTGTCTAAAGCAAGAAATCAATCCCCAAACCATAATTCTTGGGGATTTCAACACCGCCCTCTCAACATAAGATAGATCGACAGGTAAAAAACTTAAAAGAAACACTTTGGAGATTAATCAAACCCTTAGTGAAATGGACGTTACAGATCTCTATCGAACTTTTCATCCACGCACCAAAGAATACACATTTTTCTCAGCAGCACACAGAACTTTCTCCAAAATAGATCACATATTGGGACACAAAACGAATCTCCACATATACAGGAAAGTTGAAATTCTAGCCTGTACCTTATCAGACCACCACGGCCTAAAGCTTGACATCCACAACATAACATGCAACAGAAAATACACCAACTCCTGGAAACTTAACATTATGATGCTGAATGAGAATTGGATTCAGGAAGAAATTACAAAGGAAATTCAAGATTTCCTGAAAGTGAACGATAATGAAAATACAACTTACCAAAATCTCTGGGACACAATGCAAGCTGTCCTAAGAGGTAAGTTCATTGCTCTCAATGCCTACATCAAAAAAATGAAAACATCAGAAATAAATAACTTAACAATGCAGCTAAAAGCTTTAGAAACACTAGAACAATCTGATCCCAAAAGCAGTAGAAGGGAGATTAGCAAAATAAGGGGAGAAATATCTGAAATCAAGATTAGGAAAACGATAGAGAAAATCAACCAGTCAAAAAGCTGGTTTTTAAAAAATCAATAAGATAGATACACCCCTAGCTAAATTAAACAAAAGCAAGAGAGAGAAAACCCAAATTAACAAAATTAGAAATGAACATGGAGTTATCACTGCTGATACCCAAGAAATCCAGAGAATTATAACATCATATTTCAAAAACTTATACTCTGTGAAGTTTGACAACACAAAAGAGATGGATGAATTCCTAAGTAAACACAACTTACATAAATTAGATCAAGAAGTTGTGAATTATTTAAATAGTCCTATAACATATGAGGAAATTGAGGAAGTAATCTCAAATCTTGCCACCAAAAACTGTCCTGGACCAGATGGATTCAGCACAGAATTCTACCAGACATTTAAGGGGCTGATAACACCAATACTCCTTAAACTGTTCCATCAAATAGCAAAGGAAGGAACACTACCAAATTCCTTCTATGAAGCTAATATCTTCTTAATCCCAAAAACCTAATAAAGATACACTTGAAAAAGAAAAAAACTATAGGCCCATCTCTCTGATGAACACAGATGCAAAGATTCTCAACAAAGTCTTAGCAAATCGGATTCAAAAAAATATCAAAAAGATCATTCACTGGGACCAAGTAGGCTTCATCCCCGGCACACAAGGTTGGTTCAACATACGCAAATCAATAAATGTAATTCATCATGTAAACCAGTCCAAAGTCCAAGACCACATGATACTCTCGATAGATGCAGAAAAAGCTTTTGACAAGTTCCAACAGCCCTTTATGATCAAAACCCTAGAGAAGGTTGGAATGGAAGGAACCTTTATTAATATAATAAAAGCGATATACAACAAGCCAACAG
The DNA here is from genome assembly GCA_023101885.1 of Typhlomys cinereus. NCBI lineage: Eukaryota > Metazoa > Chordata > Mammalia > Rodentia > Platacanthomyidae > Typhlomys > Typhlomys cinereus. The sequence goes on from JALPQD010000085.1 coordinate 6,678,752, forward strand.
CAAGGATTATACTCAATGGGGAAAAACTTGAAGCATTCCCACTTCGATCAGGCACTAGACAAGGCTGTCCACTCTCACCACTTCTATTCAATATTGTACTTGAAGTCTTAGCTGAAGCCATAAGACAAGAAAGGGACATAAAAGGGATTCAAATCGGCAAGGAAGAAGTCAAGCTATCCCTATTTGCAGATGACATGATCTTATACCTGAGTGATCCCAAAAATTCCACCAGGAAGCTCCTGGACCTAATACAGAAGTTCAGCAGGGTGGCAGGATACAAAATAAATGTACAAAAATCAGTGGCCTTCCTATATGCCCAGAATGAAAGAAGCGAAAAAGCCCTGAGAGAAACAATCCCATTTACTATAGCCCCTAAAAAAAATGAAATACCTTGGGATAAACCTAACCAAGGAAGTAAGAGACCTCTATAATGAAAACTTTAAAACCCTAAAGAAAGAAATTGCAGAAAACATCAGAAGGTGGAAAGACTTCCCATGTTCCTGTATTGGCAGAATCAACATCGTAAAAATGAGCATCCTACCAAAGGCAATACAAAATTCAATGCTATACCAATTAAAATCCCAAAGCAATTCTTTAAAGAAGTTGAACAAACAATCTCAAAATGCATATGGAAGCACAAAAGACCCAAAATAGTGAAAACAAAAACACTGCTGGAGGTATCACCATACCAAACCTTAGTCTATACTACAAATCCATAATTGTAAAAACAGCCTGGTACTGGCTCCAAAAGAGACACAAAGATCAATGGATAAGGATTGAAGACCCAGATATAAGCCCACACAACTACAGCCATTTGATCTTTGACAAAGAGGCCCAAAAAAATCCAATGGAAAAAGAGCAGCATCTTCAACAAATGGTGCTGGCAAAACTGGATGTCCACATGCAGAAGATTAAAACTGGACCTGTACTTGTCACCATGTACAAGACTTAATTCCAAATGGATCAAAGACCTTGATATAAGGCCAGAGACTATAGAAACCATAACTGAAAATGTAGGGAACGTCCTCAAGCTGATTGGGCTAGGCCAACAATTCCTAAACAGACATCCAGTAGCATAGTCACTACAACCAACACTCAACACTTGGGATCTTGTGAAATTAAAGAGTTTCTGTTCAGATAAAGAGATTGTAACTCGAGCACAAATGCAACCCACAGAATGGGAGAAAATCTTCAGTAACCACATATCTGATAGAGCTCTATTATCCAGAGTGCACAAAGAACTTAGAAAACTAAACACCAAGGAAACAAATGGGCCAATTAAAAAATGGGCCTTGGAACTTAAAAGAAACTTTACCAAGGACAAAATCAAAATGTCTAACAAATATCTGAAAAAATGCTCCACATCCTTAGCCATCAGGGAAATCCAAATCAAAACCTCCCTGAGATATCATCTCACCCCGGTCAGGATGGCAAAAATCCACAATACAAACAACACCAAGGGCTGGAGAGGATGTGGAGAGAGGGGAACTGTCCTACATTGCGGGTGGGAATGCAGGCTCATACAACCACTCTGGCTAGCGGTCTGGCGATTCTTAAAGAAGTTGAAGATTGAAATGCCATATGACCTTGATATGCCACTTTTGGGAATAACCCCCCATACAGCAAAAATTCACCTCGATAGCACAAGCATGACCATGTTCATAACAGCACTGTTTACAATAGCAAAGTCATGGAATCAGCCCAACAGTTGATGAATGGATAAGGAAAATGTGGTACATTTATACAGTGGAATACTACTCAACCATCAAAAATGATGAATTAATGGAATTTGCCGGGAAATGGATGGAATTAGAAACAATTATATTGAGTGAAGTATCCCAGACACGTAAAATTAAGCACCATATGAACTTCCTGATAGGTGGATCCTATTACCAAACTCATTTAAAGGCACTCAAAGACAAATCTCTGTAATACCTACAGTAATTGTAAAGATTATAAACAGAAGATTGGGGAAGAAGGACCCCACCAGAAACAGAGGGGACCAAGTTACAGCAGAGAAAATAGGCCTCCATCAAGGACTACAAGTAAGTAATGATACATCTGATTAAGTTTACAGACTTTCCTTCCTGATCATTTCCAATTGGTGGGGTACGATCTTACTAGAAGGGGAGGGCATATATGCTGCCAGATAGAAGGTAACCATTTTGCAAATGGGTGATTGACCCCTCTCTCACTGTGGTCTCATACTTCTATTCTATCTACCTTTGAATAGATTCTTATAACAAGACTCTAATTTAACAGGTTTTTATCTCTGGCCAGGGGGTGACATCCAATACCCATCAGGATGGAACCAAGGGCATTGCAGGAACAGCAAAACTGAAAAAAAATCATCAACAAACCATAATTCAGAACATCAGAGACTCTATATCAACCACCTGGAATCAGGCCTGCCTAATCTTTCCCATCCCGAAGCTCAGGGAAATTTGCGGAAGAGGGGGCGGTAAGATTGTAAGAGCACACAAGAGTCCAGTTTAACAGCTTTTTGTCTCTGGCCAGGGGGTAACATACAGTGCCCAGCAGAATGGAGTGAAGGGAATTGCAGGAGCAGCAAAACTGCAAAAGAAAATCAACAAACCACAATCCAGAACTTCAGAGACTCTATATCAATCACATAGAACTAGGACAGCCTAATCTCTCCCCATCCTGGAGCTCAGGGACATTTGCGGAAGAGGGAGCGGTAAGATTGTAAGAGCAAAAGGATGGGAGGAGCAACAATTTGCAAGATTCTCAACAATAGTTGGGGCCAAAGCAATCATAATGGGACTTTGCATGCCCTGCGGCAATGTCCAGGGCACTGTTGCCCTCATAAAGTCTAGCATCTGTTAAGGGCACCGAGACCCCTGGAGGCAAGGGATTGACAGCCATAGTAGTGATCTTATGCTTAAGGGGAACAAGAGAAAGGGCTTATGGAAATGCCACTGGGTCCTTATATGTCATCGGAGAGGAGGACCCAGTGGAGAGTTAGGCGTACACAATAAAGGACTCTCTGGGAATTGGGGGGGAGGCACTGGGGGAAAGGGAGGGGGAGGAGGGGGTTTGGGGGGAGGAGGGGGGAGGGAGGGAACTGGTAAAAAATTTTTAAATGTATAATTAAATTTTTAATAAAAAAAAAAAGATTGTAAGAGCACCAGGATGGGAAGAGTCATGATATGCAAGATACTCCACACAAGTTAGGGCCTAAGCAATTATAGCAGGATTCTGCATGATCTGCGCAATGACCAACATATCGTTGACCCCTCAAATTCTAGCATGGACTAAAGGCACTAGGATCCTTAGAAGCAAGGGATTAACAGTCACAATAGTGTTCCTATACTTAAGGGGAACACAAGAAAGAGTTCTAGGAAATTCCACTGAGTCCTTACACCTCATCAGAGAGGAGGACCCAGAGGAAAGTTTGATATACTCATTAAAGGATGCGGGGATGGGGCACTGGGAGAAAGGGAGGGAGGGGGGAAAGGAAGGGACAAAGCGGGGAGGGAACAGAGAGATCCAGCGAGGGGTGGAGGGAGGGGAGGGGACAGAGGTTCCTATTATGTTTGTATGAGCAGAAACAAATTTTTAAAAAAAATTCTTGCTATTCTAAAGGGAATTTTTTGTAGCTTTCAAAAACTCAGATAAATTGCCTTTCATGTGGAAAGATTGATATTAATATGTCCTAGATTTATTTCTAATGATATTTATGCTTCACACACTAAGTGAAATAGATGTATTTAAGCATTTCATAAAAATTACATCTAGTATTAAAATCATTAGCAAAGTAGTTGTTTTCTTTTAAACTATAAGCATAATGAAAAACATTAATTTAAAATTCATAAGCTTTATTCCATATTTACTACAGTTATTTTTTGTCAGTTACATGCTATTCTTGAAGCTTAACCTTGAATAAATTTCATAGTGTACTAAAACAAACAAATTCATGTTGACAAATTGGCTAGAACACTAACTGAATGTATCTAATTCAAGTAGTAAAGGTGTAGATTATTCATTTATTTCAGAATTTACTACTGCAGCCTATTTAGTTATACAAGCTATGCTATCATATTCAGTGAATGGTCCTCTTAGTGCCTTATTTAGGATAGATATTGTCAGGGGAAGTCTGTACCTAGGATATACATGAATAGCCCACTGAATTTGATTAATTTAAATAATAGTAGTCAAAGGAAATATATCACTTTGAAAATGCAGTGCTCGGTTTCTATTTCTATAAGAAACAGCGACATTGTTAGAGTCTGTGGTGGCCCATCAGGAGGAGTGACATGGAGATGGTACCATCGCTTTCCAGTAACCTGAAGACCAGCTTCCAGGCCCCACCCATTGTCTCTTACAGTGCTCCGTTGAGGACCAAGCCTTCAACATATGGGTCTTTGGAGACATTCATGATGGAAACTCTAGCAGGAAAAGTTCCCAGTTTCAGATTTTAATTACTGAAAGCCCCAAAAGAATTCAAATGGGATTAGTGCACAGTAAGGAGGGAACTGGAAATAAGAAAAGAAGCTCACTAAAAAAAACACGAGCTTATCTTTACTCTGTTGCACGACTCCTTTGATGTGCTTTTGTAGGTACCTGGAGTGCTGGAGGTTTGGTTATTCTTTGAATGATTGCAGTTTAATCTCTGTGTGTGTGTGTGTGTGTGTATGTGTTAGTGAAGGACAACAGCAATTAATCAAACATTTTACTCATTTGCCAAGTTAATATTTATCAAATAGCTACAGTATCAAAATGATTACAGCATGCTCATAGTGGCTCTTTACTTGGTGAGGCTTTTTAGAAGGTGGTGGAAACCTTATGATATAGGACCAACCAAAGGGCATAAGTCACATCTTTGAAGGTTGTACTCACTCTCTAACCTCTTCCTGCTCTCTCTGCATTTCTTGACTTTCCTAAGGTAAACAGCTTCCTCCTCACATGTTCCTGCCACTGTCATGATGTTCCATCCTGCCTCAGTCAAGATAGTAATGAGACCAGCAACATGAAACCTCAGAAACATCCTTACTTAAACTATTCATGCCAGGTATTTTGTCACAGTGATACCCAGACCAAAAAAAAAAAAATGGAACCAAAGAAATGTGGACATTTCTGTGACTGAAGAAAAACCCCATATATCTGACGCCTTTGAAAGAATTTTCCAGAAGGAATTTAGAAAAGTCTGGAGACTCAGGTTAGAGAAGCATCAGAATCAAGCAGCAACCAATTGCAAATGTGAGAGAGGAGAAGACCACAACACTAAAAAAAGACATGCCCAGGTTTGTACTCTTCAGTTTCAGATGGAAGCAAGAACCTCTGTTAGGAATTAGACTGGAGATAATTTGTGTTACATTCTGACAAAGAATATACCTATATTGGTCCATGTCCTGAGACTGTGAGAATCTGAATAACGTTAATGGACTGATTAACTTGCTCATGGAAACTTCAAGAGGTTGCACATTCATGCTGCAGCATTGCTTTTGCTAACTGCTTTAGTCAGGTTTACAGTAAGAACCAGGAAGGAAAAGGATAACTGAAAGGCTTGGAAACTGGTACTTTGCTCAGAAAACTGTGTAAGGTTGGGGCTGAGGAAATTATGGTTTCTCCAGGTATTTGTGAAATGAAAGGAAGGAGGTTTATTCATGAGCTTTGCCATATGTATAAAGAACCTTAAGTTAGGGTGTGTGATAAAAAAACAAACACACAGGAAAGAATCCCTTATGCTGCCCTTTTGTTTCCAAAATATCTTCAATATTCAAATAAAAACTGGTACAATTCTACAGAACTGAAGAGTATAGGCAAATTTTTTTCCTGTAACTTTTCAATTTTTTATTAATTTATAAATTAAACTTTGAGAAAAATTAATTTTGGGATAATTTATAATCACCACATTTTTTAAAATTTTGTACTCAGATTACAATGTATCAGGTTTCTTAAGGTTAAAATTACTGTATTTTGAAAGAACCATCTGGAAAAAACACTTGACATCCTTTTTGAGTTGTAGTTACAAAGAAAAGAAAAACCTGTGGAGTAGGAAAATAATGTACTTAAACTGCAAAAAGCCAAAAGAATTTCTAATCCATGCTTTCAGAACTTATATGAGGCTACCCTTTGAAATTAATAATGATTTGTTGTCCTGCTGTATAAGAAATTTATTATCTGTCTAGGCCTTTATTTACATACTTGTCACAGCACATTCAATCAACATCAAAAAAATGTTAAGTTCTTAGTATATGCTGCATTTGAAGTGAAATATTTCACAGGTTTTTGACATCTTAAGGTTTATAATGAAACAGCCTCAAAAAGGTGATTCTTCATTCAATTGTTCTTTTCTGTTATTCTAAACTTGAGCTGCTATCAAAAGTATTACTGCCCTAAGAGAGGAAAAGCCTGAAACACCATGACCTTAATTTTGTGCTCTCAGACAGTACAATTTAGAATAAATAACCTGTTATGACAAGTCCATTTATTTTCTGCAGTGAAGGGCATATGACCACACACATAACTTTCTTAGACACCTTCATATAGTCAAGTTAAAAAATATTAACAATGATAGAATAACTCACTGTATCTGGCATTTATATTTATAAACAAATACAACTGATGTACACACAGATATGCTCATACCGATAATGTTATTATATTAGAACATTTAAGTATAGAATGTATCTCACCAGCTAAAACAACCCCCCCAAAAAGAAAATGACTGGTGTAACTAAACAATGTAAAAACTCCCATATAGGTCACATTGAGATAGAAAAAGTTATTACATGAAATGAGGAGACTTTCAGGAAACTACACAAGATTTTGTTGACTAGAAATAGCTGCAAATGGATTCAGACCATTACTTCTCCCATTAGCATGAATCAAGTATCTAAAGTGAATTGTATAATGTAAGCTACTCAAGTATCCGTGATGCTGATAGAGTTGTCCACAAGGCCAGGTGTCTCCACTAACATGTTTTGAGTACACTGAAGGATATGATGCAATACCCACAAAACTTTATTACCAAAGTATACTTTTGGAGTATGGGGAGATCTGAGTGCAGATCCCAACAAAAAGCTGGGCATCACTGCACATGCATCTGAAACCCCAGTTCTGTGAGGTGGGGGAGACACAGACATGCTCATACAGTTAATGTTAAGCTTGTTGGCTCATCACTAAGTGTACTTGTTAATGTCTGAAGCTTGTTGACTGCCAGTCTAGCTCCATGTTTAGTGGTAATAAGGTGGAAAGTGACAGAGCGGGTGACCCTATGTTCTCCACTCATACATGTGTTTATATACTTTCACACACACGTGCATGGTCACATACACATACACCAAAAACATACAAAACACATACAAACACAGTAAGTATAAGGAAATGAATAAAGGTATAAATAATATACTTTCAGGAATAGTAAAGTGAATATATGCAGTTCAATTTATATTTTGCCATAGTTGTTACGGTTGAAGCTGTGTTTTGAATGAAAACATATATTGTAAATCTTTAAAATTCTTATTTTAAGCTGTCCTGACAAGTGATTATTATTTACACCAATGATTCAATCTCTAAGAACTAAAGCTGAAAAAATAATTAGAAACCAACAGTTTTTATGCAGCATATTTGTTATATATATAATATATATTATATATATATATACAGCCTGAACATCTGTTACTAAAGATAAATCTATAAATTTTCACTAATCTATAGAGTGAAATATTATCTCTTTAAAAAAATCATGTTTTCAGCAGTATTTTAGGGAATAAAATTCATTAACTTTCTACTCAGCTATGGATGTTTTGAACCACAATAGCAACCACCCTGATAACATGTGTCCACTAGTGTAATAGTTCTAAGAATGTCATGGGGAAAACCAACCACTTCCAAACTATATTTAAGGTCCACTTTTTAGGAAGGAACTCAGGCCTCTACTGGAAACCAGGCTGAAAGTCTGTGGATGGAGAGGTCATAGGCGCTAGGGGAGAACGAAATGCTCTTGTTTTGCTATATGACATATCATCAAACTGTCTCCTAAATACTTCTCATTATACCCTTATATCAGTGTCACTGTCAGTCTTTGGTTAGTTTCACATCCTCAGACCCATCAATATGATTGCTCTAAGAATATCAGCTGTTCATTAAGTATAAGGACATCATGGAGGTAGATACTGGACTGAAGAACATATCAGAGAAAATTCCAGGCTGATAAAGACTGGAACTACTTGCCAAAGACCAGGTAAACAAAACAAGAGTCTACAAAAGTGGCTCATCTAAATCTTACCGGGAATAAAATCTCACCAGAAATAGAGTCACTTCCATATGAAGTTCATAGGTCCAGGCAATTCTGTATGTACTTTTCATTACAGTGAGTGTGGAAACTAGAGTTGAGCATATGCTTCCTTGAGATGTACAGAGGAAATGCAATTTTTTCACCATTTTATTATTATTATTATTTCCGCTCATACAAACTAAACAGGTACACCGGTCCCCTCCCTCCCTCCACCTCCCCCCGACCCTCCTGCTCCTCCCTCTCCTCCCTTTCCCTCCCCATCCCCCAATGCCTCCCCCCCGGGGCTCCCCCCTCCAATCCCTGGAGCATCCTTTAATGTGCATGCCAAACTATCCTCTGGGTCCTCCTCTCCAATGAGGTGTAAGGACCCAGGGGCAAGGAAATGCAATTTTTATAAAGGCACAGATTAATGGTGATCAATATTACATGTGACAATATCAACTTTATTATACATGAACCTATCACATTGACTGTGTTTATTAGGAATTTTATTTCTTTTTTTTTAGCTTTCTTTTTTTTTATTAAAAATTTAATTATACATTTTAAAATTTTTTACCAGTTCCCTCCCTCCCCCCTCTTCCCCCACCCCTTCCCCCAGTGCCTCCCCCCCAATTCCCAGAGAGTCCTTTATTGTGTGCACCTAACTCTCCACTGTGTCCTCCTCTCCGATGACATATAAGGACCCAGTGGCATTTCCATAAGCCCTTTCTCTTGTTCCCCTTAAGCATAAGATCACTACTATGGCTGTCAATCCCTTGCCTCCAGGGGTCTCGGTGCCCTTAACAGATGCTAGACTTAACGAGGGCAACAGTGCGCTGGACATTGCCCAGGGCATGCAAAGTTCCATTATGATTGCTTTGGCCCCAACTATTGTTGAGAATCTTGCAAATCGTTGCTCCTCCCATCCTTTTGCTCTTACAATCTTACCGCCCCCTCTTCCGCAAATGTCCCTGAGCTTCAGGATAGTTAAATACAGTTAAAAAAATAAGGATTTTTAGATGGGGAAAGATGTTTCACTCTGAGCTTGTTAGCAAACAGACTAGATCAATTTGAATGTGAAGAAGAGCTGGACATAGTGACATCTGTGGAGATAAATGACTGGAACAAAAAATGTGCAGCAATTTGCTTAGGAAAATTAACACAGCTATGGTTGGAGAGGAATATTGCTATGGTTGGTTCCTTGGAAGTAGGATGTGGAGGTTTTGAAGTGAAGAACAACTGAATGTGGTAGTACCTAAGAGTTCATGAGCACCTCTTGGAAGGTTGATAGGGATCCACGGTATGAACTACTAAACAGCAGAGGTGGTTATACTACATGTCAGGCAGCTGAAGAGACTCTTATAATCAAGAGAAGCAGGTGTACTTTGAGAAATAATAAAGAAATAAAGGATATATCATATGGAGACTAAATTCTACATAAGACAGAGCAGATATGTCCAAAACATTATTGACTCCACAAAGTCTAGCATGGACTAAAGGCACTAGGATCTTTGAAGGCTAGGGACTGACAGTCACAGTAGTGTTCCTAAACTTAAAGCGAACACAGGAAAGGGTTCTGGGAAATCCCCCTGGGTCCTTGCAACTCATCGGAGAGGATCCAGAGGAGAGTTTGACATGCACATTAAAGGATGCTTCAGGGATTTGGGGGGAGCTACTGGGGGGGCACTGGAGGATGGGGAGGAAGGGGGAGGGGAGGGGGAACAGGGGGGTGGGGGAGGTGGAGGGAGGGAAGGGACCGGTGTATTTGTTAAGTTTGTATAAGCAGAAATAACAATAATAATAATAATAAAAGACAGAGCAGAGTAGCATGTGCAGTACTGTCACACTGGTCCAGCATACTTGGAAGTTATTATGCTTTGAAATGTGAGTGGTCTCCCACAGGCACATGTGTTTGAATATTTAGTTGTTTGGGAAGGTCATGGCACCTTTAGGATGTGGAACCTTGCTGGAGGAAGGCAGTCACAGAGAGTAGGACTTGAGGTTATTATCCCTACCCGGCTTCAATTAGTTAGTCTTCTTTGGCAGTTTGCAACTCTCAGTCTCCATGATGGATGCAACCTAAGCTTCCTCCAGATTCTGCCATCCAGTCATGCCATTTCTGTCATGGACTATATCTCCCCTCTGGAACTGAAAGCAGAATAAACCTCCCTTTTTCCCTTAAGTTGAGTTTGAATGCTGTCTCATAGCAACAGAGAAGAGTAACTGCTGTAGAAGTCAAAGTACCAGACATTGGTATGTGACATTATAAAGATTTTATGTAAAAACAAAACTCTTACAATCCCTACCAAATTTGGTACAAGGTAATTTGAGAAAGAAAAAGTAGTTTAAAGTTCCTAAGAGCAAAAGTTCCCAATGAACAACTCAATTCCATCATAAAGATCTGAGAGTCCAACGGTTGATATCTATCAGAAACTCCTTATCAAACATAGGAAACAGCTTTTACAAACTTCTAGTATCATTGAGTGAATATCACACTCATGAGTGAGAACAAAGTATAGCATGAATGAAGATGCTTTAATGAAACATCTTGCTTTATGTGCTAATGTAAAATATGAATTAAAACAGGATGAAATGAAATAAACCTGAGAAATAGGCTAAGACTAAACCATAGTCATACTTAGTGATCACACATCCACATCAACTAGTCAAGGACAGAATGGAAAGGAGCTCTGAGGCTGATACCCACACATAGACTCAAGCAGCTGGCCGCAAATTTTCCACACAGGTCTTCCCCATTGTCATAGTTAAGTACAGATGTCAACTTGACTGTTGAGGGTTTGAGCTCTGGGCACAGTTGTAGAAAGTTGATGGTTGAGTTAAGCCCAGAGCAAACCTGAAGGAGATTGTCTTGCTGATGGGGAAGACCCAGCCCATGGTGGGTGGGATTAGGCCTTGGATAAATCACAGAGAGCTGGTTAAGAGAGTTGGCATCCTTCTGTATACTTGGCCAGACATGCTGATCTGACAAGTAAGAATTGTCCATCTCTCAGCCGTTATGGTGGCCAGTTCCCTCGGCTCTGGTGTTGGTGTGTGCTCTCCCATCAAGCTGGACTATGAACTGTAACCGGACTATTGTAAGAAAGTAAACTCCTTGTTCCCTTAAGCTGTGTTCTGGTCATTTATCAGCAACTATGCAGGTGGACTGCAACAGAATTTGGTACCCAGGAAGTGGGGTGTTGCTGATAAAATATGACTACTGGATTTTGTGGCTTTTGAATGGTTCTGCTGGACAAAGTTGGAAATTCTTGAAAATTTTCACTTTGTGGATTTACAAATACCGTTCTTCAGCGTTTAGTGGGCCAATTGCTGAGAGACATTGTTTGGGCCCAATTTGTGATGAGGGAAACAAGGACTTTGGTAAAACTGAATGTAAGGATGATGGACTGGTTTGCTTGACAGAAGAGAGCTGTGTTGGCAACCTTGGAGGTTTGGATGTGCAAAGGGTAGGCTGTTGGACAAATGAGTATCAGTGAAGGAAAACCTAGTGACTTGCACTGAGACGGTGGAGGACGTGGAAACCACTGTATGGCAAGTTTGTGGTTTGGAAGCTCAAATTCCTTCAGGGGGCGAAAGTTCAAATTCAAGCTGTTTCTTGCCCTTTGCAAGTTTGGTTGCCTAGAAGAGAGGCTTTTCCAGCGTCAGCGCATTGAAGTTGGTGCAGCTGTGGCTCCAGACGACTAAGCTGCGTTTCAACCTTGCTTCGGAATCTGGCAGCGTCCCTCAGGTGATACTGGTTTTCGTGTACTACTGAAGGGTTCATGGAGAGCAGCAGAAGCTTGGCACCAAGTGGCAGGTGTAGAGTTCCTGCAAGAGATGGTGAAGCTTAAAGCTGCAGAGGAGAACCCAGAGTTGTGTTTGAGATGCCAGAACTGTGGGACTGCTACTGAGGACTACTGCGAGTGGAGATTCAGCCTGGTTCAGAGGAACTCTGTTCTTACAACTTCGAGCTACAAACAGGGACTGGAAATGCCTAGAATCTTTGAGCTGCCTTGACTACGTGATGAGCAACAGAAGATGGACATTGAAGTACAGGATGCAGTGATTTGCTGGACTTTGTTCTTTTTAATGTTTTCTTATTGAGATCCTTCTGTTTTAATGTTTTATCTGTTTTAAAGTATTTAATTTATTCTGATTTAAGAGTTTTAAGGTTAAGAAACTTTGAACTTTTAAAATATTGGAACTGAAGTTTTAATGAGAGAACATTTTAAATTTGTCCATGGAATGTATTTATATTTTAACATCTGTGAGAACAAGGAAAGGTTACAGTTTAAAAGTGCTATTGTTTTTGTGTCAAGTTGACAAGGGGTGGAATGTCATAGTTAAGCACAGGTGTCAACTTGACTGTTGAGGGTTTGAGCTCTGGGCACAGTTGTAGAAAGTTGATGGTTGAGTTAAGCCCAGAGCAAACCTGAAGGAGATTGTCTTGCTGATGGGGAAGACCCAGCCCATGGTGGGTGGGACTAGGCCTTGGATAAATCACAGAGAGCTGGTTGAGAGAGTTGGCATCCTTCTGTATACTTGGCCAGACATGCTGATCTGACAAGTAAGAATTGTCCATCTCTCAGCCGTTATGGTGGCCAGTTCCCTCGGCCCTGGTGTTGGTGTGTGCTCTCCCGTCAAGCTGGACTATGAACTGTAACCGGACTATTGTAAGAAAGTAAACTCCTTGTTCCCTTAAGCTGTGTTCTGGTCATTTATCAGCAACTATGCAGGCGGACTGCAACACCCATTTTCTTAAATTATTTTACATTTTCTTACTTTCCAATATGTCAATTACTTCAACTTGTATTCCTTTTATGTTCCATTTTAGTTTTTTATTATATTTATTTATTTTTTCCCAGTCATACAAGCTTGATAGGTACCCCAATCCCCTCCCTCTCTCCACCCCTCCCCAGTCTTCCCTTGCACCCTCCCCTCTTTTCCCCTTCCTTTCACCCCTCTCCATCCCTTTCTCCCAATGTCCCCTCCTTCTCCCCCTTCCCATTCCCTGGAGCATCCTTTAGTGTGAATGAGAAACTTCCCTCTGAGCCCTCCACTCTAGTGAGATGTAAGGACTCAGTGGCATTGCCCAGAACCCTTTCTTGGGCTCCTCTTTAGTATGGGAACATTACCATGACTGTTGATCCTTTGCCTCTAATGTTCCTAGTGCCTGTTTTCCATGTTAGACTTTGCGGGGGGGTCATTGACATGACAGTCATTGCACAGGTCATGCACAGTCAGATTATGGCTACTGCGGCCCTAACTTGTGGGGAGTATCTACTTATCATTGCTCCTCCCCATTTTTAGGCTCTTACAATCTTGCTGCCCCTTCTTCCTCAAGTTTCCCTGAGCTTTCAGATGGGGAGAGATTTGGCTGCTCTGGTTCCAGGTGAGTAATGTAGGGTCTCTGATGTTCTGAATTATGGTTTGTTGTTGTGTTCAGTTTTGCCGTTCCTGCACCACCCTTGGCTCTATCTTGATTGCTATTGGAGGTCACCTCCTAAGCATTTTAGTTTTAATTACAAATATTAATATCAGGCTAGAGAAATGGCTCAGTGATAAAGACTCTGCCTCAAAAGTAGAAGAAGGTCCTTACTGGATAGCTTACATAGTACCAAGGAATATTGTAGAAGCTACTGGGGTAGAGTAATAATCACTGACCTCATCAATTCATCAGCAAGTTGAAACAAAAATCACCATGGCAATGGATGACCACAAGTATAATAGTGGCATGAGTATCAAGGAGACAACCAACAGCTTTCTGATTGAACTCAAGGCCCCCTTGTCAGAATGGGATATACTCCTGTTGCTGTTAACAAGAACAAGAACCTACAAAAGGGAAAGAAATAGATCAATAAGGAAAAAACAGCCAATGAACCTACAAGTAGTGAGACAGTACACCAAACTGCTCTGTAAATAGCTACTATTATACTCATAGATTTGAAGAGCACTTAGCATTCAACCTACAGCAGAGGTAAAGAATCTCAGCACCCTGGCAGGATGGAGCCTTGACCAGTAGAAAAGCGGTAAAGTGGACAACCATGGCCAGCCACAATGCAGAACACTGGCAACCTGGCAATGCTCAGTTGGATTAAGCCATCTTAATCTCTCCCCATTCTAAGGCTTAGGGAACCTCATGGAAGAGGGGGCAGTGAGATTATAAGAACATAAAGATGGGAAGGTCTACCATTAGGCAAGACATTCTATTCAAGGCAGGGTTCCTGCACCCAGCAACTTACGGCAGTGAGACTTGTCCTTACCAGACCTGCATAATGACTGAAATACCAACATACCCCCATAGATTAAACTTTAGTGATTAGAGATGGATGCATAATGGAAATGCCTATTAGTGGGGAGGCCCAAGGAGAGGCAACTTGCTATGCCATAAAGGCCTTTACCCCCACAAAAGTAGACAAGCCAGAGGGAACCCTGGGGTCCACAGAAGTGATCAGGCAGGAGGATGGGAGGGAGTGGAATGAACCAATGAGGGGAAAGACAGAGAGAGGAGGGAGGGAAGGGGGATGGAGGAAAGCAGGAATTAGTATTCAATATGCTTGTAAAATTAAAAATAAATAAATATTTTTTTCAAAAAAGCAGAAGGCCCCGAGTTCAGATCCCAGGTCCCATGTAAAAAGCCCAAGTGGTAATTGTGGTAACCTGCACTTCCAGCTCTAGTGGTCAGAGCCTGGGAAATCCCAGGGAGAAGGAAAAAGGAGGTGAAACAATCCAGGATGATTCTCAAAGTCACCCTTGTTTCTCCATAGGGACACAAAGTACCCTCTGATAAACACACACACACACACACACACACACACACACACACACACACACACACACAGATGGCATGATCAAAATGAATAAAGTTTGAAGAAACAAATACTAATTTTGTATAATTATAATGTACAATACAACATTTTGCATATTCATTGTGGAATGATTGGATCTAGGTAATTAGCATAACAATCTACTCAAATATTTTTCACTTATTTATAATGAGAATACTTCAAATGCTCTTCCCAAAGCTACTCTTTTTTTTTTAATTGGGAAAATGAAAAATTTTTTATTATTATTTCAGCTCATACAAACGTAATAGGTACACCAAGTCCCTCCCTCCCTCCTCCTCCCCCCGTATCCCCTGCTCTTCCTCCCCACCCCCCTCCCTTCCCATCCCCCAGTGCCTCCCGCCCCCCAATTCCCAGAGAGCCTGATTTTCCTCTGGGCCCTCCTCTCCGATGACGTACAAGGACCCAGTGGCCTTTCCCTGAACCCTTTCCCGTGTTCCCCTTAGGTATAGGAACACTGCTGTGGCTGCCAATCCCTTGCCTCCAAAGATCTTGGTGCCTTTAGCAGATGCTAGACTTTGTGGGGTCAATAGTGTGTTGGACAATGCACAGGGCATGTAAAGTCCAATTATGATTGCTTCAGCCCTAACTTGTATGGAGTAACTTACATATCGTTGCTCCTCCCATCCTTTTGCTCTTACACTCTTACCGCCCCCTCTTCCGCAAATTTCCCTGAGCTTCAGGATGGGGAGAGACTAAGCTGGCCTAGTTCTAGGTGGTTGATACAGAGTCTCTGAAGTTCTGGATTGTGGTTTGTTGGTTTTCTTTTGCAGTTTTGCTGCTCCTGCAATGCCCTTCACTCCATCCTGGTGGGCATTGTATGTTACCCCCGGCCAGAGACAAAAAGCTGTTAAACTAGAGTCTTGTGATAAAAGCACATTCAAAGGTAGATGTAATAAAAGTGGGAAACCACAGTGAGGGAGGGGTCTATCACCAATTTGCACAACGGTTACTTTTTATCTGCCACACTATATGCCCTCCTCTTCTGGTGAGATCATACCCCCTCAGTAGTAAATGATCAGGAACAAAAGTCTGTGAACTTAATCAGATGTCTCATTACTTATTTGAGTCCTTGATGGAGGCCTATTTTCTCTGCTGTAACATGGTCCCTTCTCTCCTTGTTTCTGGTGTGGCCCTCCTACCCCATCCCTCCTGTTCATAATCCTTGGAATTACTGTCTCTAGGTGGGCTGGGTGGGTTTGGTACTAGGAGCCACCTATTAGGGAGTATATACGGCACTTAATTTTCTGGGTTTGGGATACTTCACTTAATATAATTCTTTCTAATGATATCCATTTCCTGGCAAATTCCAGTAATTCATCATTTTTGATGGCTGAGTAGTACTCCATTGTATAGATGTACCACAGTTTCCTTATCCACTCGTCAACTGTTGGACATTTGGGGTGATTCCATGACTTTGCTATTGTAAACAGTGCTGCTATGAACATGGTCATGCTTGTGCTATCGAGGTGAACCTCTGCCAAAGCTACTTTTAATACTATAGACATCCTGTGCAAGAGAATTCTAGAATTCATCCTCCTTTTTAACTGTAGTGTTGAACTTGTTGACCAGTGTCTTTCCATTACCTATTCACTGCCTCGCCCCAACTTCCAGCAAGAACCAGTTTTCCTGCTACTTCTATGCATTTGATCCTTTTAAATTCCAGAGGGTATTTTTCTATCAATTTACACTACATAATTGTATATATTTCTATATAATGAAATTATGTTTAGTAATTGATTAAAAGAATTAACAGAGCACTAGAAAAAAATCAGGCTGGAAAAACTGACTGATCAAAATAATATTAAATAAGCTAATCTACATTATAGATTATAAATACACTAACTTGCTAAAATGATAACCAAATGGACAACTGAAAAAATTATTCATGGAAATATTTATAATAGGGAAAAAATAAATATATCAGACATAATGCAGATTGTTGGCCACCCAGCAATGCTCACCCAGAATCAAGTCATCCTAATCTCTCCCCATCCTAAGGCTTACATAGCCTCATGGAAGAAAGGGCAGTAAAACTGTAAGAAACCTGAAGATGGGAAAGTCCACTGTTGGAAATGACATTCCATTCAAGGCAGGACTCCTGCATCTGGGAACTCACTACAGTGACACTTGTTTATACCAGACTTGCATAGTGATTGAAATACCAACATGCTCCCATAGACTACAAGGAACTGAGAAAAAACCACACAATGGAAACCTTAAGGACTAGAGTTGGATGAGTGAAGGGAAATGCCCCGGTCGCCAGAAGAAAGGCAACTGGTATGCCACAGAGGCCTGAACCCTCACAAGAGTAGACAAGCCAGATGGAACCATGGGTTCCATAGAAGCAGTCAGGCAGGAGGGTGGGAGGGAGTGGAATGGATTGATGAGGGGAAGGGAAGGAGATGGAAAGGAGATATGAAGAAAGGGGGATGCAGGGAAGCAGGGATTAGTTCTCAATATGCTAGTGAAACTAAGAAATAAATAAATTTAAAAATATATAAAACAAGACAAAATATAGCTGAAACTATGTGATGAAAAATTACTACTGAGAAAACTAAAATGTGAATAATAATAGAAAGATGCACCTACCTTACTCTTAATAAAACACCATCTTATACAGTTGTCAATTCTTCAAACCCAGTAAAAATCCAAAATAAGTTAGTTTACAAATAATGAGTTCATGATGTTTTTGTAAACATCCCTCATTGTATGGTGCTCATATGCCACCAAATACTTAATAACTGTGTTTTCCCTTCTGCTTTACTAGCCACCCACCTCCAAATAGCATAGCTAGAATTCTAACTGGTTCTGACTCCATTTTATTTTATGTTCCACCATCTTTTGAAAATATTCGTTTGGAAAGACTATGGATTGAACAAGTTGTTGTGGTTTAGATTTGTAATTCTACTTTGGTAGGGGAGAGCGATGTATTTCTAGTTCTGTGTGGATGCTTGATAAGCTTAATTCTGGAACATGGCCCATTTCAAACTTGAGAATTGTTCTCCATACTAAAGAAAGAAAAAAATTGCTTGAGTGTGGCGACACTTTTATCATTAAAATTATTAAGATTCTAAAAACATCTGCACAGCATGCAAAATGTTTATTTGACTAATGATATTAGTTTACTTATTTTTATATCCACTTATTTTTTAATTTGTGTGTGTGTGTGTGTGTGTGTGTGTATCAAAGGGCACACTGTGAATCCCTATGGAGGACCAAAGGTGACTTCAGGAATCATCCAGGATTGTGCTACCTCCTTTTTGCTTCTCCCTGGGATTTCCCAGGCTCTGCCCACCGAGGTCAGAACTGCACACCTTGTATGTTTCTGCCTAATGCTTTTAAGTGGGACCTAGGATCTGGACTTCGGACCTTCTGCCTTACCCCCTGAGCCATCATCTGCAGCCCCTGATCAGTCCATTAAAAACAAAAAATGAGGGGCTGGAGAGGTGGCTCAGGGGTTAAGCCTCTGCCTTGCAGGCGGAAGGTCCCGAGTTCGGATCCTAGACCCCACGTATAGATGCCAGCAGAAGCGGGGGCAGCCTGCGTTTCCCGTCTGGTAGGGAGGAGCCTGTGAATCCCAGAGCAGAGTAAACAAGGAGGAGGTGGAGGCGTCCATGATGGTTCCCGAATTCGTCCGTGGTTCTACACACACACACACACACACACACACACACACACATACATACACATGCACACACATACATACACACGCACGATTGAATAAATAATAAAAAAAATTTTTAAAAATGAGTTGTTTCACACAGCAAAAAAATGAAAAGGAAAAGACAATTACTTAAAAATTTTGAACTAAAAAAATTTAAATTCTTCACATATGCCATTAAGGCAGGCACAAAATTACTTACTGTTAATTTGAATTGGAGGCAGCCATCTGGATAAAACTGCTTTTCATATGGTTGTGACAATATTCAGAGTGAGGTGCGTTTTGTAGTGCTGTATCACTCCAGTACAGGAAGGATTTCTCCCACAGAGCTCCTTCATTCTGCCCTACATTTGGATCTTTCAGGTTAGTCTGGCTCATGATTTATAAGTATAAGACCTGCAAATGACCTAAGCCACCCTCCGGTAGAATTCTTCCTATTATACCAATAAGGAGAATAAATTGAAGGAAAGTGATTTGTGCAAATATCAGTCATTGAGGACATTTTGTACTTTCTAACCTAGAATTGACAATGCATCTTTAATGTACCAATTTTTTTCATTCTACACTCCAGCTATGATCTTATTAACTCTAGTTCAAGGATGAAAATTCTATTACATGCATAAATCACAAAATATTTATTTTTAACTTTAAAATTAAATTTCAAGTGATAAACTTGGGTATTCTCCTTAGAAATAATGCAAGCCATTCCAAAGGGTATAAAGTAAAGATAAAAGTCCCTTCACTTGCTAATGTCACTTTCAAACCTTGTATGCATAGAAACATGAGTACATAATTATGTACATATTTTTCAGAAATAAGATGTTATAAAAACATCATAATTTGCTTTAGAACCTGGATATAATTCCTTAGTGATACTTAATAATCTACTCCATCTTTTTTCCTTTATACAATGGCCATGATCATTCTTTTGGCAGAAACGTTAAACACATTCACAAATTCTTGCACATTACCACTGTTGAAACAAGAGATCTCATTTCTTTCATTCTAAATGCAAGTTGACCACAGTTAGTAAGGCATGGAATGACTTTTGTTATTCTGGCTCTCTGACATTTATGGCTCTATATCTCTTTCTTTTTTCCTTGTTTTTCAGCCATTTTGCTCTTCTTTAAAATTTGTTTTAGCATATCCTTCAATTGCATCCTGAATGTTGTCTGTGGATAATTATAGCAGATTTTATGCTTATGCTTCTGAAAACAGCTTAATTTTATTGTAGCATGTCAAATTGACCCAGTCAAAGGTTGAGCTTGTTAGCGTTGATCTACTGCAATTCTGCTCTTACTTCTAGGACAGAGGTCAATAAAACCAGATAATAAATAAGTAAGACTTTGTGGACCCTACACTCTGCCCAAAATAAGTGAACACTGGTATGGTAAGCATCAGTTCCTGATAATATGTAAAAAATGAACTTGGCGATATACCAATAAAACTATATTGACTATAAAATTCTGATTTCATGAAATTTTCAGGTGTTATTTAATAACATTTTACTTTGCTTACCTTTAATCCTGTAACGATAATGTAAACTGGTTCTCTAAGAAAAAACACATCTGTTCTTTAAAGATTCTTCAATGCTCATTGGTTTGAGCAGTGCTGGAATATTGCACATCCAGGGCCAAATTGTTTGGAGTTATTTTTAGTCTCTTAAATAAGAGTTCACTTCCCCCCATATGTAACCTAACACCCTTTTTGCTATTTAAATTTTTTTTATTATTATTTATTCAACTGTGCGCATGTGCGTGTGTATGTGCCCGCGCGTGTGTGTGTCTGTGTGCCCGTGTATGTGTAGAACCACGGACTAATTCGCAAACCCACGGACACCTCCACCTCCTTCTGCCCCGGGATTCACAGGCTCCGCCCTACCAGGACCAGAAGCGCAGGCCGCCCCCGCTTCTGCCTGGCGTCTATACGTGGGATCTGGGATCCGAACTCAGGACCTTCCGCCTGGAAGGCGGAGGCTTAACCCCTGAGCCACCTCTCCAGCCCCCCTTTTTGCTATTTAAAAAAGCAATGTAATCTTATCAGATGATTAGCTATCATCCACCAAAAGCTAATATGAAACCCATAGCAGAGTTTCTCTCACCTTCATATACCATTACTATATATGTTTCTCCATGTTACAGGCTTTAAACCCCAACTTCTGTATCATGGCTGCTGAAACACTCAGATTTTAACACTCCATCTGCTGTTTATCTGGTCGCTATCCTTTTATCTACACATAAGCTTCCTAAGAGTCATCCCATATTTCAGAGGAAAATTGCACTCACATTTTGGGCTCTTTTCCGTGAGGCCCTATCTGTACGATTTTCCTCATCTTCCTAGTACGCTCCAGGTTCACTGCGAACCTGTACTGACAGCCACTTTCCAGCTGGCTATCAGTCCTCCTGCCTTACACACAGCATAGGAGAAAATAGCTTGAAGAGGGGAAGTCAACCTGACTGAACACTGCTTGCAGCTTAACAAAGAAAAAAAATGAGAACTTCATTACCTTCGAAAGCTTTATCATGTCAAGCACTTTTTCTCCTTTTCCAAAGAATTCATCTCCTTGCTGAGAACAGAGATGGATGTATGTATTTTAACTGGTCAGTAGGAAAAACTTTCCATAAAGGTTTCAAGACAGTTTCTAGGTTTCCCAAAAACATAGTGAAATTATTGTCATTATATTATAAAAGACAACCCTCAAAGTGTTCCTTCAGTAGTCTTTTGGCTTTATATTCTACATTTAAATGTTCTTTATGTGTAAATCATTGATCAATCTGAAACTTATTTAGATAGCATATATGAAAGAGAATGTCAGTCTTTTTTTCTTCTGCTTTCCAACAAAATATGTTACATTACCTTCCCAATCATTTCCCATCCATTAAGATGCCATCCTCTAGGCTGAAGAGATGGCTCAGGATTTTAACCTCTGCCTCACAGTTAGAAGGATCTGGACCCCGTGTGACAGTGCTGGGTGGAAAGGTAGCAACCTGCACTTCTGGTTGAAAGGCTGAGTCTTGGCAACCTCACAGCAAAGCAAAAAAACATAGAGCAACCCAGGGTGATTCTCAAAATCACCCTTGGGTCTCCATGGGCACACATTAGGTTTCATGTATGAAGAAAACCATACAGTCTTTCTGAGTGCGAATTATTTCACTGACCATAATAATCTCCAGTTGTACTCAAAACAAAAACAAATTGCAAAAATATTGTAATCTCATGTCTCTTTATGCCACTTCACCTAACTCTTTGAAATAAATGATAGTCCTTTAAAACCAATCCATTGGGGGAAAAAAAAGAGTGTACTGGTTTCCCTATAGATAAGAGAAGCATTCATAAATCTCCACTTTTTATGCTGATGTTTAAAAACTGTCAGAAGTGGGGCTGGAGAGGTGGCTCAGGGGTTAAGCCTCTGCCTTTCAGGCGAAGGTCCTGAGTTCGGATCCTAGACCCCACGTTAAGATACCGGGCGAAAGCGGGGGCGTCCTGCGTTTCTGGTCTTAGTAGGGTGGAGCCTGTGAATCCTGGGGCAGAGTAAACAGGAGATGGAGGCGATCCATGGTGGTTCCTGAATTCACTCGTGGTTCTACACACACACATACATACACACACATACATACATACACACACGTGCACACACACATACACCCACAATTGGATACATAATAAATAAAAAAATTAAAAACTGTCAGAAGCCTTTTAAAATCATAGCACAGAAGAGACTTACAGACTTGTTACAGAGTTTAATACAAAAGACCTGGCAGATAAAGACAGAGATAGGGGAAGAAAAGGAATATTCTAGAGTCTATTGGGCATTTGCAATAAAACTGATGATATGTATAAGTTTGTGATAGTCGCCCAAATTTTTCTGACTTTGTTATTTTGTGTAGACTTTAAAATTATTTCATGAAATGGGAGATACATTAAAAATATAGAAATTTGAATTTGTAATTTTGTAGAAAGAAAAAAATGAAGTTGAATTTCTGTTGAAACAATGGTCTTCCTTAGGTTGTTAGAAACATTGAGAGGCACTGCACTGTTTTGAATGTGTTCATCATTTCCATATGACCAATATTCAGTATCTTCTTAAAGACAAATTCATAGAGTGATTTCGTAATATATTTCTAAAGCATGGATTTCTAGAACTTATAACCACACTGGAAACACCCAACTACCCTTTCTGATACAATCTTCCTAAGACCACAGTGGGTTCATGCCAGATGGATAGCCACAGACAGAGAGACATAGATGCAGCCACGGGCAGTTTGAGGCCAACAGCTCCTGTCAGAACTATCACTCTGTCAGAGTCTGAATCCAGGAACATAATTCAGCCACCAATTGGCCTAAATGGCCACAGGCAGCAGACAATATGATGTCAGGACTGGATAAACACACTGAGATCTAAAGTCGTCTATACCTTCCATAACAGCATGGATGTCCCTAAATTTTTTTCATACAATAATACAGAAGTACATCACAGTATGTAACCTTTCAACTCTGGTTCTCAACGTTTCACGGTCATCTCACAATGGAAAGTGAATGCTGTCATCTGTAAGAGTTGTCAAAATGTTAACTATTATAGCATCATTCAAAAGCTCAAAGTTCTCCTTTACACCCCACCCCGCTCCGCCAGTCGGGACCCGCATGCAGTCCAGCCGAGCCTCACCCCGTGCCCTAGGTAAGTCTCCGCCCACGCACCGCTCACCAGGACCCCAGGTCAGCCCACAGGGACCGGGCTCCGACTCCCACCATCCAGCGGGAGACACACGCGGGGCCGAGGGACGAGGAGGACCTCCCCCTGCGCCCGGGCCCCGCCCCAGCTGCCCTCAGGTTAAATAGCTCCATGCAGATGCCCCCATCCTCCCTTTACACCCCGCTCCACTGGTTGGGAAGCTCGCGCGGCCCAGCCGGCCTCACCCCGCGCCCTAGGTAAGTCTCCGCCCATGCACCGCCCACCCCGACGCCTCCATCCTCCCTTTACACCCCACACCCCTTGGCCGGTCTGGACGCAGTCCAGCCGGGCCTCACCCCGCGACCTAGGTGAGTCTCCGCCTGCGCCCGCCCACCAGGACCCCAGGCCAAATAATTCAGTTTAGTGAAATTGAAAGATCTTAAGAGTTAAAACGACAATGCCAAAGTCAAAGTGCAAATCCATGAGAAGCAACACTCAAGTAAACAAATTTCCCACTGAAGGAATTAATCCCATAATGTTAGACTCCAACAAGAACAAACCCGCAGAAAAAGGCCAAGAAAGCCTCACCCAGGATAAGGACTTTCAAAATATGATCATTATCATGTTCAAAACTATGAAAGAGGAAATCAGAGAGGAATTACATAATTGAATGAATCGCTTTGAAGAGGAACACAACACACATCTGGAGGAGTTGAGAAAAACAGTGCAAGAAACAAAAGTGGCATCGAGCAGTTAAAACAAACTCAAGCAGAGTTTAAAACTGAGCTAAAAGACAAGTTATCTTCAACCCAAAACGCCACAGAGAGTCTTATCAACAGAACTAACGAAGCAGAAAACAGAATATCAGACCTTGAAGATAAAGTGGGAGTACTAACCAGCTCAATGGAAGAGGTTGATAAAGCCAAAAAGATACTTGAGAGAAATATCCAAGAGATATGGGACACCCTGAAGAAGCCTAACATGCGTATTCATGGAATACCAGAGCAAGAATCTCAAATTACCACCCCTGAGGAAATTTTTCAAACGATCATCAAGGAAAACTTTCCTCATCTAAAAAAAGAGAGGCCCATACATATACAAGAGGCATTCCGCACCCCAAACAGATACGACCAAAATAGAAGCACACCGCGGCAAATAATAGTTAAAACACTCCACATTCAAGATAAAGAACTGGTGCTGAGAGCTTCAAGGGAGAAAAAACAAGTCACTTTTAAAGGTAAACCTATTAAATTAACAAATGACTTCTCAGTCGAAACAGTAAAAGCAAGAAGAGCTTGGAGAGACATACTTCAAGTATTGAATGAGCAAAAATGTCAACCCAGGCTGATTTATCCTGCAAAACTATCAGTCATGATCGAGGGAGAAAGAAAAATTTTCCAGCACAAAGACAACTTGAAGGGATACATGTCCACCAAACCAGGCCTTCAAAAAATGCTAGAAATGATACTCAAGCGTGAAGAAAAAAACAGGCATATCCAGGAGAACAGAAGGCAAATATAACACCATTAAAAGCGAAACAATATACTTATAAAAGCTACTAAACATAATAAATGTCTGGAATTAACAATAGTTTCTCCATTATAACACAAATGTTAATGGAATTAATTCACCGATCAAGAGACACAGATTACAAACTTGGATTAAAAATCACAATCCATCAATCTGCTGCCTGCAGGAAACTCATCTCATCACAAAAGATAGGCACGCTCTAAAAATTAAAGGCTGGTCAACAATTCTACAAGCAAATGGAAGCAGAAAACAGGCAGAAGTAGCCATTATGCTATGAAACAAAGTGGATTTCAAACCAAAGAAAATTATAAGAGACACGGATGGATACTGCATTTTAGTCACAGGTACAATTCACCAGGAAGACTTCACAATACTAAACATATATGCACCCAATACGGGACCCTCCACATTCATTAAGAAAACCCTACAGCGTCTAAAGCAAGAAATCAACCCCCAAACGATAATTCTTGGGGACTTCAACACCGCCCTCTCAACATGGGATAGATCAACAGGTCAAAAGCTTAACAGAGACACTTTGGAACTTAATCAAACCCTGAAAGAAATGGACCTTACAGATCTCTATCGAACTTTTCACACACGCACTAAAGAATACACATTTTTCTCAGCAGCACACGAAACTTCTCCAAAATAGATCACATATTGGGCCACAAAATGAATCTACACATATACAAGAAAGTTGAAATTCTAACCTGTGCCCTATCAGACCACCACGGCCTAAAGCTGGACATCCACAACACATCAAACAAGAGAAAATACACTAACTCCTGGAAACTTAACACTCTGATGCTGAATGAGAACTGGATTCAGGAAGAAATTAAAAAGGAAATTCAAGATTTCCTGAAAGTGAATGATAACGAAAATACAACTTACCAAAATCTCTGGGACACAATGAAAGCTGTCCTAAGAGGTAAGTTCATAGCTCTTAATGCCTACATCAAAAAAATGGAAACATCAGATATAAACAACTTAACAATGCAACTTAAAGCTTTAGAAAAACTAGAGCAATCTGATCCCAAAAGTAGTAGAAGAGAGGAGATTAGCAAAATAAGGGGAGAAATATCTGAAATCGAGATTAAGAAAACGATAGAAAAAATCAACCAGTCAAAAAGCTGTTTCTTTGAAAAAATCAATAAGATTGATACACCCCTAGCTAAATTAACCAAAAGCAAGAGAGAGAAAACCCAAATTAACAAAATCATAAATGAACATGGAGTTATCACTACGGATACCCAAGAAATCCAGAGAATTATAACATCATATTTCAAAAACTTATACTCTGTGAAGTTTGACAACACAAAAGAGATGGATGAATTTCTAAGTAAACACATCTTACCTAAATTGAATCAGGAAGTTGTGAATTATTTAAATAGTCCTATAACATACAAGGAAATTGAAGAAGTAATCTCGAATCTTCCCACCAAAAAATGTCCTGGGCCAGATGCATTCAGCACAGAATTCTACCAGACATTTAAGGAGTTAATAACACCAATACTCCTTAAACTGTTCCATCAAATAGCAAAGGAAGGAACACTACCAAATTCCTTTTATGAAGCTAATATCACCTTAATCCCAAAACCTAATAAAAATTCACTTAAAAAAGAAAACTATAGGCCGATCTCTCTGATGAACACAGATGCAAAGATTCTCAACAAAGTCTTAGCAAATTGGATTCAAAAACATATCAAAAAGATCATTCACGGGGACCAAGTAGGCTTCATCCTCGGCACACAAGGTTGGTTCAGCATACACAAATCAATAAATGTAATTCATCATGTAAACCAGTCCAAAGTCCAAGACCACATGATACTCTCGATAGATGCAGAAAAAGTCTTTGACAAAGTCCAACAGCCTCTTATGATCAAAACGCTAGAGACTGTAGGAATGAAAGGAACCTTTATCAATATAATAAAAGCTGTATACAAGCCCACAGCAAGGATTATGCTCAATGGGGAACAATTGGAAGCATTGCCACTTTGATCAGGAACTAGACAAGGCTGTCCACCCTCACCACTTCTATTCAATATTGTACTTGAAGTCTTAGCTGAAGCCATAAGACAAGAAAGGGACATAAGAGGGATTCAAATCGGCAAGGAAGAAGTCAAGCTATCCCTATTTGCAGATGACATGACCTTATACCTGAGTGATCCCCAAACCTCCACCAGGAAGCTCCTGGAACTAATTGAGAAGTTCAGCAGGGTGGCAGGATACAAAATAAATGTGCAAAAATCAGAGGCCTTCCTATATGCCCAGAATGAAAGAAGTGAAAAAGCCTTGAGAGAAACAATCCCATTTACTATAGCCCCTAAAAAAATGAAATACCTTGGTATAAACCTAACTAAGGAGGTAAAAGATCTTTACAATGAAAACTTTGCAACCCTAAAGAAAGAAATAGCAGAAGACACCAGAAGGTGGAAAGGCCTCCCTTGTTCCTGGATTGGCAGAATCAACATCTTAAAAATGACCATCCTACCAAAGGCAATATACAGATTCAATGCTATACCAACCAAAATCCCACAGCAGTTCTTCAAAGAAGTTGACCAAACAATCTCAAAGCTCATATGGAGGCACAAAAGACCCAGGATAGCAAAAACAATCCTGAGTAACAAAAACACAGCTGGAGGTATTGCCATATCAAACCTTAGTCTATACTACAAATCCATAGTTATAAAGAGTCTGGTACTGGCTCCAAAATAGACACACAGATCAATGGATAAGGATTGAAGACCCAGATATAAGCCCACAAAGTTACAGCCATTTGGTCTTTGACAAAGGGGCCCAAAGAATCCAATGGAAAAAGAACAGCATCTTCAACAAATGGTGCTGGCAAAACTGGATCTCCACATGCAGAAGATGTTTTACGATGTTGATTCTGCCAATCCAGGAACAAGGGAGGTCTTTCCACCTTCTGGTGTCTTCAGCTATTTCTTTCTTTAGGGTTGCAAAGTTTTTATTGTAAAGGTCTTTTACCTCCTTAGTTAGGTTTATACCAAGGTATTTCATTTTTTTAGGGGCTATAATAAATGGGATTGTTTCTCTCAAGGCTTTTTCACTTCTTTCACTCTGGGCATATAGGAAGGCCTCTGACTTTTGCACATTTATTTTGTATCCTGCCACCCTGCTGAACTTCTCAATTAGTTCCAGGAGCTTCCTGGTGGAGTTTTTGGGATCACTCAGGTATAAGGTCATGTCATCTGCAAATAGGGATAGCTTGACTTCTTCCTTGCTGATTTGAATCCCTCTTATGTCCCTTTCTTGTCTTATGGCTTCAGCTAAGACTTCAAGTACAATATTGAATAGAAGTGGTGAGAGTGGACAGCCTTGTCTAGTTCCTGATCAAAGTGGCAATGCTTCCAATTGTTCCCCATTGAGCATAATCCTTGCTGTGGGGTTGTTGTATATACCTTTTATTATATTGATAAAGGTTCCTTCCATTCCCACTGTCTCTAGCGTTTTGATCATAAAAGGTTGTTGGATCTTGTCAAAAGGTTTTTCTGCATCTATCGAGAGTATCATGTGGTCTTGGACTTTGGACTGGTTTACATGATGAATTACATTTATTGATTTGCATATATTGAACCAACCTTGTGTGCCGGGGATGAAGCCTACTTGTTCCCCGTGAATGATCTTTTTAATATGTTTTTGAATCCGATTTGCTAAGACTTTGTTGAGAATCTTTGCGTCTGTGTTCATCAGGGAGATCGGCCTATAGTTTTCTTTTTTAAGTGAATCTTTATTAGGTTTTGGGATTAAAACGATATTAGCTTCATAGAAGGAATTTGGTAGTGTTCCTTCCTTTGCTATTTTTTTTTTAGTCACAATCAAATTTTATTACCTCATTCAAACCTCACTTACCAACTAAAGAACTTAAGTTTAACATCTTGCAAAATTTTGATTCAGGGATTATGCACAGACACTATTCCCTATTTCTTAAGTTTGAATATTGGTTTTTATCTATGAAATTCTTTTTATTTTGATAACATATTACCTAACAAATGTATGGTATACCCATTCTTTTTATTTCAGCTCATACAAACTTATTAGGTACACCAGTTCCCTTCCTTCCTCCTCCTCCCCCTGTACCCACTGCTCCTCCTCCCCATCCCCCAGTGCCTCCCGCCCCAATTCCCAGAGAGTCCTTTCTTGTGCATGTCTGATTTTCCTCTGGGCCCTCCTCTCCGATGACGTACAAGGACCCAGTGGCCTTTCCCGGAACCCTTTCCCGTGTTCCCCTTAGGTATAGGAACACTGCTGTGGCTGCCAATCCTTTACCTCCAAGGCTCTTGGTGCCTTTAGCAGATGCTAGACTTTGTGAGGTCAATAGTGTGTTGGACAATGCGCAGGACATGCAAAGCCCAATTATGATTGCTTCAGCCCTAACTAGTATAGAGTATCTTATATATCATTGCTACTCCCATCCTTTTGCTCTTACACTCTTACCACCCCCTCTTCTGCAAATTTCCCTGAGCTTCAAGATGGGGAGAGATTAAGCTGGCCTAGTTCTAGGTGGTTGATATAGAGTCTCAACTTCTGGATTGTGGTTTGTTGATTTTCTTTTGCAGTTTTGCTGTCCTACAATGCCCTTCACTCCATCCTGTTGGGCATTGTATGTTACCCCCTGGCCAGAGACAAAAAGCTGTTAGAGTCTTGTGATAAAAGCACATTCAAAGGTAGATGTAATAAAAGTGAGAAACCATAGTAAGGGAGGGGTCTATCACCCATTTGCAAAATGGTTACTTTTTATCTGCCAGACTATATGCCCTCCTCTTCTGGTGAGATCACACCCCCTCAGTAGTAAATGATCAGGAACAAAAGTCTGTGAACTTAATCAGATGTCTCATTACTTATTTGGGTCCTTGGTGGAGGCCTATTTTCCCTGCTGTAACATGGTCCCTTCTCTCCTTGTTTCTGGTGTGGCCCTCCTACCCCATCCTTCCTGTTCATAATCCTTGCAATTACTGTCTCTAGGAGGGCTGGGTGGGTTTGGTACTAGGAGCCACCTATTAGGGAGTACATACGGCACTTAATTTTCTGGGTCTGGGATACTTCACTTAATATAATTGTTTCTAATGACATCCATTTCCTGGCAAATTCCAGTAATTAATCATTTTTGATGGCTGAGTAGTACTCCATTGTATAGATGTACCACAGTTTCCTTATCCACTCGTCAACTGTTGGACATTTGGGTTGATTCCATGACTTTGCTATTGTAAACAGTGCTGCTATGAACATGGTCGTGCTTGTGCTATCGAGGCGAACCTCTGCTGCATGGGGGGTTATTTCCAAAAGTGGAATAGCAGGGTCATATGGCATTTCAATCTTCAACTTCTTTAAGAATCTCCAGACGGCTCGCCAGAGTGGCTGTACGAGCCTGCATTCCCACCAGCAATGTAGGAGACTTCCCCTCTCTCCACATCCTCTCCAACATTTGTTGTTGTTTGTATTGTGGTATTTTGCCATCCTGACCGGGGTGAGATGATATCTCAGGGAAGTTTTGATTGGCATTTCCCTGATGGCTAAGGGAGTGGAGCATTTTTTCAGATATTTCTTAGACATTTTAATTTCATCCCTGGTAAAGTTTCTTTTAAGTTCCAGGGCCCATTTTTTAATTGGGCCATTGGTTTCCTTGGTGTTTAGCTGTCTAAGTTCTTTGTGCACTCTGGACAGCAGAGTTCTATCAGATGTGTGGTTAGTGAAGATTTTCTCCCATTCTGTGGGTTGCCTTTGAGCTCGTGTTATAATCTCTTTATCTGAACAGAAGCTCTTTAATTTCACAAGATCCCAACTGTTGAGAGTTGGTAGCAGTGACTGTGCCATTGGATGTCTGTTTAGGAAATGTTGGCCTAGCCCAATCAGCTCGAGGGAGTTCCCTATCCTTTCAACTATGGTTTTTATAGTCTCTGGCCTGATATCAAGGTCCTTAATCCATTTGGAATTAAGCCTTGTACATGGTGACAAGTACGGGTCCAACATTAATCTTCTGCATGTGGAGATCCAGTTTTGCCAGCACCATTTGTTGAAGATGCTGTTCTTTTTCCATTGGATTCTTTGGGCCCCTTTGTCAAAGACCAAATGGCTGTAACTTTGTGGGCTTATATCTGGGTCTTCAATCCTCATCCATTGATCTGTGTGTCTATTTTGGAGCCAGTACCAGGCTGTCTTTATAACTATGGATTTGTAGTATAGACTAAAGTTTGGTATGGCAATACCTCCAGCTGTGTTTTTGTTACTCAGGATTATTTTTGCTATCCTGGGTCTTTTGTACCTCCATATGAACTTTGAGATTGTTTGTTCAACTTCTTTGAAGAATTGCTTTGGGAAATTGATTGGTATAGCATTGAATCTGTATATTGCCTTTGGTAGGATGGTAATTTTTTTTTTTTGTCTGTAAAGCTAACTTTTTATTTTTTTATTTATTTTTTTTCATTTTTTATTAAAAATTTAATTATACATTTTAAAATTTATTTACCAGTTCCCTCCCTCCCCCCTCCTCCCCCCCGAACCCCCTCCTTCCCCTCCCCATCCCCCAGTGCCTCCCGCCCAATTCCCAGAGAGTCCTTTATTGTGTAAACCTAACTCTCCACTGGGTCCTCCTCTCCGATGACATATAAGGACCCAGTGGCATTTCCATAAGCCCTTTCTCTTGTTCCCCTTAAGCATAAGATCACTACTATGGCTGTCAATCCCTTGCTTCCAGGGGTCTCGGTACCCTTAACAGATGCTAGACTTTATGAGGGCAACAGTGCACTGGACATTGCGCAGGGCATGCAAAGTCTCATTATGATTGCTTTGGCCCCAACTATTGTTGAGAATCTTGCAAATCGTTGCTCCTCCCATCCTGTTGCTCTTACAATCTTACCGCCCCTTCTTCCGCAAATGTCCCTGAGCTCCAGGATGGGGAGAGATTAGGCTGGCCTAGTTCTATGTGATTGATATAGTCTCTGAAGTTCTGGATTGTGGTTTGTTGATTTTCTTTTGCAGTTTTGCCGCTCCTGCAATGCCCTTCACTCCATTCTGCTGGGCACTGTATGTCACCCCCTGGCCAGAGACAAAAAGCTGTTAAACTGGAGTCTTGTTATAATAGCACATTCAAGGGTAGATGTAATAAGAGTAGGAAACCTCAGTGAGGGAGGGGTCCATCACCCATTTGCAAAATGATTACTTTTTATCTGCTAGACTATATGCCCTCCCCTTCTGGTGAGATCAGGAAAGAACGTCTGTGAAATTAACCAGGTTTCTCATTACTTACTTGCAGACCTTGATGGAGGCCTATTTTCTCTGCTGTAACATGGTCCCCTCTCTCCTTGTTTCTGGTGTGGCCCTCCTCCCCATCTCTCTCGTTCATAATCCTTGCAATTACTGTGTTACATAGGTTTACTTTTGAGTGTCTCAATGTGGGCTGGGTGAGTTTGGTACTAGGAGCCACCTGTTAGGGAGTACATACGGCACTTAATTTTCTGGGTTTGGGATACTTCACTTAATATAATTCTTTCTAATGACATCCATTTCCCAGCAAATTCCAGTAATTCATCACTTTTGATGGCTGAGTAGTACTCCATTGTATAGATGTACCACTGTTTCCTTATCCACTCGTCAACTGTTGGACATTTGGGTTGATTCCATGACTTTGCTATTGTAAACAGTGCTGCTATGAACATGGTCGTGCTTGTGCTATCGAGGCAAACCTCTGCTGCATGGGGGGTTATTCCCAAAAGTGGGATAGCAGGGTCATATGGCATTTCAATCTTCAACTTCTTTAAGAATCTCCAGACGGCTCGCCAGAGTGGCTGTATGAGCCTTCATTCCCACGAGCAATGTAGGAGAGTTCCCCTCTCTCCACATCCTCTCCAGCATTTGTCGTTGTTTGTATTGTGGATTTTTGCCATCCTGACCGGTGTGAGATGATATCTCAGGGAAGTTTTGATTTGATTTCCCTGATGGCTAAGGAAGTGGAGCATTTTTTCAGATATTTGTTAGACATTTTAATTTCATCCTTGGTAAAGTTTCTTTGAAGTTCGAGGGCCCATTTTTTAATTGGGCCAGTGTTTTCCTTGGAGTTTAGTTTTCTAAGTTCTTTGTGCACTCTGGACAGTAGAGCTCTGTCAGATATGTCAGGTTAGTGAAGATTTTCTCCCATTCTGTGGGTTGCCTTTGAGCTCGTGTGACAATCTCTTTATCTGAACAGAAGCTCTTTAATTTCACAAGATCCCAACTGTTGAGAGTTGGTAGCAGTGACTGTGCCATTGGATGTCTGTTTAGGAACTGTTGGCCTAGCTGGGAAATGGATGCCATTAGAAAGAATTATATTAAGTGAAGTATCCCAAACCCAGAAAATTAAGCGCCGTATGTACTCCCTAATAGGTGGCTCCTCGTACCAAACTCACCCAGCCCACATTGAGACACTCAAAAGTAAACCTATGAAACACAGTAATTGCAAGGATTATGAACAAGACAGATGGGTTAGGAGGGCCACACCAGAAACAAGGAGAGAGGAGACCATGTTACAGCAGAGAAAATAGGCCTCCATCAAGGTCTGTAAGTAAGTAATGAGAAACCTGGTTAAGTTCACAGACATTCTTTCCTGATCTCACCAGAAGGGGAGGGCATATAGTCTAGCAGATAAAAAGTAATCATTTTGCAAATGGGTGATGGACCCCTCCCTCAGGGAGGTTTCCTACTCTTATTACATCTACCCTTGAATGTGCTATTACAACAAGACTCCAGTTTAACAGCTTTTTGTCTCTGGCCAGGGGGTGACATACAGTGCCCAGCAGAATGGAGTGAAGGGAATTGCAGGAGCAGCAAAACTGCAAAAGAAAATCAACAAACCACAATCCAGAACTTCAGAGACTATATCAATCACATAGAACTAGGACAGCCTAATCTCTCCCCATCCTGGAGCTCAGGGACATTTGCGGAAGAGGGGGCGGTAAGATTGTAAGAGCAAAAGGATGGGAGGAGCAACGATTTGCAAGATTCTCAACAATAGTTGGGGCCAAAGCAATCGTAATGGGACTTTGCATGCCCTGCGCAATGTCCAGCGCACTGTTGCCCTCATAAAGTCTAGCATCTGTTAAGGGCACCGAGACCCCTGGAGGCAAGGGATTGACAGCCATAGTAGTGATCTTATGCTTAAGGGGACAAGAGAAAGGGCTTATGGAAATGCCACTGGGTCCTTATATGTCATCGGAGAGGAGGACCCAATGGAGAGTTAGGCGTATACAATAAAGGACTCTCTGGGAATTGGGGGGGAGGCACTGGGGGAAGAGGAGGGGGAGGAGGGGGGAGGGAGGGAACTGGTAAAAAATTTTAAAATGTATAATTAAATTTTTAATAAAAAAAAATATTATTATTTAAAAAAAAAAAAAGGAACTGTTGGCCTAGCCCAATCAGCTCGAGAGAGTTCCCTATCCTTTCAACTATGGTTTTAATAGTCTCTGGCCTGATATCAAGGTCCTTGATCCATTTGGAATTAAGTCTTGTACATGGTGACAAGTACGGGTCCAGCTTTAATCTTCTGCATGTGGAGATCCAGTTTTGCCAGCACCATTTGTTGAAGATGCTGTTCTTTTTCCATTAGATTCTTTGGGCCCCTTTGTCAAAGACCAAATGGCTGTAACTTTGTGGGCTTATATCTGGGTCTTCAATCCTTATCCATTGATCTGTGTGTCTATTTTGGAGCCAGTACCAGGCTGTCTTTATAACTATGGATTTGTAGTATAGACTAAAGTTTGGTATGGTAATACCTCCAGCTGTGTTTTTGTTACTCAGGATTGTTTTTGCTATGCTGGGTCTTTTGTGCCTCCATATGAACTTTGAGATTGTTTGGTCAACTTCTTTGAAGAATTGCTTTGGGATTTTGGTTGGTATAGCATTGAATCTGTATATTGCCTTTGGTAGGATGGTCATTCTTACGATGTTGATTCTGCCAATCCAGGAACAAGGGAGGTCTTTCCACCTTCTGTTGTCTTCTGCAATTTCTTTCTTTAGGGTTTTAAAGTTTTCATTATAAAGGTCTTTTACCTCCTCAGTTAGGTTTATACCAAGGTATTTCATTTTTTTAGGGGCTATAGTAAATGGGATTGTTTCTCTCAAGGCTTTTTCACTTCTTTCATTCTGGGCATATAGGAAGGCCTCTGATTTTGCACATTTATTTTGTATCCTGCCACCCTACTGAACTTCTCAATTAGTTCCAGGAGCTTCCTGGTGGAGTTTTTGGGATCACTCAGGTATAAGGTCATGTCATCTGCAAATAGGGATAGCTTGACTTCTTCCTTGCTGATTTGAATCCCTCTTATGTCCCTTTCTTGTCTTATGGCTTCAGCTAAGACTTCAAGTACAATATTGAATAGAAGTGGTGAGAGTGGACAGCCTTGTCTAGTTCCTGATCGAAGTGGCAATGCTTCCAATTGTTCCCCATTGAGCATAATCCTTGCTGTGGGCTTGTTGTATATAGCTTTTATTATATTGATTAAAGTTCCTTCCATTCCCACTGTCTCTAGCGTTTTGATCATAAAAGGCTGTTGGATCTTGTCAAAAGCTTTTTCTGCATCTATCGAGAGTATCATGTGGTCTTGGACTTTGGACTGGTTTACATGATGAATTACATTTATTGGTTTGCATATGTTGAACCAACCTTGTGTGCCGGGGATGAAGCCTACTTGGTCCCCATGAATGATCTTTTTAATATGTTTTTGAATCCGATTTGCTAAGACTTTGTTGAGAATCTTTGCGTCTGTGTTCATCAGGGAGATCGGCCTATAGTTTTCTTTTTTCAGTGAATCTTTATTAGGTTTTGGCATTAAAACGATATTAGCTTCATAGAAGGAATTTGGTAGTGTTCCTTCCTTTGCTATTTGATGGAACAGTTTAAGGTGTTATTAACTCCTTAAATGTCTGGTAGAACTCTGTGCTGAATCCATCTGGTCCAGGACATTTTTTGGTGGGAAGATTCAAGATTACTTCCTCAATTTCCTTATATGTTATAGGACTATTTAAATAATTCACAACTTCCTGATTCAATTTAGGTAAGTTGTGTTTACTTAGAAATTCATCCACCTCTTTTGTGTTGTCAAACTTCACAGAGTATAAGTTTTTGAAATATGATGTTATAATTCTCTGGATTTCTTGGGTATCAGTAGTGATAACTCCATGTTCATTTCTAATTTTGTTAATTTGGGTTTTCTCTCTCTTGCTTTTGGTTAGTTTAGCTAGGGGTGTATCAATCTTGTTGATTTTTTCAAAGAACCAGCTTTTTGACTGGTTGATTTTTTCTATCGTTTTCTTAATCTCGATTTCAGATATTTCTCCCCTTATTTTGCTAATCTCCTCTCTTCTATTACTTTTGGGATCAGATTGCTCTAGTTTCTCTAAAGCTTTAAGCTGCATTGTTAAGTTGTTTATTTCTGATGGTTCCATTTTTTTGACATAGGCATTAAGAGCTATGAACTTAACTCTTAGAACAGCTTTCATTGTGTCCCAGAGATTTTGGTAAGTTGTATTTTCGTTATCATTCACTTTCAGGAAATCTTGAATTTCCTTTTTAATTTCTTCCTGAATCCAGTTCTCATTCAGCATCAGAGTGTTAAGTTTCCAGGAGTTAGTGTATTTTCTCTTGTTTGTTGTGTTGTGGATGTCCAGCTTTAGGCCGTGGTGTTCTGATAGGGCACAGGTTAGAATTTCAACTTTCTTGTATATGTGTAGATTCATTTTGTGGCCCAATATGTGATCTATTTTGGAGAAAGTTCCGTGTGCTGCTGAGAAAAATATGTATTCTTTGGTGTGTGGGTGAAAATTTCGATAGAGATCTGTAAGGTCCATTTCTTTCAGGGTTTGATTAAGTTCCAAAGTGTCTCTGTTAAGCTTTTGACCTGTTGATCTATCCTATGTTGAGAGGGCGGTGTTGAAGTCCCCAAGAATTATCGTTTGGGGGTTGATTTCTTGCTTTAGACGCTGTAGGGTTTTCTTAATGAATGTGGAGGGTCCCGTATTGGGTGCATATATGTTCAGTATTGTGAAGTCTTCCTGGTGAATTGTACCTGTGACTAAAATGTAGTATCCATCTGTGTCTCTTATAATTTTCTTTGGTTTGAAATCCACTTTGTCTGATAGCATAATGGCTACCCCTGCCTGTTTTCTGCTTCCATTTGCTTGTAGAATTGTTGACCAGCCTTTTATTTTTAGAGCGTGCCTATCTTTTGTGGTGAGATGGCTTTCCTGCCAGCAGCAGATTGATGGATTGGATTTTTAATCCACGTTTGTAATCTGTTTCTCTTGATCCGTGAATTAATTCCATTAACATTTAGTGTTATAATGGAGAAACTATTGTTAATTCCAGACATTTATTATGTTTAGTAGCTTTTATAAGTATATTGCTTCGCTTTTAATGGTGTTATATTTGCCTTCTGTTCTCCTGGATATGCTTGTTTTTTTCTTCACGCTTGAGTATCATTTCTAGCATTTTTTGAAGGCCTGGTTTGGTGGACATGTATCCCTTCAAGTTGTCTTTGTGCTGGAAAATTTTTCTTTCTCCCTCGATCATGACTGATAGTTTTGCAGGGTAAATCAGCCTGGGTTGACATTTTTGCTCATTCAATACTTGAAGTATGTCTCTCCAAGATCTTCTTGCTTTTACTGTTTCGACTGAGAAGTCATTTGTTAATTTAATAGGTTTACCTTTAAAAGTGACTTGTTTTTTCTCCCTTGAAGCTCTCAGCACCAGTTCTTTATCTTGAATGTGGAGTGTTTTAACTATTATTTGCCGCGGTGTGCTTCTATTTTGGTCGTATCTGTTTGGGGTGCGGAATGCCTCTTGTATATGTATGGGCCTCTCTTTTTTTAGATGAGGAAAGTTTTCCTTGATGATCGTTTGAAAAATTTCCTCACGGGTGGTATTTTGAGATTCTTGCTCTGGTATTCCATGAATACGCATGTTAGGCTTCTTCAGGGTGTCCCATATCTCTTGGATATTTCTCTCAAGTATCTTTTTGGCTTTAACAACCTCTTCCATTGAGCTGGTTAGTACTCCCACTTTATCTTCAAGGTCTGATATTCTGTTTTCTGCTTCGTTAGTTCTGTTGATAAGACTCTCTGTGGCGTTCTGGGTTGAAGATAACTTGTCTTTTAGCTCAGTTTTAAACTCTGAGTTTGTTTTAACTGCTCTATGCCACTTTTTGTTTCTTGCACTGTTTTTCTCAACTCCTCCAGGTGTCTGTTGTGTTCCTCCTCAAAGCGATTGATTCGATTATGTAATTCCTCCCTGATTTCCTCTTTCACAGTATTGAACATGCTAATGACCATATTTTGAAAGACCTTATCCTGGGTGAGGCTTTCTTGGCCTTTTTCCGCGGGTTTGTTCTAGTTGGAGTCTAACATTATGGGATTAATTCCTTCAGTGGGAAATTTGTTTACTTGAGTGTTGCTTCTCATGGATTTGCACTTTGACTTTGGCATTGTCTTTTTAACTCTTAAGATCTTTCAGTTTCACTAAAGTGAATTATTTGGCCTGGGGTCCTGGTGGGCGGGCACAGGCGGAGACTCACCTAGGTCGCGGGGTGAGGCCGGCTGGACCACGCGAGCGTCCCCACCGGCGGAGCCGGGTGGGGTGTAAAGGGAGTATGAGGGCGGCAGCGTCGAGCTATTTACCCCGAGGGCATCTGGGACCGGGCCCGGGCGCAGGGGGAGGTCCTCCTCGTCCCTCGGCCCCCGCGCGCGGCTCCAGCTTTATGGTGGGAGTCGGAGCCGGGTCCCTGTGGGCTGACCTGGGGTCCAAGGGGGCGGGGTGAGGCCCGGCTGGACCTGGCGCGCACCTCCCTACCAGCGGAGCGGGGTGGGGTGTAAAGGGAGCTATTACATCTACCTTTGAATGTGCTTTCATCACAAAACTCTAACAGCTTTTTGTCTCTGGCCAGGGGGTAACATACAATGCCCACCAGGATGGAGTGAAGGGCATTGCAGGAGCAGCAAAACTACAAAAACAAATCAACGAACCACAATCCAGAACTTCAGAGACTCTATATCAACCACCTAGAACTAGGCCAGCTTAATCTCTCCCCATCTTGAAGCTCAGGGAAATTTGCAGAAGAGGGGGCGGTAAGAGTGTAAGAGCCAAAGGATGGGAGGAGCAATGATATGTAAGATACTCTATACTAGTTAGGGCTGAAGCAATCATAATTGGACTTTGCATGCCCTGCGCATTGTCCAACACACTGTTGACCTCATAAAGTCTAGCATCTGCTAAAGGCACCAAGATCCTTGGAGGCAAAGGATTGGCAGCCACAGCAGTGTTCCTATACCTAAGGGGAGCACGGGAAAGGGTTCCGGGAAAGGCCACTGGGTCCTTGTACGTCATCGGAGAGGAGGGTCCAGAGGAAAATCAGACATGCACAAGAAAGGACTCTCTGGGAATTGGGGCGGGAGGCACTGGAGGATGGGGAGGGAGAGAGGTGGGGAGGGGGAGCAGAGGGTACGGGGGGAGGAGGGAGGGAGGGAACTGGTGTACCTAATAAGTTTGTATGAGCTGAAATAAAGAAAAAAGCTCAAAGTTCTGAATTTAATAAGCCTATGCAAAGATTTTCTAAATAGAATCCCAAATACCCTAGAACTATGATCAATAATCAACAAGTGGGACTTCATGAAATTAAAAAGCTTCTGTTCTTTAAAAGAAAATGTTACTTGTGCCAAAAGACAACCCATTGAATTGGAGAAAAACTTTGCTAGTCATGAATCTGACAAAGGATTAATTTTTGCTTTTACCTCCTTCATGTGTCATGCTGGCCTTTCCCAGGCTCCACCCACCAGGGCCAGAAGTGCAGACAGCCCGTTTCCACCTGGCATTTTTTTATGTGGGACCTGGGATCCAAACTCAGTATCTTATGCTCTTAAGGCAGAGTCTTAACTGCTGAGCCATCTCTCCAGCCAGTTTTTTTTTTTTTTTTTTTTTTGAGTTCTTTGTATACTCTGGGTCTCTTCACTGTAAATATTGTAAAATCAGAAAACAAGTTACACAATTGCCATATATACCGGCACAGTGTAAACATTCCCAAAGAAAGCTCTGAAACAAATCAGACCAAAGTCTGTCAGGACAAACACCAAATCCTGCAATCCATGTCCAACATGTGACTCTTTGTGGCTCTTTGTGACTTTATCTGTGCTCCAACAGCCTTGAGTAGCCCTTCCTTTCCTTTCTCCAAAACGGTTTTTCTTGGTTTATTTGCAAGATAGTTTCAAGGCTAATTAAGACTTCCCAAGTCCTGCATACTGAGGTATGTCTTAATCATCTCTTGCTCCCACATACAACAGTTGACACTGAACACAGGAACAAAATTCCCAATCCAATATGGATGACACTGTCAAGTTCTCTGGACACTCTGAGATACTACTACTACCTCTGTATTTTAAATACTGAACCTGGTAAAGGAAGCACCTTTGATAGCATTCCCCACCCAGCCTCCCTCTTTCAAACGTATTTGCATTTGCAGAAACTGGAGCCTATGATGTGTAGGGACTTGCCCCCTTCACCTTTTCTGTGGTCCTAGTGCTAAGAGCAATGTAGTCTTTATTCTATTAATCACTTTAACTATTCCAGCCGCTTTTTCTGCCCCATATTGTCCACAAATTTAAACTTAATAACACTCTTTCCCTTGCTAAATTAGCATTTTTCATATCTTTTTGCTGAATCTCACTGTATACCAAAGAATACAGGAACATTAAGCAGTAGTTGTGTGGCAACCTGGCTGTTATACTGTCTTGAAATTTCTTCCAACAAGAAAATATTAGTCCATTATTTTTTAATTTATCCTCACTCAATTTATTCGGACACAGACAGAATACAGACAAAATATAACATAAATGATATGACAAATGGCAGCACAATTCCTGATAGAATCCTTGTTTCCTTCTGAAAATTGGGCATGGCATTTACTATCCACATTTCTGTCAGGATTATGTTTTGAACTCCCACCAGACTGGCCCATTAAGCATTCTAGACTTTTTCTAGTCTACAACTCCAAAGTAGCCAATATCCCTTCCAGAAGCAATTCCAAAGACCTGTGGACTACAGGATCAGTTTTCTCATAACAATCATCCTAATTCTTGGCATGAATTTTCTGCAGTTGTTACTTTTCTCATGGATGGAGTAAAATACATAACTAAGGCAATTTAAAAGACAAGGGATTATTTTGTTTCACAGTCCTATGGCACAGCCATCATAGGAGGGAAGGTATTGTGGTAACTGTGACTCTAAGTGTAATTTTAGCCTAAGACAGCTGGTGACATCATGGCAGTCAAAAGGCAGAGAGAAAACATGGCACTTATTCCGCTTCTGCTTTCATTCAGTCTGGGACCCTAGTCTATAGGGATGTTCCCCAAATTTACAGTGAGTCTTTTCTGTTAAATTTCTCTGGGAATCCCTCAGACATCTCTAGAAGTGTATTTCCTTGTGATTCTATATCCAGTCAGTTTGACAATGTGTGTTTAATCATCACATAAGTAAAAATAGCATATTGGAAAGTGTTTCCTCATACTACTGTTATAAACAAACTACTAGAAGATAAAGCCAGATTTATATGACTTTATGTATTAGTTAACTAAAAATAAATTTCAGAAATCATTTTGATACTCGGAGTAATAAGGATGATAGTAGTAGAAGAATCATTTTATACCAAAATCCTGGCATACTAAGATACCATTTCCAGTTCATAACTGGGTATTGTCTAGCACACAAGTCAGATACTATCTTGCAAATAAATCAGTTGCAATCTATGCTGAGAGCAATTATAGATGATTTATAAATTATAATAATTTATAGAGCTTTTAGTGATGACAGTGAAGCCATGGGGAGCAAAACAGATTATCAAAGATTATATTGTAGCTAGATTTTAAAAAATAAACTGAGCTTTAGGCCGTTAATGTTATGAATTGAATTGTGTATCTATAAGGATATTTTGCAATCATTACATTCAGTAATTCAGAAAGTAACCGCATTTGGTGGTAGATCTATACAATAGAGATCTACTCAGCCATTAAAAATGCAATTTGCCGGGAAATGGATGTTATTAGAAACAATTATACTGAGTGAAGTATCCCAGACCCAGAAAATTAAGCACCGTATGTACTCCCTAATACGTGGCTCCTAGTACCAAACCCACCCAGCCCACCTAGAGACACTAGACGATAAATCTCTGTAATACAGTAATTGCAAGGAGTATGAACAGGTGGGATGGGGTAGGAGGGCCACACCAGAAACAAGGAGAGAGGAGACCATGTAACAGCAGGGAAAATAGGTAATTGCGAGTAAGCAATGAGACATCTGGTTAAGTTCACAGACTTTTCGTTCCTGATCATCTACAACTGAGGGGGTGTGATCTCATCAGAAGGGGAGGGCATATAGTCTGGCAGATAATAAGTAACCATTTTGCAAATGGGTGATTGACCCCTCCCTCACTGTGGTTTCCTACTTTTATTGCATCTACCTTTGAATATACTCTTACAACAAGACTCTAGCTTAACAGTTTTTTAATCTCTGGCCAGGGGGTGACATCCAATACCCATCAGGATGGAGTGAAGGGCATTGCAGGAGCAGCAAAACTGGAAAAAAAAATCAACAAACCATAATCCAGAACATCAGAGACTCTATATCAACCACCTGGAACTAGGCCAGACTAATCTCTCCCCATCCAGAAACTCAGGGAAATTTGCGGAAGAGGGGGTGGTAAGATTGTAAGAGCACAAGGATGGGAGGAGCAATGATTTGCAAGATACTCCACACAAGTTAGGGCCAAAGCAATAATAATTGGACTTTGCATGCCTGTGCAATGTCCAACACATTATTGACCCCACAAAGTCTAGCATTTGCTAAAGGTACTAAGGTCCTTGGAGGCAAGGGATTGACAGCCACAGTAGTGTTCCTATGCTTAAGGGGAACACAGGAAAGGGTTCTGGGAAATGCCACTGGGTCCTTGTACGTCATCAGAGAGGGAGACCCAGAGGAGAGTCTGGTATGAGCATTAAAGGATGCTCCGGGGATGGGAGGGGGAGGCACTGGTGGATGGGGAGGGAGGGGGAGGGGAGGGGGCATAGGGCGGTGGGAGGTTGGAGGGAGGGAGGGGATCAGTGTACCTGTTAAGTTTGTATGAGTGGAAATAAATAAATAAATAAATACATAAATAAATGAATGAATGAATAAATAAATAAATGAATAAATAAATAAATAAATAAATAAATAAATAAATAAAAGTAACCGCATTTGGAGATAAGGTATTTATAAAGGTAGTAGAGTTAAAATGAGATCATGAGGGTGGGTCTCATCCAGCAAGAATGGTGTCCATACAAGAGATCAAAAGTCACACCCACAGACACTGAAAATGGGGAGTAAAGGTGAAGAGATAGGAAGATAGCAGCCATCTAGCAGAGGAAGAGAGAAACAGTCTAGCCAGGGACCAACTCCACCGAAATCTTGACTTCACTATTGCAGATTCTAAAACTGGGAGATATTAAATTTCTGAACAGTTTATAGTACTATATTTTGCCATCCTTGAGAATGCAATACAACAGATGCAGTAGAAAATAAGTATTTTAGAATCGTATAGTATTGTGGACTACATTTCTGTATTATTGCTGACCGAGAAGGGAAATGGTTACAGAGGATGTAACAGAGGCCATCAGATACAGCACAGAATAGCTTTAACCTGAATGAGTAGCTGAAGGGTGACCACTGGGAGGTTTCATTACAATGACGAAGAATTCTCAAATATGCCATTTTCTCAATCTATAAATTTCAGACAAAGTGTTCTTTCTGTTTGGTTAGAGAAACCTTTAACTAGGGGAACTAATGTTCTTTTCTGGGAGGTGGGTGTATCTTAGATAATCTCATGTAATTTCTTTCTAGCCTAATTGACAGCATTTTTCCCTCCAATGGCATAGTAT
Organism: Typhlomys cinereus; assembly: GCA_023101885.1. Classification (NCBI taxonomy): domain Eukaryota; kingdom Metazoa; phylum Chordata; class Mammalia; order Rodentia; family Platacanthomyidae; genus Typhlomys; species Typhlomys cinereus. The sequence continues at coordinate 6,722,641 of JALPQD010000085.1, forward strand.
CCAAATTTAAAAGGTGTACTTCATTCTTCATGCTTTCAGCCCTCTTATTACCTCACCTTTCTGTCCTCCCTAACCAAACATAGTGAGTGATATCATTGTCTTTAGCTAAAATAAATAATTGTGGACTGAAGAGATGGCTCAGGGGTTAAGACTATGTCTCACAAACAGAAGGTCCTGTGTTCAGATCGCAGGTGCCACATAAAAAAAAATGCAGCAGCCTTCACTTCTTGCCCTGATGGATGGAGCCTGGGAAATCCCAGAACAAAGCAAAAAGGAAGTAGAAGCAATCCGAGATGATTCCTGAAGTCACCCTTGGTCCTCCACAGGGACACCCAATGCTCTCTGATATACAGGCGTGTGCACGCGTGCACACACACACACACACACACACACACACACACTAAATAAATATCATAGTTGGGCACAGGTGTCAACTTGACAGTTGAGGGTTTGAGGTCTGGGCACATTTGTGGAGAATTAGTGGTTGAGTTAGGCCCAGAGCAAACTTGTAGGAGATTGTCTAGTTGATGGGGAAGGCCCAGCCTATGGTGGGTGGGATTAGGCCCTGGAATAAATTATGGAGAGCTGCTTGAGATAGTTGCACCCTTATATACACTTGGACAGACATGCTGGTCTGGCAAGTAAGGATCGTCCCTCTCTCAGCTGTTATGTGATGATGGTGTGGCCATTTTCCTCCATCCCTGGTGTTGGTGTGTGCTCTCCCATCAAGCCAGACTAAGACTGTAACCAGTAATTGTAAGAGAAAATAAACCCCTTGTTCCCTTATGTCTTTTGATGTCATTTATCAGCAACTATGCAAGCTGACTGCAACAATAAATAAATGAGTTTTAAAAATAAAATAATTGTAAGAGCAAGTATCAACTAACTGCTACCCAGGACTCACTCTTTTGTTTGCTGTGTCAGCCTCAGCTGTCAACTTGGGAAGGGGGCTTCTGGGCCCACTACGGTAAATTACGAAATTAAGGAAGGCCTATAGATACACCTATAGAATAGTGTCTTAATTGCTTTAGTTGATTTGGGAAAGACCCACCCATTGTGGCCAGTACCATTCACTGGGCCTGAGGTCATCTTCAAATAAAAGGACAAAGGGAGTTAGACATGGCAGACAAGCCCCCATTCGTGGCTCTAGCTCTTGGCCATGGGTACTCTCCAGCTCCTGCCACTGTCCTTTCTTTGCCATGAAGGACTGAAACCTGGCACCATGAGCTGGAATAAGCCCATTCTTCATCTAGCTTGTTTTTAACAGGTATTGGTCATGGTTAGAAGAGAAATCAGTAAGATCTATGCTTTATATGCTTTTAAACACCTACTTCTCATATTCTAATATGTATATTATATATAAAAATGTGTATAATGTATATTTTGCTGACAAAGAAACTGAGACACAGAAATTAAGCAGCCCATTTAGTTTTACTCATCATGAAGATTTTCTTTACATTTGCTGCAGGAATTCTTTGAATGAATATTAGTTTTGAATGAACTTGGTTTTAAAATAATTATTGTAATTGAAAGTATAACTTAGGATTCTGAACTGTTACTCATTCTTCAGTATTCTGCCTTAACATGTATGTGTGCTTTAATAAAGTTTTTTCCACTTGTGAAAAAAATAAAATGATGTATTCTATGGTTTTTACTTTCTCAGTCTATTTATTCTGACTTTTTCTTCTTATGTGGCTTGCTATTACTGTTTTGAAATGCTGCATAGTTTACGGTTCCCTCAGGATATTAACTATGTTCATAATGTTTCTACTGTTCCCCATCTTATCTGACTCTATTTCTTTTAGGTTTGTTTGTCTTGGGTATTCTTTTCTCTTTTAGTTTCTGATTTCAAGATGATAGCGTTCACATCATTATCCAGTGATTCTGATTTGTCTGTTGATGAGGATGAATCCTTAAAAAAGCAGTTTGTTTGCCCGTTTTGACTACAACTACAACTTTTTGCCAGGAATCTTTCCTTCTGAGTGATGTAGTCATGGATCTTGTCTAATATATCTTCAAATTTCTGAAAGCATCTTCTCAGGAATTTTTCCAACCCTCCAAGAACTCTGGGCTTCAGTTGCGATGTACCAGGTTGCTGATGTTTTGAGAATAAGCTGGAAGAGGAGGGATCTGGTGACCCCTCATTGTTGTCACAGACTTTAATCATGCTGTGAGCCTGAACCTCATGCTTCTCTGACTATTCTGGGCATCAGTATTTTGTCTTCCTTACATAGAATTTCACTTTCATGCTTAATTTCTCTGTCTATTCTTCTTCCTCACTATCCATTGTTTCCTACTCTCAAAACTGAGGTTTGGGGAGATAAGCAGGCTACTTCTTCTTAGTATCATATCTACATGCTCTTTAAATTATTGTTCTTTTGCATACTCCATTAGGGATGCTATAAAAAGTAACAAACTAGAAAAGGCATAAGTAAAGCAAATTCACTGCATTGAAATCTTGAAGGTAGAAAGTCCAAGACTAAGGTGTCAACAGATTTGGGTGTCTGGTGAGGACTTGCTCTGAATGAAGAATATCTTCTGTGTCTCTATAATGTGGAAGCTGAGGAAGGTTCCCAGAAGCCACATTAAAAAATTGTAATGCCATCCATTTGGTAGGAGGCCCACTCAATTCTTAAAGAGCCAACCTCTTAATATGTCACAGTGATATTAGGCTTCAAAATGAATTGTCAAGGAACTATTAACCTTATATATAGTTCAATCATTTTGAAGATAGGCTGTTCTGACTCCTATGATCTCCCTGAAATCTTATCTATTGGAGTTCATATTGCCACAAAATAGCAACTTGGTGAATAAAAGAGGTAAACATAAAAGTTGTTTCTGTTACATATTATTGAAGGCAATTACCCAGGGTGACTCCAAGACTCCAAGAGATAATCCTAAACTTGGTATCACATGAAGAACCTGTTTAAACCAAGTGTGGGATTGAAGAGATGGCTCAGGATTAAGATTCTGCCTCCACAAGGGATTGACAGCCATAGTAGTGATCCTATGCTTAAGGGGAACAAGAGAAAGGGCTTATGGAAATGCCACTGGGTCCTTTTATGTCATTGGAGAGGAAGACCCAGTGGAGAGTTAGGCGTACACAATAAAGGACTCTCTGGGAATTGGGGGGGGGCACTGGGGGATGGGGAGGGAGAGGAGGGAGAGGAGGGGGTTCGGGGGGAGGAGGGGGGAGGGAGGGAACTGGTAAAAAAATTTTTAAATGTATAATTAAATTTTTAATAAAAAAAAAAGAGGAAAAAGAAAAAAAAAAAAAAAAGATTCTGCCTCCAAACCAGGACTTGAATCTGGATCCCAGATACCATATAAAAATGCCAGGTGGAAATGGTGCATGTCCTACACTTCCAGCTCAGGCAGACAGACCCTGAGAAATCCCAGAGCAAAAAGGAGGTAAAGGCAACCCAAGATGATACCCATCTTTGGGCCTCCAACAGGTACACACAGTACCCTCTGACACACAGACACACACACACACACACTCACACACACACACACACACAAAGAAATTTTAAAAACAGTATAACACAAAACAATAGAAAAGAACAGAAGTATAAAATGGAAGCTTTTGTAGAAAAAAGAGACTGGCAGAGAGAAGGGAGAGAGATAAAAGGTAAAAGTCAAAGTAAGCAGAATGTACTAAACACAAGTATCAAATTATCAAATTCATCAATAAAAAAGTGTAAAAGAAAAATTGACAACAATTAGACTAGTGGGAGGTATCATAATTAGGTTATTATGATTACCTTGAACTGAGGTATAGAAATATCACATATGACTATAGTAATAAAATTAAGAGCATGTAGTTTGAAAGAAATTTAAGAGTAAAATCTACAGAAAATTGTGAGTGAATAAATATAAATGAGGAAAAAATAAAATACAATATGATATTAGCACTGATTTAGAATGATATGAGTTTTCTCTCTCTCTCTCTTTCTCTCCCCCCCCCCCCAATGCTTTCTGTCCACATTTCTGGATTTCTGGCACTTTCCTCTAGATAGGAAGAAAGCATTGCTATTCCCATCTGCTTGGTCAAACTCTTTCTAAAGCTGAAGGGCCCTGGTCTTGCCAAGTTCATGCGATGACTGGGCATATAGGGCAGGCAGCTCATTAAATGATCTCAAGTGTGAAGGTTCTTGGTCCACAGTACAGTGAGCTTCCCTTGCCTGGGGGTCTTGTGTATTTCACAAGCAGGGTTGAGACCCTATCCCACAACCGCAGACACACAAGCTGCTCCCTCCGCCTCTGCTGGAGAATGCAGCCCTGTCTGACTAACTGGCGAAGTGATCATGACGCTGGGAGAGCATAGGCTGGCTGGCATACATACAGCACTGTCAAGGCTGGAGCACATGTGTAGTGGGGATGTAGAGAGGAGGACAGAGGCCAGGATCCAGAATCCCCACAGCCTGTGCCCGTTGCCCTGGGGAACTGAACCTGCCTCCCCCCCCCCATCTTCTCCATGGCATTTGAAGGACATACCCACTCTGCCATTTGTGAAGTGTGGGATTGGAGAAAGAAGTGACTATTGGTAAGACAGGATGAAATCATTTCCACCTTTTCTGCATAGACATAGAGTCTTCATCTCCCAAACCTTGACTATTCTTTTTTACTAAAGTGTTGAGAAGCAGGGGTATTCAGTGTGTCCTATATTATTGCAAAAAAATGTAATAATAAACTTCAGTTAAAAAAAAAGAATGTTATGAGGGGCAGGTCAGAGAGATAGATCAAGGGTTAAGGATCTGCCTCTCAAGTGTTCAGATCCCTGATCGCTCATAAAAAAAAAACACCAGGGGAAAATAGTGAAGGCCTGTAATGGTATAGCCTGGTAAACTCCACAGCAAAACAAATAGGAGGTAGAAACAATCCAAAGTGATTCCTGAAGTCACCTTTAGGTCTCCAAAGGCACACACAGTGCGCTCTGGTACACACAGACACACACACACAGAGACACATACATAGACACAAAGTTAATTAATTAACTAATAAAAATTATATAAGGGGCAAGAGAGATAACTCAATGTGTAGGGCACCTGGTCACAAGTACGTGACCTGGGTTCAACCCCTGGAAACCTACATGGTTGAAGAGAAAGAACTGATAAACTGGCTTCTCAAAGTTTTTGCCCATCCATACCCAGCCTACTACCTGTGAATTTTCTCTTTTTCTTTTTTTTAAAAAACTTTTTTTTTTGTTATTTAACTTTATTTATTTACTCATTTATTTACTCTGTGTGTGTGTGTGTGTGTGTGTGTGTGTGTGTGTGTGTGTCAGAGGGCACTGTGCATCCCTGTGGAGCTAGAGGATGAGTTCGGGAATCACACTGGTTTTCTTCTACCTCCTTTTTGTTTAGTCTGGGATTTCTCAGGCTCTGCCCACCAGGGCCAGAAGTGTAGGTCGCTGCTGGTTTTGCCTGGCATTTATTTATGTGAGACCTGGGATCCGAACTCAGGACTTTCTGCTTTTGAAGAGTCTTAACCCCTAAGCCATTTTCCAGCCCTTTTCTCTCTTTTTCTAGAAAATAAAAGAGCAACATAGGGCAGAACTTATGGTAGCATGAACTGGCTTCAAAAATATGAACAGAAATAGACTACTAAAGAATGTCAAATCTGAAAGACAGAAAGAACTTCAGTCCCATGAGGAATGGTGACATTGTCTCTCAGCTAGAGTACCCACTTGCGCACTGGTAAATGAGCACTTGAGTTTTGTCTACTTGTCATAGTTAGGCACAGGTGTCAACCTGACAGTTGAAGGTTTGAGCTCTGGGTACACTTGTAGAGAATTAATGGTTGAGTAAGCCCAGAGCAAACCTGCAGGAGATTGTCTATCTGATGGGGAAGGCCCAGTCCATGGTGGGTGGGACTAGGCCCTGAACAGGTGAATAAAATACCGAGAGCTGGTTGAGGAAGTTAGCATCCTTCTGTACACTTGGCCAGACATGCTGGTCTGGCAAGTAAGGATTGTCCATCTCTCAGCCATTATGTGGTGATGGTGTAGCCAGTTCCCTTGGCCCTGGTGTTGGTGTATGTTCTCTCATCAAGCTAGTCAGTAAGGAAATATAAACCCCTTGTTCCCTTAAGCTGTTTGATAGTCATTTATCAGCAACCATGCAGGTGAACTGCAACACTACTTTGATAACTTACTCTATCAATTACATGTGACGAGGAAAATACTAAATTCTGTAAGTGGCACCTCATGTCATGATGGAGTGCAAATGGTTTGTAACAGAAGAATGGGTGTTAGTAAGTAAAAGAAAGTAAGCAGAGCAAAAAATAGAAATGAAAACTGAATTTAATAAATCAAATAGTAGTATGCAGTTACTAAGATCAACTGAATCATAACAAAATATCAAGCCATATGAACGAATCCTCAATGATATAGAATACATATAAGGGTATTATAAGAAAAAGATTGTTATAGTTACCTAGTATTCACCTTAAAATACTGCAGATTTTTTTTTCCAGTGGCTGGGAGGATAGTCACATAGAAACATTTAGACAGGACTCTGGTGAGTCTAGCCCAGAGGCTGTCATTAACCATCTTAGTGAATCAATTGATATCTATAGTTCAAAGGATTCTCACCCATGAAAGGGGACAGAATTGTCATTTCATGACCTTATCTCAGAATTGAAGGCCAATCTTCTAATCTGAATATCAGGCCAATCTTCTCTTTTCTTTGAAATCAACCTTTTGCCAGCCTTTAATGAATCATAAACTTGAAGTCAGTGCCCCCTGGGACGCACAATGAAACACACAGAAACAAGTCACTTCTCTTCCAGCAGAGATGCTCGAATTCAAATGTGTTCCCTCTGCATCTATGAGCTGCGGTTCACAGCTGTGTGAGCTGATTCCCAATTATTCTGATTTGCAGGAGAATCTAAGCCCAGGATGAAAAGAGGCCTGTGGGAGTAATGAGGCTCAGGCCATTTGGGCAGCTTGTAGGGTGACCTTTCTCTGACCTGTGCTGCTAGCCTGCTTGCTTACATGATGCCATTTTTCTTTTTCTTCGCCTATTCAGATATTTGTGGCATTGACTCTTGATTTTCATAATTTTCCCTATTGACTTTACTACTTACATACTATATTGCAGTGTGTCTTTCACATTAATATGTATTCACACATAAAATCATCACTACTGGTTCTCCAAGCTTTCATACAGAAAGGGTTTCACACACACACACACACACACACACACACACAGATACACATACACACACGCTTGCACACACGCACTTATATCCAAAAATTCTTCGGATGAGTTCTGAGTCTTTTTACGGCCCTATTTTACTTTGGCACGATGTTTTGCATCTTTCCAGCCCTCGAAGTCATTTATACTTCCCTTTTTGGACTTGACTCAACTAACATGAGTGATCGTTTCCTACCCACACCCAATCCACCACCTGTGTGTTGTCTCTCTTTTCCTAGAAAAGAAAGAAAAAAGAAAGAAGAGTACAGGGCAGAATTAGAATCAATCACTGAGGCAGACATAGAGTTCACTATATTGAATTTGCCTCTGCAATTGTACAAGAAGACCACTTCAGAGATATTTTCTGTTACAATTCTGATGTTTAGTAGCCAAACCATGTGAGGTTGCTATTTCTTACCAGTTATTGTAAAAAAAAAATTTCTTGAACTTAGATTTCTCTACACTCAAGACTCTTCTGTTCTTATTTATTGATATTTATTGTTGTGTGTATATATATGTTGGTGTGAGTGTTGGGTATGTGCAATGTGTGTGTGGGACCCAGAAAGGACATTGGGTTTCATGTTCCGTAATCTCTAACTTATCCCTTTGAAACACGGATTCTCCCTGACCTGAAGCTATGCTGGCAGCCAGCTAGCCACACTGACCTTATGTTCTTCCCCCTCGGATCCAGGATTACAGACACGTGTGTGTCTTCTTACATGCCTGCTGGGTTACAAACGCAGGTCCTCGGGCTTGGGTAGCCAGTGCTCTTCCCCACTGAACCATCTTTTCAGACCTTTTCCATCCTTTCCTGGTTTTCCGGGTTTTATGTGTGATAAAGTTAATGTTTAGTTCGAAAGAAATAAAGAAGCAAAAGAAAAGTTAATTGGGAAAAGATGTTTGTAGTGATTGGGTCCTGGCTCTAGTAATGTTGAATACCTCACTTTGTGTGCGTATTTCCTACTGAAGACATGTAAGGTGAAAGCAATGCCAGAAGGTATCTATTGCATAAGTTATCAGACAATACTGTCATCCCTATCCTCTCTTGCTATCTCTAAAGATCCTTCCAGCACTTGTTAAAATGGTACACTAACGATTTATTTCTTATGATTGAAATCTACTAGCTTGCAGTCTTCATTGGTTCTGGAAACATATGTTGATTATTCATCATATCCTATGACTTGCAATTTCCAAACCCTCAAATATTCAATAAATTAACATAAACAGCATTATACTGAATAAGATTTTTTCCAGATTTATTTTAAGAAGCACAGTTTCTAAAAGGTCCAACCTAAGTAAAGGGCCCTAGAATATCAATAGCCTTGTGTGCTTGTGAGGTAACATCTGAACAGAAATCATCATGTTTATTTCTTAGCCTGTCACACTGTCCTCTCTACACTAGTAATTTTCAAAATATTAGGATAGAACCTATAACCAGAAGTACAGAAAATAAATTCCTCTTTGTTTTGACTTAATGAGCAAACAGGGGTCATAACTGTACACATCAATTATCTCTATGCTCTTAATGTGTGGGATTGAAGTTAGGAGATTTAAATTGACAAAATGCAATGTAAAACATAACTGAACTATAAAATGTAATATTAAAGTGTCACTGAGCATAATTGGTCATATACCACTCATATATTCTACTTTCTATTGGCAACCATCGAATATTTATAGCTAATTTTCCCCTCTGAATTACAATAGTAATAGCAGGTCAGCTGTGCTAAATAAATTGGGGTGATTCAAATAGTTCATTTGAATATCTATTGTACTTTTATTTTTCTCTAACCATGGCATCAATGCCAATGATTTTTTTATCACATACATTTATCTTCATTGTAATTTCTGATGTGGAAATATAATTTCCTTATGTTTCACCTCAAATAAGGATGAAGAATTGGTTGAAACTGTCATAAAACATACCTAAGTTGTTATAGTTAGATACAAGTGTCAACTTGACTGTTGAGGGTTTGAGCTCTGAGCACGTTTGTAGACACTGGGTAGTTGAGTTAAGCCCAGAGCAAACCTGCAGGAGATTGTCTAGTGGATGGGGAAGGCCCAGCCCATGGTGGCTGAGACTAGTCCCTGGGAAGGTGCATAAAATGATAGAAACTGTTAAGAAAGGAGGCATCTTTGTGTATACTTGACCAGACATGCTGGTCTGGAAGTAAGGATTATCCCTGACACTATCTCAGCCGTTATGTCAAGATGGTGTGGCCATTTCCCTCAGGCATGGTATTGGTTTGAGTCTCCTGCCAAACTTAACTAAGAACTATAACCAGACAACTGGAAGAGAATTAACCCCTTATTCCCTTAAGATGTTTGATGATGATTTATCAGCAACAATGCAGGTGAATTGCAACAGAATAATTCAACCCAAAGATGGATCTCTGAATCTATAGTTGTATCCAAACCAACACTTCAGCTCATGCTGATATCTTTCAAAGGGCATATCACTAGTGGAAAAATGATGTCTTATTCAGCATAATTGTTACTTTCCATACATTGCATCCATGCCTCTGTTCACAGCCTGCCTAAGCCTTCACATCACTGTAACTCTGGCTGGCATCCTAAGTAAACCTCCTAAGAAGACACTAAGATAGCTACGTTGCTTCTAAATTTTTGATCCACAGAGACTGTAACACAATAAATATATATCATTTGAAACTGCTAAAGTTTGGATTTCTTATGTAGTAACAAATGGCTAATACTAATATTATTATAGCAAGATACAGCCCAATATAACAAGCCCTAAGTCACAGAGGAGTGATCCAGAGGATGGATTTTCCATCTTTAATCTCATTTCCTCCCATCTCCAATCACACTACATTTTAGAACCATTCTCTCAAACTCACCCATAACTTTAAATTTGATATTTCTGAATGAACTTATAATCCACAGGATTTTCTTTCACCTACAATTTTCTTCATGGACCTCAAAACAAACATAATCCCTACTCTCCAGTCTTGACCATGAAAATATTTTTTGGGTAGTGATTTTCTTTTGTCACAAGAGAATAATGTTTTTACAATATTCTTTTAATGTTACTATATTTATATCATTTTTGTCCTAAAGAAATAGTAGATACGGTGTCTTCCTTAATTGTTATTCTTTGAGAGTTTCACACATTTATACAATATAACTTGATCACATCAATCCCCAACTCTCACCTCCCACTTCCCTGAGCCTGCTAAAAATTTCCCCCTCCTGTCCTAGCTTTGTTTTGCTCTATTTTGTTTTATTTTTTTAAAAAAATATTTTTTATTATTATTTCCACTCATACAAACCTACTAGGCACACCGGTTCCCTCCCTGTTTTGTTCTATTTTGTTTTAAACATACACATATATACACAGAGAAACAAACAAAAAAACAAAGAGGGCTAGAGAGATAACTCAGGGGTTAAGACTTTGCAGAAGGTCCTGAGTTTGGACCCACATAAAAATGCCAGATGAAAACAGTGGTAGCCTGCACTTCCAGCTCTGGTGGGTAGAGCCTGAAATCCCAGAGTGAAGCAAGAAGGAGGTAGAAACAATCAGGGATGATTCCCAAAGTCACCCTTGGGCCTCCACATGGACACATATTCCCTCTCTCTTCTCTCTCTCTCTCTCTCTCTCTCTCTCTCCCCCCTTTCTCTTTTTCTCACACACACACACACACACACACACACACACACTAAATGAATTAATAAATAAATAAAGTTTTTAAAAAATTAGTCTCTTTAGTGCTGCCAGAATGCTCATGGGTATGGGCATGAACCACAAGAGCATGAACAAACTACCAGAAGTCACAAGGAAATGATTCTCCTCCCCTTAGTAACCACTTAGTTGCCACATCATTTCTATTTGCTACATAGGACTTAGTTGCCACTCAGTCCTATGAAGTCTTATATACCCACCTGCTTCCATGCTGCTAACTGGCTAAATCCTGTGCAGGTAATCACTGCTGCTGTGAGCCGATGAGTACAACAGCCATCATGTCCAGAAGATAGTGCCCCATCCTCTGGTTCTTACATTCTTTCTGCCCTCTCTTCCATGATGTTCTCTCCCTGATTCTGATCTTTGAAGGACAAGGAATATGTATGTCCCCTTTAAGAATGAACAGCAGCAGTCATTTATTCTCAGCACTCTAACCATCTGTGATGTAACCATACATTGCCCATATTATTCTCATTCTATATTCTTTAGTTCAATTCTTCGCATCTAATCAGAAATCACTATTTACTAATGTGGCTGTTTGGTGTCAGTTATGTTTATGAAATATTCTCATCGATTTCTTTCCTAAATTCTTTTTCCTTTCTGCTGCTACCACCACCCTACACTCCAAATATCTACATATCTAAATTTAGTTAGATGGGTTTTTATTTTCTCCTATGCTCTAATACTAATTTATCCTACAAATTTTTATATATTCTAGATAGACACTAAAACTTTTCAAGTTTTGCTTATTTTTGGTGTATAGTCAGTCATTTATTGGTCACATGTATCACATTCTTCCATAACTGTAATTATGTACATACATCATTTCTATTTGCTACATGCAACTTGGACATAAATGAAGATGGTTGTATTCTGGTGATGCTGGTTGGCTCTTTGATTAACAGGAGCATATGTGACATATCCAATGTAAATGAATGACTCTCTGTCCTGCATAACTTAATTTGGCAAAAAGAAAGCTGGATATCCTAACTCTTTTTCTTTCTCTTGCCTAACAAAAATTAGCCTTTGAGACAGCTCCTCTCCTCTTCCCATTCCATTAGCTGCCAATATTGCTGGAGCTACAGTTATAAATATGTAAAGTGCGATACACACAAAGTCTATTTTGTAAAGTGGGCCTGTTTCTCCAGCTGCCTGCTATTTTTGTTCAAGTCAAACATGTTTTGATGTGCTTATTTTGTTGTTTGTGTTTGAGTTGTGCATGATACTGAGTGATGAAAAACAGTTCTAAAAATCCATTAGGTATTCAAATGTTTCTGACATACATCCAAAATCTAACCTCCTGTGTTTGGATTTAAATATAGATGCTCATATGGCAGTAACAGGGAAATTGATGTTTTACTAAATCCTCATGCAGGACTTAAATCCCTAAATCATATAGAAAATGCACATTTGAGCTTCAGAACTGAAAGTTGACCCAATGACAGAGCAAAGTGGAAATAGATTTCAAACATAGGGACACATGGGCCCAGTGAGACGTGTTAGCCTATGTGTTTACAGCTGCCCAGTCAATTTAGTGACAATTACATGGAGCTGGATTTCCAGTGGCTCTTGTTTCTTTTTATTTTCTCCCATAAAAAAACAGGAGCTATAGTTTATCATCAAGAAGATAATTTAACCTTATCCAAGAGTATTAAATGCCTCTACTATAGAATCCAGCGCTTTGCACAGACAGCTCAGTCTTTTATCAGATTTAGGAAAATAAACTCAGTGACTCAGTATGGTCCTGAGATGCTGTCAGCCTTTCCTCAGAGTTGTCAACAAAAAGTCACAAGGCAGTGCTGGCCTATGAAAGGCAAGATGGGGGAGGAAGGGAGAAAGGAAGGGAAGCTGGGAGGAAGGGAGAGAGGAAGGGAGGGAAGAAGGGAGGGAGGAAGGGAGGGAGAAAAGAAGGAAGGGAGAGAAGGAAGGAAGGAAGGAAGGAAGGAAGGAAGGAAGGAAGGAAGGAAGGAAGGAAGGAAGGAAGGAAGGAAGGAAGGAAGGAAGGAAGGAAGGAAGGAAGGTGACAAGGGAACTCCTGATCATCCTGCTTTCACTTCCCAAGTATTAGAAATTCCAGGACAGAACCACCATGACTCACTCCTTTAGCTCTGTTCATATACTGTCAGCCATAATACCATGTTACATGTTGATACTCGATAAATATTTATCATAAGAAACTTCAGACTTACCTTGCCTTTATTTTTAAAAAGAAAATATACAAATGTATTATACAATTATGCAAATAACTGAATCATCCAAACTATTAAGCTGACAAATGGGTTTTTAACTATGTGCTGCTATTAGGGTTAAGAAGTTGGCAGAAGATGAAATGTGGATTCATGCAGCAAGGAGTGAATATTTTGTGAGCAAAGAGATGTAAGTCTCTCAAGAAAAAGCTTGACATTCTTTCCTTCTCACTGAAATCCTGCAGTGGAGCCACTTACACCAAGTCTAACTTTGTAGATGCACAGGGCCCATTCTTAAACAGGCCCTATCTTTGATTTAATCAACTCCTGTAAAAATTTGTTAGCAAAAATACAACACTTAGCTTTGTAAATAGTGTACTTGTTCAAAAGGTTCTGTAAAGTCTGTCACTTCAGAGCTGGAGAGATGGCTCAGGGGTAAAGACTCTGAGGTCAAACAGAAGGTCCTGAATTTGGATCCCAAGTTCCATGTAAAAATGAGAAGTGGAAATGGCTGTAGCCTACACTTTCATCCCTGGTGGACAGAGCCTGGGAAATTCTAGAGTGAAACAAAAAGGAGGTAGAAGCAATCCAGGATGATTCTCAAAGTTACTCTTGGTCCACCCCAGGTACATACAGTACACACACACACACACACACATACACACACACACACACACACAGACTCTCATTTCTCAGTAATACATATACAAGAAGACACTTTGTGACAGGCATCTGTAGCTAGCATATTTTCAAAACCCTGGTTGAAGTTGCTGGAATGGTAAGAGCAGTGCTAAAGGCACAGTAATATACACAGGGACTTAGAAATCTTTTCATCACTCTTAACACAAGGGAGCTGACATGAAACAGATTAGATCAGTACATATTATCACCCAGCTGGGATACAGCAGTGGATTAGTAGAAAACAGTGAACAGCAATTAGCCAAACAGTACTGGGCCAAAATCACAAGAAAAACATTTTGAGCAGTATGGACAAAGCATTTTTTTCTAAAGTATCCCCCCAAAATGAATTAATGATGAACATTGAGAATGGCATAAAGTTATCTGGCTATCATTTGTAATTGGGTTTATGTGTAAAAGAACTGCTTAGTAATCTGTACATAATTAATTTCATGATATAAGTTCAGTCATTCTCAATTAATCATTTGTGATGTCTTTGTAGACTATGGAGTTAAAAGAACCCCTTTCAGAATTATTAGTCACGGGAAAGTGACTCAATATTTGTACTAAAATGTTAATGCTCAGAAAGAACAAACAAGGTGAGAGAACTTCATGTTGAAGGATCCTAGGAAGGCTTTCTGCACATGTAGCCAACTTCATAGAATACACACAGGGAAGGGTCAAGTGTTCGGAATAACCTCTAATATTTGGGTGATTTGTGTGTCTTATATTTTTCAGTGCTTTAAGAATTCACAATGGCAAACTAGTTTGATCTCCAGTTTATTGATGGAGAAATGGATAAGGACAGCCCAATAAAAAGAAAAGATAGGCTACAGTTCAATATCATATTGCTGAGTATATTATAACCAGACAGCAAATAATTGGGCATATTAAAGAAAATACTACTGATGTAATCAGAGAAGTAAACACTCAAACAAATCCAGAAATGGGACATAAATCTCATGCTCTGACACAGGTTTACACTGCATGATTTACATTAGTGTTTGCTCTTCAATGGGGGAATATGTCTCTTGATTAGAACTTCTTCCTGGCCATCTCAAACAGCTATGAGAGAGGTCATTTGTTCAAGAATATCATGTCCCAATATGCATGTTTTCTCTCATATACAGAATCTAAATGTAAATACCCTCTGTGTGTTGGGGGGTTATAGATCATTTACTATATATTCAAGTCAGGAAGAAGGGGAGCAACAGAGTGAAGAGAGGTAATTGTGAGCTAAGTACAATGATATATATGAAAATACCACAATAGGGGCTGGAGAGGTGGCTCAGGGGTTAAGCCTCTGCCTTGCAAGCAGAAGGTCCTGAGTTCAGATCCTAGACCCCACGTATAGACACCAGGCGGAAGCGGGGGCGGCCTGCATTTCTGGTCCTGGTAGGGCGGAGACTGTGAACCCTGGGGCAGAGTAAACAAGGAGGAGGTGGAGGCGTCCATGGTAGTTCCCGAATTCGTCCGTGGTTCTACACATACATACATACACACGCGCACACATGCATACACACGCACAATTGAATAAATAATAAATAAAAAAATTAAAAAAAAGAAAATACCACAATAAAACCAATACTTTGAATGTTAACTATGAAAATTAATATGAAAAGAAGTAAAACAAATATTTCTGTGCACATGGGAAAACAACAGTTAGAAATTTCACAAATACCACAAAGGTTTGGCTTGATAAAGGCAAAATTTGAGTACCTTTATTGTTTATTTCTTGAACTCTGTTCTTTTTTAAGTCTATTTTTATTCTTTCAGTTTTGTACAAAAATATAATGAATTTATAATGATTATAATGTAATGAATTTATTTTTATCTACCACTACCAAGTCCCACTCTCCTCCTTTTACCACTGAAAACCTGCTTCTCAACTAGTTCCATGCGTAAGGAGCTGAGAGAACTGGTCATACCATATCGGCAAGCAAGAGAGAAAGGTAAGGAACAACGCATCTCAGCTTGCTGCTAGCTTTGCTAAAATATTAAGCAGCTCTCTCAATCTTATCTGCCTCCGTAGGCAATAGTCCCATCTATTACGGGCTGGGTCTTCCCATATAAATCATGTTATCAACATAATCTCCTACATGCTCACCTACAGGCATGCTTCCACGAAATAATTCTTTATAGACAGGCTGAGAGTCCCACGCCCCATTGTGAAGTTGATAGCTGAAATTATTGTAGAGCTTGTGTTGTATTGAGGCAACGTTTCCAAGATCTAAGTACGAGCACATTGAGCCTACTCAGCTCAGTGTGCCTATGGACTCACATGGCAGTTGTGTATATTGTGCTTCAACTTCCCTAATACTTGAGGTTTAATCTCTGTCCAGAGACTCTGGATTTGTGTTTTGACAATTTTTTTGTTAATCACTATAAAACATATTCCTATGTATGAAGGAGCATCATCAGAACTTTCACAGGTGATTTCACTGATGATGATTTCATGCATCAATGTCCTGAAATCCAAGTATAAAAGTAGACTGAGGTGTGGGGACACAGCAGGATGGCCTATAATCTCTGAATCTGGCCTATCTTTCCTGCCTTCAACTGTTTCGTGCTGCTCAAATCCAGAGGCTCATATTTTAACTCCTCTGACTTAATTTCAGGCTTGCAATGAAGTAGCTTCACAATGGCTGCTTCTCCTAGCAAACCACCTTGCCTTTTATCACCGATTCCAATGTGAACCTGTGCCAGGAACTCCTGAAACTTGAAGATTCTGTCAAAAAGATAACGAATTTTTTTTTTACTGAAATGCTATTTCTTCTGATATTTGTGATTCAGATTTATTTTGAGAACAAACTTTGACAAAGGAACACTTGATGAATATTTTTTGGTATCATCCCAATGCTATAGAATTTTGTTTCTTGGGTAGTTTTGTCATTGCTAGTAACTGATCTTTGCTAAAATTTTGCAGCTATTGCCTCTTACTCATTGTCTTCTTCTCAGATACCCCAATCTCAGACACTACATTTTTAAAATGTAATTTGTTTATATTTACTTATGGCTCAAGCATGTCTGTGCAGGTAGATAAGATAGAGGAGTTAGTTCAGTATTTTGGCGGGCTGGCAAGCAAGAAACTGTGTCACTCTCCCAGTTCTTTCTGTGTTTATGGTATCATCAGTTCCTTTGGCTCCTGTTATTGATATGAACCTTTCTGTCATGCTGATGAACTTCACCAAAAATCATAAGCTGGAATAAGCCTGTTGTTCCCCTAAGCTGTTTGTGTCCAATATTCAGTATAAAAAAAGGGGGGGAGATGAAATTAACAGTGTTCCAAAGTGTCTACATATCTGTTGGCAAGAGTCGGGCACATTGATTTTTCCTGCAGAGGCAATGCAGCCAATGGCACCTGAAGTATATTCAAGGCTCAGCTGTGAAGGAAGGAGGTCGAAACATGAAGATCATTAATTCAAAGCCAGTTTCGGTTACTCAGCAACGGCAAGACCAAGGTGTAGGTGGAGCAGCTCAGATACACACTGCTGTGACTGGGAAAGTCATATAGGCATGCTTGCCATTAGCCATTTTGAAATCGTTGAATAGTGTAAGTGCATAAGTATTATATGAACCATCCATTCTACTCCAGGAAGCTATGCTAGAGAATAAAATCTGCATGTCCACACAAAAATTATTATCTACCAGGTTTCTTCATAACAAACCAGAAATAATTCTAATGCTTTCAACTTGTAAATGGATAAGGAAACAGTGTTGTGTCCACACAAAGATGTAGTAAGCAGCCACAATGAGAAATTGTGGCTCAAAGGCATTAGAGGAAGGAAAAGAATCAGGCCCAGGGGACTCTGTTCTGTGATTCAGTAATCTGAATGCATGCAGGAAACAAGCAAATGACCAGCAGAGGATGAGGAAGGATGCAAGAGAGAGAGCTATGAGAAAACTATGCAGCAGCAGAAATACTGTGTGTGGTGGCTGTGATGGCTACACCCTTGTGCAGATTCATTAAAACACATTGGATTGTAACAGAGTCAGTAAATTTTCACCAGTATAATTTATAGTTGAATAAAATCAACCTAAAAGGAGCCTGGTTTTTGATGCTGCTTTTGTTGACATCTACACCACAGATTTGTTAGCTTAATTAAGGCAATTTTTGCATTCTCTTCATTCATCTGTAATTTTTTTGCTGTGGTAATTGCTTATCTATTTAAGGTTTCTAGCACCATTCTATAATCACATAACAAGAATTTCCTGAAGAGCCACCTTTGCTTTGAAGTACATATGGTTCGTTTGAATCACAAGTACCACATTCAATAAAGGTGAAA
Source organism: Typhlomys cinereus (assembly GCA_023101885.1). Classification (NCBI taxonomy): domain Eukaryota; kingdom Metazoa; phylum Chordata; class Mammalia; order Rodentia; family Platacanthomyidae; genus Typhlomys; species Typhlomys cinereus. The sequence goes on from JALPQD010000085.1 coordinate 6,740,690, forward strand.
TACTGTTTTTGCACTGCCAGGATTTAATCAGTACATAGGAAAACAAGCAAATTTCTTGATTTTCATGTGTGCAAACATCCAGTGATAGCAATTGTCTATCCAATTGGCTGCAGCCCTGGGGAATTTAGCAAGATCTTAAATGGTTATCATTCAACTAGATTTATTTCTTGACAGTTGTAGATTTAAAAAAAAAAAATCCTGACAAATTCCTATCACCAAAAAAAATCACACTTCAGATAAAGGGATTATCTGAAAGTTTATCATGTTTATTTCATGCTTTTTTCTTGCTTAGCTATGGCCAGATTTATACAGATAACAATAGGAGTTCAGACCAGTATTGCTTCTACCTCCTTCCTGCTCTGCTCTGTTCTGGGATTTCTCAGGCTCCACCACCAGGGCCAGAAGTGCAGGCCACTGCCATTTCTGCCTGGCATATTTTTTTTTATTATTTATTCAACTGTGTGCATGTGTGTGTGTATGTGCGCGCGCGCGTGTGTATCTCTGTGTGTGTGTCTGTGTGTGTGTAGAACCACGGACGAATTCGCAAACCACCATGGTCACCTCCACCTCCTTCTGCCCCGGGATTCACAGGCTCTGCCCTACCAGGACCAGAAGAGCAGGCCGCCCTGCTTCTGCCTGGCGTCTATACGTGGGATCTGGGATCTGAACTCAGGACCTTCCGCCTGCAAGGCGGAGGCTTAACCTCTGAGCCACCTCTCCAGCCCCTGCCTGGCATATTTTATGTGGGACCTGCGATCCAAACTCAGGACCTTCTGCTTGTAAGAGAGAGTCTTAATCCTGAGCCATCTCTCCCACCCCAGATAAAATACTTTTAAATTTCCTTTTTGAGGTTGATAAAGAGAATATCAAAATTCAGCTTATCAATAAGAGCTTCTTGGTGCTTTAAAACACCTTTTAAATACATATCTCAGATCAAACCAAATTACAAGAGTGTAAGTTGCAATTTAAGACTGACTACTCAAAAACACCTTTGCGTTTCAACTACAGAACATCTGTGGGAGGCTCCCTAACTTCTGGCCCACCCTGATACAGTTCACCACAAAGATGCAAAGTGTTCCCTTAAAGTTTCTCATGCACTGCCCTGCTCTAAAATCCTGTATCAGTTTCAGCTGTCAATTTGACTATGGGATTTGGGACTCTCAGCCTACCTATAAAGAATTATTTAATGGAAACATGCCTCTAGGTGAGCCTGTAGGAGATTATATTGATAACATGATTTATATGGGAAGACCCAGCTCATAGTGGGTGAGGCAGATAAGATGGACAGAGCTGGTTAATATTTTGGCAAAGCTGTAGCAAGCTGAGATGCATTGTTCCTTACCTTTCTCTCTTGCTTGCAAATATGGTACAACCAGTTCTCTCAGCTCCTTATATGCATAGAAATTAGTTGAAAAGCAGGTTTTCAGCAAAAAAGGGAAGGAATTAATAATGAGAGATAAAAATAACATAAAGTCATTGTATTTGTGTATGAAACTGAAAGAATAAAAGTAGACTTAAAAAAAGAATGAACTTCAAGAATTAAACAATAAAGCTACTCAAATTCTGCCTCTATCAATCCAAACCTTTGTGGCATTTTCTGTTATTTTTCTGTTATTTTCCCACATGCACAATATTTGTTTTTCTTCTTTAATATTAATTTTCTAGTTAAATTCACAATATTGGTTTTCCACTACTGGGAATAATCCCCCAGAATGCAGAAATTCACTACAGTGACACAAGCACAACCATATTCATTGAAGCACTATTTACAATAGCAAAATCATGGAATCAACCCAAATGCCCAACAGTTGATGAATGGATAACAAAAATGTGGTACATTAATAAAATGGAATATTACTCAGCCATCAAAAATGATGAATTAATGAAATTTGTCAGAAAATGGATGGAATTAGAAAAAGTTATATTGAGTGAAGTATCCCAAGCATAGAAAGTTATATACCATATGTATATAACTAGGATCGTACCTAACCCTAGTACCAAACCCATTTAATGACATATTCAAAAGTAAATCTTTTTAGTATCTACTGTAATTGCAAAGGATTATAAGCAGTAGGGAAGGGGAAGGAGGCTCCCAAAAAAGGAGATAGGGGATCATGCTTCAATAGAAAAATAGGTTACCATCAAGTATTGCATGTAAATAGCGAGACATCTGGTGAAGCTCACTCTTACTTCTCTTCCTGGTCATTTGAGACTGAACAGGTTTGATCTCACCAATCAGGGAGGATATAAGGATTGACAGATACATGGTAACCATCTGGCAAATAGGACACTGACATCCCACCCCCACAGCTGTGTCCTACTCCTATTCTTCCATCTACCTTTGAGATCTCATGTTAAGATCTTCATTTAAACAGTCTTTTATCTTTGGTTAGGAAGTGACCTTTGATACCGATTGGGATGCAGCCAAGGGCAGTGCAGGAAAAGCAAAACTAAAAACAACAACAAACTGTAACACCAAAGACCCTACATTATTCACCTGGAAACAGACCAGCCAAATCTCTCCCCATCCTAAAGCTTAGGGAACCTTGCAGAAGAGGGAGCGGCAAGATCGTAAGAGCCTAAAGATGGGGAGGACCAACAATATGCATGATGCTCTGCACAAGTTAGAGCTGCAGCAGCCAGAATTAGACTTTGCCTGACCTGCACAATGCTGACATGTCAATGACGCTCCCAAAATGTAGCATGGATCACAGGGGAGAAGGCTCCAGGCGGTAAGAACCTTACAGGCAAGTGATTAATAGTCATAATAGAGTTCCCATACTAACAGGGAGTCTAAAAAGGGGCCCCAGGCTATGCCTCTGAGTCCTGAACCCTCACTAAGGTGGAGGACTCAGAGGAAGGTTAGTCACTCACATAAATGGATGCTCCAGGGATAGAAGGGAGGAAGGGGGAGGGATGGAGGGTGTGAAAGGAAGAGGGGAAGGGGGGAGAGTACAATGGGGGGCAACAAGAGAGAGAAGAGGGGAAGGGGTGGACAGGGTAACCTATTGACCTTGTATGATTAGGAAAAAAAATAAAATGTGGGAGAAAAATATCGATTTTATTGTGGCATTTTCATATGTGTCACTGTACTTAGCTGACAATTACTTGTCATCACCTTGTTGGTCCCCTTCCTCCTGACTCCAAATACATAATAGACAATCTATAGATTTATAGATAAATGGATAGAAAGAAAGAAAAAGAAAGAGAGAGGGAGGAAGGAAGGAAGGAAGGAAGAGAGGAAGGGAGGAAGGGAGGGAGGAAGGAAGGGAGGGAGGGAGGGAGGGAGGAAGAGAGAGAGAAAAAGAAAGAAAAAAAGAAAAGCAAAGAAAGGAATGGAGGGAGAGAGAGAAGGAAGGAAGACAATGAGTAGAGATATAGACAGATAGACAGCAGACAGACAGACAGATAGATAGATGATAGATGATTTTGCATATGAGAGACACATGCAATATTTATCTTTCTCACCACTCCATTACCCTCTGCTGCTCCACCTTTCCTTTCAGACCACTTCCCCTTTATCAGTTTTAATTTGATTCTCTTCCTATTTCCTTCACTCCTGTCTTTGTGTCTCCAGAGCTGGTTATGAAAGAAAGTCATGTACATAGACAGAAGCTGAATAAAGCTGAGTGCATCCATAGCTCCACATATTTGAACCTTCTGTCTTATTAGTCTATCTCACAGGGCAAATGCTATCCTTTAGTCTTTAGTATAAAGACATCAACTTTTCCTTCAAATATAGTCAAGGAGTTGGAAAGCATTTACCTACTGCTGGCAGTAAATGCTTTAGCAACATATTACAATAAAAATATGTCTCACACTTTGACATACATGCATTTTCAGGACTTGCTGAATTTCAATGTAGTGAGAAACTTCCCTTAGAAATGTTTGCCACCTTTTGGTCTCTTACATATTCATATGTGATAAAACAATGGTACTAACACCACAAAATTATCAGGAACCTTTTCTGTCTGCTAAAAATTTACAGAAGCAAAGTATCTAATTACAGCAATTTTCCACTAACATTTAAAATGACTTCGGGTACAAAAGCCATGAATTTGAAGAGAAATCTACTCCTGACACACAAAAAACGTTATGGTTAGGTTTTTCATTTAAACTTTGTTTGTTTGTTTGTTTGTTTGTTTGTCTGTGTGTGTGTGTGTGTGTGTGTGTGTGTGTGTGTGTGTGTGTAGGTCCAAGGATGACTTTGGAATCGTCCTGGATTCCTACCTCCTTTTTGCCTCTCCTTAGGATTTCCCAGGCTCCGCCCACCAGAACCATAAGTACAGGCCTCCATTTCTGCTTGGCTTTTTTAACTATTATTAATTCATTTATTTTTTCTGCTCATACAAACTTAATAGATACCCCAGTCCCCTCCCTCCACCCCTCCCTGGACCCCCTTGCTCCCTCCCCTCCTTTTCCCCTTCCTTCCCCCCCCCCCCTCTACCTTCTTCCTATTGCCCCCTCTCCCCTCTCCCATCCCTGGAGCATCCTTTACAAGCTTCCCTCTGGGTCCTCCACTCTAATGAGGTATAAGGACTCAGTAGCATTGCCTAGAGCCCTTTCTTGTGTTCCCCTTTGGTATAGGAACACTATTGTGGCTGTTAATCCCTTGCTTCTAAGGATCCTAGTGCCTACGATCCATGCTAGACTTTGGGGGGGTCAATGCTACGTTGGTCATTGCGCAGATCATGCAAAGTCCTTTTAAGGTTACTTTGGCCCTAACTTGTGTGGAATATCTTGCATATCATTGCTCCTCCCCATCTTTATGCTCTTACAATCTTACCGCCCCCTCTTCTGGATATTTCCCTGACTTTAGGATGGGGCGAGATAAGGCCTGGCCTGGTTCCAGGTGGTTAATGTAGAGTCTCTGATGTTCTGAATTATGGTTCGTCTTTTTTTCCAGTTTTGTTGTTCCTGCGCCACCTTTGGCTCCATCCTATGGGTATTGGATGTCACCTCCTGGCCAGAGATAAAAGGCTGTTAAAATAGAGTCTTACTATAAGAGTAGATTCAAAGGTAGATGGAATAAGAGTAGGAGACCACAGTGAGGAAGGTCAGTCTCCTATTTGCAGCATGGTTACCTTCTATCTGCCGGAATCTATGCCCACACTTTCTAGGAGATCAGACCCCATGAGATGCAAGTGACCAGGAAGGAAAGTCTGTGAGCTTAACCAGATGTCTCACTACTTACTTGCAGTACTTGATGGTGGCCTATTTTCTCTACTGTAGCATGATCCCCTCATTCTTTGTTTCTGGTGTGGCCCTCCTTACCCTTCCTTCCTGTTTATAATCTTTGCAATTACTATAGGTATTACAGAGATTTATCTTTGAGTATGTCACTAAGTGGGTTTTGTACTAGGATCCACCTATTAGGGAGTACATACGGTGCTTAATTTTCAGTGTCTGGGATACTTCGCTCAGTATAATTTTTTCTAATTCCATCCATTTCCCGGCAAACTCCAATAATTCATCATTTTTGATGGCTGAGTAGTACTCTATTGTATAAATGTACCACATTTTCTTTATCCACTCATCAACTGTTGGGCATTTGGGTTGATTCCATGACTTTGCTATTGTAAACAGTGCTGCTATGAACATGGTCGAGCTTGTGCTATTAAGGTGAATTTTTGCAGTATGAGGGATTGTTCCCAGAAGTGGAATAACAGGGTCATATGGCTTTTCAATCTTTAACTTTTTTAAGAATCTCCAGACGGCTCACCAGAGTGGTTGTATAAGCTTGCATTCCCACCAGCAATGTGGGAGAGTTTGTTTCTCACCACATCATCTCCAGATTTGGTGTCATTTGTATTATGGATTTTTGCAATCCTGACCCGGGTGAGATGATATCTCAAGGAGGTTTTGATTTGCATTTCCTGATGGCTAAGGATGTGGAGCATTTTTTAAGATATTTGATAGACAATTCAATTTCATCCCTGGAAAAGTTTCTTTTGAGTTCCCAGGTCCATTTTTAATAGGCCATTTGTTTCCTTGGTGTTTCTTTTCTTTTCTTTCTTTTTTTTTTTTTTGACTGTATTTGCATGTCTTTTCTTTTTTTTTATTTCACTCATACAAACTTAGTAGGTACCCTGGTCCCCTCCCTCCCTCCACCCCTTCCTGGACCCCCTTGCTCCCTCCCCCCTTTTCCCTTTCCTTCCCCTCCCTCCCTTCCTATCTCCCAGTGCCTCCTACCCACCATCTCTGGAGCATCCTTTAATGTGTCTGTCAAACTTTCTTCTAGGTCCTCTCCTCTGATGAGGTGTAAGGGTTCAGTGGCATTCCCTAGAACTTGTTCTTGTGTTCCCCTTAAGTATAGGAACACTATTGTGGCTGTTAACCCCTAGCTTCTAAGGATCCTAGTGCCTTTCGTCCATGTTAGACTTTGAGGGGTCAATAATGTGTTGGTCATTGCGCAGCTCATGCAAAATCCTGTTATGATTGCTTCGGCCCTAACTTGTGTGTAGTATCTTGCATAATGTTGCTACTCCCCATCTTTAGGCTCTTACAATCTTATCGCTCTCTATTCTGCAAATTTCCCTGACCTTCAGAATGGGGAGAGATTAGGCTGGCCTGGTTCCAGGTGCTTGATACAGAGTCTCTGATGTTCCGAATTATGGTTTGTTGATTTTTTTTTAGTTTTGCTGCTCCTGCAATGCCCTTTGGCTCCATCCTGATGGTATTGGATGTCACTCCCTGGCCAGAAATAAAAAGCTTTTAAATTAGAGCCTTATTATACTAGTATATTCAAAGGTAGATTGAATAAAAGTAGGAGACCATGGTAAGGGGGGCAGGGTAAGTCTCCCATTGAAAACTGGTTACTTTCTAACTGCCAGACTATATGCCCTCCCTTTCTGATGAGATCATACCCTATCAGATGCAAGTGACCAACAAGGAAAGTCGTGAACTTAACCAGATGTCTCATTATTTACTTGCAGTCCTTGATGGTGGCTTATTTTCTCTGCTGTAACATGATCCCCTCTCTCCTTGTTTCTGGTGTAGCCCTCCTTCCCCATCCCTCCTGTTCATAATCTTTACAATTACTGTAGGTATTACAGAGATTTATCTTTGAGTGTCTGTAAGTGGATTTGGTACTAGGATCCACTTATTAGGGAGTACATACTATGCTTAATTTTCAGTGTCTGGGATACTTCACTCAATATAATTCCATCCATTTCCTGGCAAACTGCATTGATTCATCATTTTTGCTGACTGAGTAGTATTCCATTGTATAAATGTACCACATTTTCCTTATCCACTCGTCAACTGTTGGACATTTGGGTTGACTCCATGACTTTGCTATTGTAAACAGTGCTGCTATGAACATGGTGGCGCTTGTGCTATCGAGGTGAATTTTTGCTGCATGGGAGATTATTTCCAAAAGTGGAATAGCAGGGTTATATGGCATTTCAATCTTTAACTTCTTTAAGAATCACAAGACTGATCTTTTTGATCTGGGAGGAGCAATGATATGCAAGATACTCCACACAAGTCAGTGCCGAAGCAATCATAATTGGACTTTACATGCCATGCGCAATGTCCCACATACTATTGACCCCACAAAGTCTACCATTTGCTAAAAGCACCAAGATCCTTGTAGGCAAGGAATTCACAGCCATAGTAGTGTTCCTATGCTTAAGGGGAACACAGGAAAGGGTTCACGGAAATGCCACTGGGTCCTTGTATGTCATTGGAGAGGAGGGCCCAGAGGAGAGTCTGGCATGCACATTTAAGGATTCTCTGGGGTTTGGGGGGAGAGGCATTGGGGGATATAGAGGGAGGGGGAGGGAAGAGGGAGCAGGGGGTTCAGGGGGAGGAGGAGGGAGGGAGAAAACCGGCATACCTATTAAGTTTGTATGAGCAGAAATAATGATAAATTTTTTAAAAAAATTATATAAATATATATGCTAAATATAAAAAAAAGAATCACCAGACAGCTTGCCAGAGTAGTTGTATGAGCCTGCATTCCCACCAGCAATATAAGAGAGTTCCCCTCTCTCCACATCCTTTCCAGTATTTGGTGTTGTTTGTATTGTGGATTTTTGCCATCTTGACAGGGGTGAGATGATATCTCAGGGAAGTTTTGATTTGCATTTCCCTGATGGCTAAGGATGTGGAGCATTTTCTAAGATATTTGTTAGACATTTTAATTTTGTCCCTGGTAGAGTTTCTTTTACATTCCAAGGCCCATTTTTTAATTGGGCCGTTGGTTTCCTTGGTGTTTAGTTTTCTAAGTTCTTTGTGCACTCTGGATAATAGAGCTCTGTGGGTTGCCTTTTTGCTTGGGTTACAATCTTTTTATCTGAACAGAAGCTCTTTAATTTCACAAGATCCCAACTGTTGAGTGTTGGTTGTAGTGACTAGCTATTGGATGTCTGCTTAGGAACTGTTGGCCTAGTCCAATCAGCTCGAGGGAGTTCCCTACCCTTTCAACTAAGGTTTTTAGAGTCTCTGGACTTATATTGAGGTCCTTGATCCATTTAAATTAAGTCTTGTACATAGTGATAAGTACAGGTCCAGTTTTAATCTTCTGCATGTGGAGATCCAGTTTTGCCAGCACCATTTGTTGAAGATGCTGTTCTTTTTCCATTGCATTTTTTGGGCCTCTTTGTCAAAGATCAAGTGGCTGTAATTGTGTGGGCTTATATCTGGGTCTTCAACTCTTATCCATTGATCTGCGTGTCTATTTTGGAGTCAGTACCAGGCTATTTTTATAACTATGGATTTGTAGTATAGACTAAGGTTTGGTATGGTGATACCTCCAGCAGTGTTTTCGTTACTCAGGATTTTCTTTGCTATCCTGGGTCTTTTATGCCTCCATATGAATTTTGAGATTGTTTGGTCAACTTCTTTGAAGAATTGCTTTGGGATTTTAATTAGTATACCATTGAATTTTTATATTGCCTTTGGTAGGATGGTCATTTTTACGATGTTGATTCTGCCAATCCAGGAACATGGGAGGTCTTTCCACCTTCTGGTGTCTTCTGCTATTTTTTTCTTTAGGGTTTTAAAGTTTTCATTGTAAAGGTCTTTTACCTCCTTGGTTAGGTTTATACCAAAGTATTTCATTTTTTTAGGGGCTATAGTAAATGGGATTGTTTCTCTTAGGGCTTTTTCACTCCTTTCATAGAGGCGTAGAGGTATAGAGGAAGGCCACTGATTTTTGTACATTTATTTTGTATCCTGCCACCCTGCTGAACTTTATCAGTTCCAAGAGTTTCCTGATGGAAGTTTTGGAATCACTTAGGTATAAGATCATGTCATCTGCAAATGGAGATAACTTGATTTCTTTCTTGCCGATTTGAATCCCTTTTATCTTCCTTTCTTGTCTTATGGCTTCGGCTAAGACTTCAAGTACAATATTGAATAGAAGTGGTGAAATTGGACAGCCTTGTCTAGTTCCTGATGGAAGCGGGAATGCTTCAAGTTTTTCCCCATTGAGTATAATCCTTGCTGTTGACTGTTGTATACCGCTTGGCGTTTTTATGTGGGACCTGGAATATAAACTCAAGATCTTCTGTTTGTGAGGCACAATCTTTACCCCTGCACCATCTCTCTACCCTGGTTGGGTTTTTCCAAGTGAGCGTCAATCTGCAGCAGAGCAATAAGACTTGTATATAAAGAATTATCCAGCCAGGTGAATTGCTAACTTCCAATTTTTTTAGGGGGGGGAGGCAAATTCTCTTACTCTTAAATTGCCTACATTTGTTTAAAACATTAGTTTCATCTGGTGTATAAGACACCAGAGAGTTTTTCTTCCAAGGTATTTATGCAGAGATTCACAGCTACAATTAGCTGAACAATCTGGGACAACCAGCAGTTGTATTTCGTGACCACATTGCAAGGTAGCTTTTGTACCTCAGAAAATATTCAGCACAAAAAAAAAAAGAAAATATTCAGCACAAGTTCACCCTGAGAGTAACTTGAAACTGAATGAAAGTGACTGGATTCAGCCAGCAAAATGATGTCTGGTTTGTGGTTTCTTAATCTATATCCCATGGCTGTGAGACCCATTTGGATGTCCTTTAACCCACTAGCAATTCACAACTACTTTTTAGCCAATTTCCTTAGTTGATGTTTTGTCTTGCATATCAAGTCAGATTGACTATGTGATTACACTATCTTCTGTCATCATTCTATAGTCTCCTAAACATCTTTAATCAATGCCAAGATATAACAGACTGTATGCTATATTCAAGGTCTTTTAAAAACTGAATTATTCAAATCCAATGCTCCAGTTCCCCAAACTGCCTCATTTTTAATTAAGTCTGCTTATATATACATGGATACCATATTTGTGATATGTATAATCAGAATCTGTCTTCATTTTCCTTTCCTTAAATTCTCATTACTAATTGTATACTTCCATGCCCTACCTTCCAAATGAAGTCTCTGACTGCCTTCTACACTCCAGTGATCTGATTAAGTTGTGATTCCTCACTGCCTTTGTTTTCTGTATCAAGAAAACCTCATAAAAAAGTAAAACATTCTATAGGATGATACATAAGAAAATTCTCCAATAAAGCTATATGTGGCTCTAAGGAAAACATGTGTGACAATCCTCACTTGTTTCATATTATATACTCTTGCACCTTAAGGAACATGACCTAAACCTAGATGTAAATACAGATGGGTAGATACATATGTGCAAAAGAAATAACTATTTAGTTCCATTTATTTTATTAATGATTATAATCAATATTCTTATATTTATTCTTGAGAAGTATAATTTATTATCTCTGTGACCTTAATCAAATTATATAACCTCTTTATAATTCAGTTCCCTCATCCTCAGAACATAAAGGATAATGGTGATTTACTTATTGTCATTAAATGAAAGCACATGGAACAATGCATAACATGCAGAAATTATTCAGTGGGTTATCACCCAGCCTCATTTTATTCTACTCTGTCCTTCTCCTCTTCCTCATCTCCTAATTTTTCTCCGTATCTGTTTAAAATTATTTATAAATTTAATACATCACAAATACTGTGTAAATACACAGCATCAACAAGAAAAAAATATCTAACCACATTCAGTTCAAATGCAATCTTCTTTTCTCTCATCTTCTTGCTTCCTTTTTCCTGGTCATATGCCATTAATTCCACTTCCCCTTCCATATTTTGTGTTCTCTCAATACTCACCATTTAAAGCCAAGTTTTTCCTATTTTATAGGCTGCTTTCTAGCTTTCTGGTCTCTTCCCACAACTCATGGCAACCTAAACACATGTATTTAACATGCAAAAGCTAGGATTCATACATTAAAGAGAGAACTTGTGATATTTGTCTTTCTGAGCCTGTTTTACCTCACTCAGGTTATTTTCTAGTTCTATCCCTTTGCATGCAAATTTCATAATTTCATATTTTACAGCTGAATAAAATTCCATTATGAATGTGTACCACATTTTCATTATCCAATAAAGGTAATGCAAACTAGAGTACTTTAGAGACATACTCAGGAATGATACATCTGGGTCAAAAGATAATTCTATAGTTATTTTTATAAATAAGTCTGTGCCAATTGACCTTCTTACCAATAGTGGATAAAGATTCTTCCTTTCTCCAAATCCTTCCAGTATTGCCTTCATTTTTTGATAGCAACCATTCTGAATGTGATGAGATGGAATATCAAAGCAGTTTTAATGTATATTTCCTGATGGCTAGAAATGTGTAACATTTTTTAAATACTTATTTTCATTTGCAATATTTCTTTCTTTTGAGAGTTTGCTATTCAGTTCATTGAACAATTTATTTGTTGGCAGTTTGGGGAGGAATATTTGGTGTTTAATTTTTGTAGCTCTTCATATATTAATGCTTGTCTGAATAACTGGGAAATATTTTTTCCCTTTCTCTAGACTGCATGTTCACTCCTGATGATCATTTATTTTGCTATATGAAAGCATTTAGATTTCATATAATCCTGTTTACCAAATTCTTGGTGTTAATTTACCAAGCTACTGGCACATAATTTTGACAAAAGTGTGAAAAACCTATTCAATAAATGGTACTGGCAAGACTGAATGTTAGCTCTAGAGGAGTAAAATGCAAAAGTTTAGATAATGTCATATTTATGGATTTACCCCTCCAAATGTTTCCTCACTTTGTTCTACCAAAGGAAAAAAATTCAGAGTTTTCTCTATTGCTGTCTTAAAATAGCTACATTGAGGAAATGTAAAAGTCAATCACTGGGAAACAAGTTTCAGTAAAAATAACTCATTATACAACCCAAATATTAAACTCATGTTCATCCAGGAGCGAAAACTCCATTACTGTTTCTCATCTTTTTTAAATTCATGTTTTTTGAATGAATATGAATACTCCCTTCTTTTGGCATGAGTATCACAGAGACAACCAACAACTTTCTGAGCGCAAGACCCACTTGTCATAATGGAACACATTCCTGTTACTGTTAAGTAAGACAAGAACCTTAAAAAGGGAAGGAAATAGGTCAATGGGGACAAACAACCTATGGACCTATAGATAGGAAGATAGTACACCAAACTGCTCTATAAATACCTACTATTATATGCATAGATTAAAAGAGCATTTAGCACTCAGCCAAGAAGTTTTCTTCTACTACAGAAGTAGAGGATCTCAACACCTTGAAAGCCAGTAGAAGGGCAGTGAAGTGGACAACAATGGCCAGCCATAATACAGAATACTAGTGACTCGGCAAGGCTCACCCAGAAACAGGCCATCCTAATCTCTCCCCATCCTAAGGTTCAGGGAACTTTGAAGAAGAGAGGGTGGTAAGATTATAAAAATCTAAAATGGGACAGTCCACTGTTGGATAAGACATTCCATTCAAGCCAGGGTTGCTGTACACAAGAACTTACTGCAGTGAGACATGTCCTTACCAGATTTACATAATGACTAACATACCAACATGCCTCCATATATTATTGAGAAACTCAAGAGATAAGAACACAATGGAAACCTTAGGGACTAGAGTTGGATAAGTGAAGGGAAATGCCCCTGTAAGTGGGGTGGCCCAAGGAGGGAGTAACTTGGTCTGCCACAGAGGACTGAACAAGAGTAGACAAGCAAGAGGGAACCATGAGGTCCATAGAAGTGGCCAAATAGGAGGGTGAGAAGGAGTGGAACAGACTGATGAAGGGAAGGGGGGATGGAGAAAAGCAGGAATTAGTACTCTATATGTCACAGTTAAGCACAGGTGTCAACTTGACTCTTGAGAGTTTGAGCTCTGGCCACAGTTGTAGAGAGTTGATGGTTGAGTTAAGCTCAGAGCAAACCTGAAGGAGATTGTCTAGCTGATGGGGAAGACCCAGCCCATGGTGGGTGGGGTTAGGCCCTGGATAAATCACAGAGAGCTGGTTGAGAGAGTTGGCCTCCTTCTGTTCCCTTGGCCAGACATGCTAGGTCTGGCAAGTAAGGATTATCCATCTCTCAGCCATTATGTGGTGATGGTGTGGCCAGTTCCCTCAGCCCTGGTGTTGATTCGTGCTCTCCCATCAAGCTGGACTGAAAACTACAACCAGGAACCGTAAGAGAATAAATCCTTTGTTCCCTTAAGCCATTTGATGGTCATTTATCAGCAACAATGCAGACAGACTGCAACAGAATTTGGTACCCAAGAAGTGGGGGGTAGCTGATAAATCTGATTATGAGGACTTTCTGGCTTTTGAATGGTTTTGCTGGACAAAGTTGGAAATTTTTGAAGATTTTCACTTTGTGGATTACCAATACCATTCTTCATTTAGTGGGCCAATTGGATAATGTCAGTGCTGAGAGAGTTGTGAATTATTTGGGCCTAGCTTCTGAAGAGAGGAACAAGGACTTTGGTGAAGCTGAATTTAAACACGATAGAGGAGAGCTGTGTTGGCAGCCTTGAGGATTTGCATGAGGAAAGGGCAGGCAGCCACCAAATAGCTGCCATTGTTGGAGAAATGAGTACCAGTGAAGGAAAATCTAGTGACTTGCACCAAACCACCATATGGCAAGTTCGTGGTTTGGAATCTCAAATTCCTTCAGGGGCCAAAGGCCCAAGTTAAAGCCATTTCTTGCCCTTTGGATGTTTGGCTGCCTAAAAGACGTTTTTCCAGCCTCAGCCCATAAAACTTGGTACAGCTGTGGACTCGAGTGGACTAAGCTACATTTTGAACTCGCTTCAGAGTCTGGCAGCGCCCCCAGGTGGTATTGGTTTTGGTGAACAGTTTGAGGGGTTCATGGAAAGCAGCAAAAGCTTGGGACCAAGTGGCAGGCATAGAGTTCCTGTGAGAGAAGGTAAAACTTATAGTTGCACAAGGAGAACCCAAAGGGTTGGAGATGCCAGAATCATGGGAGTTATGCTGAGGACTGTTGCGAGTGGAGATTCAGTCTGGTTCAAAGGAACTCTGCTTTTACAACTTTGAGCTGTAAACAGGAACTGGGAATTCCTGAAATCTTTGAGCCACCATGATTACATGATGAGCAACAGAAGATGGACATTGAAGTACAGGATGTGGTAATTTGCTGGACTTTGACCTTAATTTAAATGTTTTCTTATTGTATCAAGATCCTTCTGTTTTAATGTTTTATTTGTTTTAAAGTATTTAACTTATTCTGATTTAATACCCTTTTAAAGTTAAAAAAAACTGAACTTATAAAATGTTGGAACTGAAGTTTTAACGAGAACATTTTAAATTTGTCAATGGAATGAATGTATTCATATTTTACATCTGTGGGGACAATAAAAGGTTACAGTTTAAAAGAGCTATTGTTTTTGTGTCAAGTTGACAAGAGGTGGAGTGTCACAGTTAAGCACAGGTGTCAACTTGACTGTTGAGGGTTTGAGCTCTGGGCACAGTTGTAGAGAGTTGATGGCTGAGTTAAACCCAGAGCAAACCTGAAGGAGATTGTCTAGCTGATGGGGAAGACCCAGCCCATGGTGGGTGGGGTTAGGCCCTGGATAAATCACAGAGAGCTGGTTGAGAGAGTTGGCATTCTTCTGTTCACTTGGCCAGACATGCTGGTCTGGCAAGTAAGGATTATCCATCTCTCAGCCAGTATGTGGTGATGGTGTGGCCAGTTCCCTCGGCCCTGGTGTTGATTCGTGCTCTCCCATAAAGCTGGACTGAGAACTGTAATCAGGAATCGAAAAGAGCATAAATCACTTGTTCCCTTAAAGCCATTTGATGGTCATTTATCAGCAACAATGCAGGTGGACTGCAACACTATATACTTATAAAAATAAATAAATAAATAAATAAATAAGTAAATATAAAATTAAATCTGAAACAAAACATTAACTTTAAAAAACTCACACAATCAAATTAAGTGCCGTACGTACTCCCTAATCAGTGGCTCCTAGTACCAAACCCACCCAGCCCACCTTGAGACACTCATAGGTAAATCTATGTATTACCTACAGTAATTGCAAGGATTATGAACAGGAGAGATGGGGTTGGAGGACCACACCAGAAACAAGGAGAGAAGTGACCATGTTACAGTAGAGAAAATAGGCCTCCATCAAGGACTGCAAGTAAGTAAGTAATGTGACACCTGGTTAAGTTCACAGACGTTCCTTCCTGATCATGTATAACTGAGGGGGTATGATCTCACCAGAAGGGGAGGGCATATAGTCTGGCAGATGAAAGGTGATCATTTTGCAAATGGGTGACTGACCCCTCCCTCACCGATGTTTCCTGCTTTTCTTACATCTACCCTTGAATGTGCTATTATAACAAGACTCCAGTTTAACAGCTTTTTGTCTCTGACCAGGGGGTGACATACAGTGCCCATCAGGATGGAGTGAAGGGCATTGCAGGAACAGCAAAACTGCAAAAGAAAATCAACAAACCACAATCCAGAACTTCAGAGACTCTATATCAACCACCTAGAACTAGGCCAACCTAATCTCCCCCCATCCTGAAGCTCAGGGACATTTGCGGAAGAGGGGGTGGTAAGATTGTAAGAGCAAAAGGATGGGAGGAGCAATGATTTGCAAGATTCTCCACACTAGTTAGGGCCGAAGCAATCATAATAGGACTTTCCATGCCCTGTGCAATGCCCAACACACTATTGACTTCACAAAGTCTAGCATCAGCTAAAGGCACCAAGATCCTTGGAGGCAAGAGATTGATAGCCACAGTAGTGTTCCTATGCTTAAGGGGAACACGAGAAAGGGTTCAGGGAAATGCCACTGGGTCCTTATATGTCATCGGAGAGAAGGACCAAGAGGAGAGTTAGGCATACACAATAAACGACTCTCTGGGAATTGGGAGGGAGGCACTGAGGGATGGGGAGGGAGGGAGGGGGAGCAGGAGGTTTGGGGGGAGGAGGAGGGAGGGAGGGAACTGGTCTATCTATTAAGTGTGTATGACCGGAAATAATAAAAAATGTATTAAAAAAAAAAAAGAGTGTAAGAGCAAAAGGATGGGAAGAGCAATGATTTGCAAGATACTCCACACAAGTTAGGGCTGAAGCAACCATAATTGGACTTTGCATGTCCTGCACAATTTCCAACACACTATTGACCCCACAAAATCTAGCATCTGCTAAAGGCACCAAGATCCTTGGAGGCAAGGGATTGGCAGCCACAGTAGTGTTCCTATGCTTAAGGGGAACACTGGAAAGGGTTCAGGGAAATGCCACTGGGTCCTTGTATGTCATCGGAGAGGAGGGCCCAGAGGAGAATCAGGCATGCACAAGAAAGGACTCTCTGGGAATTGGGGCGGGAGGCACTGGGGGATGGGGAGGGAGGGGTGAGGGAAGGGGTAGCAGGGAGTTGGGGGGGAGGAGGAGGGAGGGAGGGAACTGGTGTACCTATTAAGTTTGTATGAGCTGAAATAATAATAAAAATGTATAAAAAACTCACACAATCATCTTAATGTATATTGCTACACACTTTAAAGGTATATAGATGGTTCCTTTAGCTGTTGTTGCAAGTTGGACTGAAGCCCATTCCAAGTATGTTGCTTTGCTTTGCTTTTTAAAGCATGCATGTAATTACAACATCAAATTTAAATAATTAAAATGGCACCTTCCTTTCACCCCAAATCTGATATCCCCTTGTGATACACACAAATAAAAGGCAATGACTACTAAATATTTTTCAATATAGAATATAATTCCCCGTTGATGATATAATTGCAGTTTTAATTTCTCCTGTTGTCTCACTCTCTGAAAGGCCGCTTTTCTATAATAGGTCATATCTATGATTTTTGTGGAATCCATTTAATTAATCTCCTATCTGAGGACAATAAGTCTGATGCTAAAACTAGTCATAAAAGCATCCATTTCTCCTTTTTATTAATTTTACATCATTTTCAGTTCAAGTCTATAGATTAATCACAAAATCTATGGCCACAGTAATTGATATTAAAGAAGAAAAATAACTATGACTTTTTTTTCAGCTTGAATAAAAATAAGATAGATAGCATAAATACTTAGCTAAGTCTCATGTCATCATACAAGACCTCATCAGAAACACTTAATGAAGCAAGAAATTGTTTTCATGAAAACAGCAGACTTTGTAGAGAAGCTCACTAGTGACGTCACTCTGGCTCCCCAAACCCAGGAACTCTGCCCTCCATTCTTCCATCTGTTTGCAGTAATTGAAACTGTGCTTTCAAATACTAAATGACATAGTTGGGGAAATTATACAGTAACTAAATATATATATATATATATATATATTTCATAATATTTAAATAGCAGGAAGTGAAAAGATCTTTTTTAGATTTTTTTGATCTTGGCTTTGCATTGGCTATGCTTTTCAGGAACTTAGAACAAGAGATGTCACAGACAGGGTGAGGTGAAAGAAGAGTTAGAAAGTGTATCACAAATAGTGTTCCAAAGAAGTAGAGAGACTGGTAGCATTTTTCTAGGTCATAGTAATGAATTAATGAGTTTCTTTCTATTAAAAAGGAAGTTAAGATTTGTCAACTGCTCAAATCAATAACCTTAAACATAGTATTTTTTCTACACAAGTAAGGAAGTAAGTTTATAATTGCAAAAATAATAGATCCAGTATTCACATTATTAAGTCAATAGAAGATAACACTGGAGATTGTGGAGTCCAAAGCATAATTGGAGCTCTTGCTACAGGCTTCCTTATCAATGCCAAACTGTGTCATCCCTGGTTTTCTGTAGTTCTGAAATCCTCAGTTTTTCCTCTTCAGCTCAAACTTTTTATCTTATCTTATCCTTGATTTCCATTCTCCTAGTACTGAATGCCTGTTTCAAACCTCACTTCAAACACTTTAGGCTCAGGAGATGAGTAAATGGCTCAGTGAGTAAAGCAGTAGTCAGATAGCATGGAGACCAAAGTCAAGATCTCCATAGCCCAAGTAAGTGCTAGATGCAATGTTATAAGTAATCTCTGTTCTTACAGAAAATAGGAAATGGAGAACCAAAACTCTCAGAAGTTTATGGGTCAAGTCAGCCTGCCTTAAATAGCAGCAATGAAGAGATCCAGTCTCAAAAAAGTAGAAAGGCAAAGAACATCACCTAAAAGTTGTCCTCTACTTCCACACTCAGGCTGTGGCACCTGGGTACACACACTCACACATACACATCACACACATGCATATTCGTACAGAAAGAATTCAAGATATTCTTGATCCATCCTTGTCTACCCCAAAGACCCAGACTTTATTTCCTATATATTGAATTATTTTCTTTTTCTTTTAGTAGTGTTAACATACTTTTGTGATGTTTATATATTCTAACAGTTTTTAAAGTCAAATGAAGAGCCATTCAAATGAAGAGCCATCTGTTACCCGCAGGCCACAATGGGTTAGCACATGGCAGATGCTGACTAATCTTATTCTGGTCCTTCCTGGCCTCTTTCCGGAGTCCCCTGATGGAAATTTTTTCTTCAGCAACTTTTCTCATAACTTTACACAGTTTTTGACACATTGTTGCCACATTCAAATTTCACCCCAATCTGTGGCATCAACATTTAAAGAAATAATCTAGATGATCTATCATGTATCTCTGAACTAGCCATTCCCATTCCTTATCTATTTTCTTGCTGACTTTATTCCTAACTGCTTCTGCCCTCTAATATATCTGACCCTCCTTTAAAGTATATTCTAAGTCCTATGTTCTTCAACTATAATTTTCTGCCTTTTTAAAATTCTTTTGGCATTGCAAGTACTAACAATCATTATGATCTGAAAGGCTATATGGAATCACATCTATTACCAAATACGATTCTAACTCCAGGACTCAGAAGATACTCAAGCAATATAATTCTGTGTTCAAGGCTATCTGGGTTATGTAATAAGAACCCATTTCAGAAAAATGAAAAGAAAGAAAAAGAGGGAGATGAGATGTCTTTCAAAAAGAAAAAGAGGAAAAGTGGGAGAAAGGAAATAAAATAATAACATGTGAGGCTAGAGAGATGACTCAGGAGTTAAGACACTGTCTCGAAAGCAGAAAATCCTGAGTTCAGACTCAGATCCTAGACCCCACATAAAAACACCAAAAATGGTGGCAGCCTGCACTTCCAGCTCTGGTGAGTGGAGCTGGAAATCCCAGACTGAAGCAAAAGGAAGTAGAAACAATCCAGAATGAATCCTGAAAGGACACACAGTGTTCTGTGATATACACGTACATGTGCTCACACATACACACACACAATAAGTAAATAAAGTTTAATTTTTTAAATTTTTTTTTATTTATTCAATTTGTGTGTGTGTGTGTGTGTGTGTGTGTGTGTGTGTGTGTGTGTAGAACCACGGACGAATTCGGGAACCACCATGAACCGCCTCCTCCTTGTTTACTCTGCCCCGGGATTCACAGGCTCCGCCCTACCAGGACCAGAAACGCAGGCTGCCACCGCTTCCGTCTGGCGTCTATACGTGGGATCTGGGATCCGAACTCAGGACCTTCCTCCTGCAAGGCAGAGGCTTAACCCCTGAGCCACCTCTCCAGCCCCTAAAGTTTAATTTTTCAAAAAAAATTCCATCTGTTTGAAAGGTAGGAAGAAAGGAAAATGAAGGAAGGGAGGTAGGGAGGAAGGAAAGAAGGAAGTCTCATCTATTTGTAAGAACACAGTAATCAAGGTAACTTACAGACATGATTTATTAACATGACTCTATTTTGATCAATAACATGACTTATACTGATGCTTTTTCTGATTTTAATAGTGTCAACATGAAGTTCTTGGTAAAATGAGCTACATTCAATACATTTAAAATATATTATGCAATATCATCTTTTAGCAAGTAAGTCATTTCTATTCTATCCAGCATATAATTCACATTGAGACTTTATAAAATTTTAAACATCTTTACTTTGTTCCTTGCTAACATAATAAAATCTCAGTCAATACTGGTTCATGTTAGCAAAATAATAGTAAAATATTGTCCCACTTACATTGTCATAATGATATTATGACAGTACAATGTCTTTAAAACACCATGAGTGCCTTAGAGACACAATTTATTTTTCTAGAAGAAAGTGTGCTTCAATATTTGTCATTTGTCTACTGTTTTAACAAATAATATACAAGTGTTACTTCTTTAAGACAGCTATGTATGCATTCAACATCTTAAAATTGGATATCTTGACTCTAGATAAAGTGTTTGGACAATTATTTGGGATAAACAAAATCATTCACAGAAAGGAATCCCATCAGATACCAGAATCAGACTGCTTTTATAAATGGAACTTGAAATATAAGCAAATGATCCTTCACAGAACTCAAAGGAAATCCCTGCTTCTCAAAGCAAACAGTGAGTTGTCATTAAGCTGCCACAGCACTCTCAAGGGGTAACGTTAAAAGAGAAATTCACATTTCTTCAGAAAGTCTTAAAGTAACATGCTCCTAGAATCTGTTAGTCAAATTTTCACACCATTGGAGTTGCATTCATATAAACTCCACATCTTCTTGTACTGAATGAAATTCTAAATTCAAGATCATGTGAGTATAGGAATTTAAATAAGGAAAGGAGGGCGTCAAAGAACTTAAAACATCAAGATCAAAAGTTCACATGTAAGATAGCCTCAAAATTTTAGCCTGTAGTTACATACAACCAAAGATCCTCATGTTCACAAATATTATCAGGTAGACTCTAATGAGAGTTGAAGACTAAAGACTTACAGTCTACTAATTTAATCACTTTCTTTTCTCTGCAACTTGATGGTCTTCCTTATCAAATGACCCTGCAAATATTCATTCCTTTCTTTCCTATGTCAAGTTTTCATGAAGAAAAATGAGGCAATGATTTAAAAGTTATATGATTGTGTTAAAAATTGCAAATAAAATGCAAGATATTGAATTATACAGTTATGACTTTATTATATTTTCTTCACACTTCTAATTGCTCAAAAAATAGCCAACCAAAGCAGCTATTAGAAAACAGCTATTAGATTTTTCTTCTTTATCGATCTGAATCATCTGAACTGTTAGCCTGCTTCATTCCTTTCCTTGATGACATGTTTTAACAAATCTTATTTAACTAACTAAATCAGAAATCTATTGCTTCCCAATTTGATGGGGAAAATAACCACTGAAACAGGGAAATTAGGTTGTTGGTACAACTAAACTTTTGCATTAGTTTCAATAAATGACAACTATGTAATTGTTTGGGTCAATTTCTATTCAATTTGTACAGATGGTCTGCCTTCCATTGTCTATCACTGTGGAGGAACCTGTATGTTGTGGCTAAAACTAAATAAAGTTTTTCTTCTTTACAGTGTCACGAACAGTTGTCTATTTCTGTCTGCAGATGGAAGGAAGGGATTTACATTTACCAGTTGAAAGAGAACAAGACCTTTTATTTTCGTTTATGGTAGCAGTGTTGGTAAAACAGAGCCTACAAAAATTGATATTCATAAGGGCCAGTGAAGGGGCTTCATGTTGTGTTGTTCAATACTTGAACTGATTAGATAGTTTTACATCTCTGTAAAAGAAAGTTTTGCTATGAGGCCAAAAGAGATAGCTCTGTAGGTTAGGCAGGCACCTGCTCCCAAACCTGGCCAGCCGAGTTCTATACCTAGAAGCCCACATGGTGGAAAGAGAAAACTTACTTCTGAGAGTGGTCCTTTGACCTCAATCTAAGCACCATGCTTGATTTACCTTCTCTCTCTCTCTACTCTCTCTCTCTCTCAATAAAATATCATAATAAAATAAAGTCTAGGCTAAAAAAATAAATAAAAATGGTAAGTAGAAAAACTAAGAATTTGAGCATACTCAGGGACATTTGCGGAAGAGAGGGTGGTAAGATTGTAAGAGCAAAAGGATGGGGGGAGCAATGATTTGAAGAATCTTCACACTAGTTAGGGCTGAAGCAATCATAATAGGACTTTGCATGCCCTGCGCCATGTCCGTCACACTATTGACCTCACAAAGTCTAACATCGGCTAAAGGCACCAAGATCCTTGGAGGCAAGGGATTGATGGCCACAGTAGTGTTCCTATGCTTAAGGGGAACACGAGAAAGGGTTCAGGGAAATGCCACTGAGTCCTTGTACGTCATCGGAAAGGAGGACCAAGAGGAGAGTTAGGCATACTCAATAAAGGACTCTCTGGGAATTGGGGGGGAGGCACTGGAAGATGGGGAGGGAGGGAGGGGAAGCAGGGGGTTCGGGGGGAGGAGGGGGGAGGGAACTGGTCTACCTATTAAGTTTGTATGAGCGGAAATAATAATAAAAAATGTTAAAAAAAAAAAGAATTTGAGCATACTGTTCAAAAATATTATAAGACTAATCTCACACTGGTTAGTACTGCTTTGTGGGAGGAGAGAGCAGATAGGCAGTATTTATGCCTGAAGACTTCAGAGTCAAAGGAAGCGATGGGACCAACCACCAAGTCAGCAATTGGTTGAGCATAGAGAAAACCTGTTACAAACCCACATGATACCACCGTTCTGAGACATTGGGAATGGCAAAGGGAGACAGCATTTGGAGATGGGCTAAATTTTCAGAAAATGTTCATATTATATCTAGGCAATTGAGGTGCAAGTATCAAAATTTATGATTTCATTCAAGTCTTCACAGGGCAGTGAAATCAGTTTTATAAACCCTCCTATTTGTTTATGCAATTTCTATTTCAATATGTCTACTCATGCTAATTTAACAGCAATCTAAAATTCATTTCAAGAAAAAACTAACATACCCATTCTTTTTAAATAAATAAAATTTAAAATAAATTTATTAAATATATTATTGATATTTTTATTTAATTATTATTTAAATATTATTTAAATTTTTATATACAAGCTCCTTGCCTTCCTCGTTCCCTCTTTCTTCCTCCCTAATTTCCCCTCCTTTTCTCCTTCCCTTTTCTCCCACTCTCATCCCTTCCCATACTCCTTCTTCTCCCTACGGGGTTCCAGTCTACTCTGTCCTATTCTCTTGTCTTTTGGTTCTATAGATACTGGGTTCCTCTGTATCGCCTGTTCTCATGGGGATTCAGGCCTCTGTGGCAGACCAAGAGGCCCTTCCTTGGGTCACCTGCTGATATGGGTACTTCTGTCTGACCCCTCACCCCTAAGGATCCTACTACCTAAAACTGTTTCTCCTAAGATCCACACCAATCCATGGGGGCATGTTGACATCCACCATTGTGCAGATCTGATGAGTTCAAGTCCCATTGCTATGAGTTCCTGGCTGCAGCTGCCCTATCTTGTGTGGAGTGACCTGTCCAGCAATGGAACATTCCATCTTTAGGTTCTTACACTCTTATTGCCCCTCTTCTTCCAAATTCCCTAAGCCTGGGGAAGAGATTTGGCTGGCCTGACTCCAGATGAACATTGTAGGATTGCCAGTGTTCTGTATACAGGTTGTTTACTGATGTCTGTTTTGCTATTCTTGCACTGCACAAGACTGCATTCTATCTGTGTGTTGAGATCCTCACCTATCCAACGATACAGAAACTGTTAAAGAGAGGCCTTTATGTAAGGGAAGACTTAAAGGAGAAGGAGGATCAGGAGTAGGGCACAGTAGTGAGTGAGGCACACTCCAGCACATTATCTGTCTGTCTCGTAATCAGTTCTTCAAACCAATCCAAACCCCAGTGCAAAGGGAGGAGACTGACCACAGACCAGATCAGATATCTTGGTAATTATATATAGGTCTTTTTTGAGAGTGGCTTTATTTCTCAATTGAACTTTGTTCCTTTGTCTTCGTTATCTTTATGTCTTCTTTGTCCTACCTTCCTAGTTCTAAAATTCTTCCTGGCTGTAAGGGTAATAAAAAGATTTTCCCTGGAGTACCTCATTGTGAAGGCTCTGAATTAGGTTCCACTTATAAGGGAGAATGTGTGAAGTCTGGTTTTCTGTGCTTGGGATACTTTGATCAGTATGACTTCTTCCAACTCCATCCACTTAGCAGAAAATTTCATTAATTCGTGTTTTATTTGATGGCTCTGTAATATTCCATCATGTATATGTGCCATATTTTCATTATTTATTTGTCAACTGTCAGACATTTAGGTTGATTCCATGACTTTGCTATAGTGAATAGTGCTTCAATGCATGTGGATATACATGTGTCATT
Source organism: Typhlomys cinereus (assembly GCA_023101885.1). Taxonomy (NCBI): domain Eukaryota; kingdom Metazoa; phylum Chordata; class Mammalia; order Rodentia; family Platacanthomyidae; genus Typhlomys; species Typhlomys cinereus. The sequence goes on from JALPQD010000085.1 coordinate 6,765,137, forward strand.
ATAGTACAATGAAGCATTTTTATGAGAATACTCCCAGCAGTGGTATAACAGAGTCATGTGGCATTTCAATTTTTGACTTTTTTAGAAACCACCATACTGATCTCCATAATAGTTGTGTAAGTCTGCATTCCCACCAGCAATGTATGAGGGTTCTCTTCTCCCCATATCCTCCCCAACATGTGTTGTTTTGTGTCTTTTGGATTTTTGCCATTTTGACCAGTGTGAGAGGATTTCTCAGGGTAGTTTTGATTTGCATTTCCCTGATGGCTAGGCAGGTAGAACATTGTTTAAGGTATTTGTTGGACATTTCAATTTCTTCCTGGGAAAAATTTCTTTTAAGTTCCATTGCCCACTTTCTTTTTTTATATACATTTTTTATTATTATTTCCGCTCATACAAACTTTTTTGTCCCTTAACTTTTTTATTAATACATTTTTATTATTATTTCAGCTCATACAAACTTAATAGGTACACCAGTTCCCTCCCTCCCTCCTCCTCCCCCCGTACCCACTGCTCCCCCTCCCCTCACCACTCTCTCCCCATCCCCCAGTGCCTCCCGCCCCAATTCCCAGAGAGTCCTTTTTTTTTATTTAATACATTTTTTATTATTATTTCATACAAACTTAATAGGTACACCAATTCCCTCCCTCCTCCTCCCCCCGTACCCCCTGTTCCTCCTCACCACCCCCCTCCCTTCCCATCCCCCAGTGCCTCCCGCCCCAATTCCCAGAAAGTCCTTTATTGTGCATGCCTGACTCTCCTCTGGGCCCTCCTCTCCCATGACATACAAGGACTCAGTGGCACTTCCCTGAACCCTTTCCCGTGTTTCCCTTAAGCACCTGTGGCTGCCAATCCCTTGCCTCCAAGGATCTTGGTGCCTTTAGCAGATGCTAGACTTTGTGAGGTCAATAGTGTGTTGGACATTGCGCAGGGCATGTAAAGTCCTATTATGATTGCTTCAGCCCTAACTTGTGTGGAGTATATTGCAAATCAGTGCTCTCCCTTCCTTTTGCTCTTACACTCTTACGGCCCCCTCTTCCGCAAATGTCCCTGAGCTTCAGGATGGGGAGAGATTAGTCTGGCCTAGTTCTAAGTGGTTGATATAGAGTCTCTGTTCTAGATTGTGGTTTGTTGATTTTCTTTTGCAGTTTTGCTGCTCCTGCAATGCCCTTTACTCCATCCTGATGGGCACTGTATGTCACCCCCTGGCCAGAGACAAAAAGCTGTTAAACTAGAGTCTTGTGATAAAAGCACATTCAAAGGTAGATGTAATAAAAGTGGGAAACCACAGTGAAGGAGGGGTCTATCACCTATTTGCAAAATGGTTACTTTTTATCTGCCAGATTATATGCCCTCCTGTTCTGGTGAGATCACACCACCTCAGTAGTAAATGATCAGGAACAAAAGTCTGTGAACTTAATCAGATGACTCATTACTTATTTGGGTCCTTGATGGAGGCCTATTTTCCCTGCTGTAACATGGTCCCTTCTCTCCTTGTTTCAGGTGTGGCCCTCCCACCCCATCCCTCCTGTTCATAATCCTTGGAATTACTGTCTCTAGGTGGGCTGGGTGGGTTTGGTACTAGGAGCCACCTATTAGGGAGTACACACGGCGCTTAATTTTTTGGGTCTGGGATACTTCACTTAATATGATTGTTTCTAATGACATCCATTTCCCAGCAAATTCCAGTAATTCATCATTTTTGATGGCTGAGTAGTACTCCATTGTATAGATGTACCACTGTTCCCTTATCCACTCGTCAACTGTTGGACATTTGGGCTGATTCCATGACTTTGCTATTGTAAACAGTGCTGCTATGAACATGGTCGTGCTTGTGCTATCAAGGTGAACCTCTGCTGTATGGGGGGTTATTCCCAAAAGTGGAATAGCAGGGTCATATGGCATTTCAATCTTTAATTTCTTTGAGAATCTCCAGACGGCTCACCAGAGTGGCTGTATGAGCCTGCATAACCACCAGTAATGTAGGAGAGTTCCCCTCTCTCCACATCCTCTCCAACATTTGTTGTTGTTTGTATTGTGGATTTTTGCCATCCTGACTGGGGTGAGATGATATCTCAGGGAAGTTTTGATTTGCATTTCCCTGATGGCTAAGGAAGTGGAGCATTTTTTCAGATATTTGTTAGACATTTTAATTTCATCCCTGGTAAAGATTCTTTTAAGTTCCAGGGCCTATTTTTCAATTGGGCCATTGGTTTCCTTGGTGTTTAGTTTTCTAAGTTCTTTGTGCACTCTGGACAGCAGAGTTCTATCAGATGTGTGGTTAGTGAAGATTTTCTCCCATTCTGTGGGTTACCTTTGAGCTCCCATTACAATCTCTTTATCTGAACAGAATCTCTTTAATTTCACAAGATCCCAACTGTTGAGAGTTGGTAGCAGTGACTGTGCCATTGGATGTCTGTTTAGGAACTGTTGGCCTAGCCCAATCAGCTCAAGGGACTTCCCTTTCCTTTCAACTATGGTTTTTATAGTCTCTGGCCTGATATCAAGGTCCTTGATCCATTTGGAATTAAGTCTTGTACATGGTGACAAGTAGGGGTCCAGCTTTAATCTTCTGCATGTGGAGATCCAGTTTTGCCAGCACCATTTGTTGAAGATGCTGTTCTTTTTCCATTGGATTCTTTGGGCCCCTTTGTCAAAGATCAAATGGCTGTAACTTTGTGGGCTTATATCTGGGTCTTCAATCCTTATCCATTGATCTGTGTGTCTATTTTGGAGCCAGTACCAGGCTGTCTTTATAACTATGGATTTGTAGTATAGACTAAGGTTGGTATGGCAATACCTCCAGCTGTGTTTTTGTTACTCAGGATTGTTTTTGCTATCCTGGGTCTTTTGTACCTCCATATGAACTTTGAGATTGTCTGGTCAACTTCTTTAAAGAATTGCTTTGGGATTTTGATTGGTATAGCATTGAATCTGTATATTGCCTTTGGTAGGATGGTCATTTTTACGATGTTGATTCTGCCAATCCAGGAACAAGGGAGGTCTTTCCACCTTCTGGTGTCTTCTGCTATTTCTTTCTTTAGGGTTTTAAAGTTTTCATTGTAAAGGTCTTTTACCTCCTTAGTTAGGTTTATACCAAGGTATTTCATTCTTTTAGGGGCTATAGTAAATGGGATTATTTCTCTCAAGGCTTTTTCACTTCTTTCATTCTGGGCATATAGGAAGGCCTCTGATTTTTGCACATTTATTTTGTATCCTGCCACCCTGCTGAACTTCTCAATTAGTTCCAGGATCTTCCTGGTGGAGTTTTTGGGATCACTCAGGTATAAGATCATGTCATCTGCAAACAGGGATAGTTTGACTTCTTCCTTGCCGATTTGAATCCCTCTTATGTCCCTTTCTTGTCTTATGGCTTCAGCTAAGACTTCAAGTACAATATTGAATAGAAGTGGTGAGAGTGGACAGCCTTGTCTAGTTCCTGATCGAAGTGGGCATGCTTCCAATTGTTCCCCATTGAGCATAATCCTTGCTGTGGGCTGGTTGAATACAGCTTTTATTATATTGATAAAGGTTCCTTCCATTCCTACTGTCTCTAGCGTTTTGATCATAAAAGGCTGTTGGATCTTGTCAACAGCTTTTTCTGCATCTATCGAGAGTATCATGTGGTCTTGGACTTTGGACTGGTTTACATGATGAATTACATTTATTGATTTGCGTATGTTGAAACAACCTTGTGTGCCGGGGATGAAGCCTACTTGGTCCCCGTGAATGATCTTTTTAATATGTTTTTGAATCCGATTTGCAAAGACTTTGTTGAGAATCTTTGCGTCTGTGTTCATCAGGGAGATCGGCCTATAGTTTTCTTTTTTAAGTGAGTCTTTATTAGGTTTGGGGATTAAAACAATATTAGCTTCATAGAAAGAATTTGGTAGTGTTTCTTCCTTTGCTATTTGATGGAACAGTTTAAAGAGTATTGGTGTTATTAACTCCTTAAATGTCTGGTAGAACTCTGTGCTGAATCCATCTGGTCCAGGACATTTTTTGGTGGGAAGATTCGAGATTACTTCCTCAATTTCCTTATATGTTATAGGACTATTTAAATAATTCACAACTTCCTGATTCAATTTAGGTAAGTTGTGTTTACTTAGAAATTCATCCATTTCTTTTGTGTTGTCAAACTTCACAGAGTATAAGTTTTTGAAATATGATGTTATAATTCTCTGGATTTCTTGGGTATCAGTAGTGATAACTCCATGTTCATTTCTAATTTTGTTAATTTGGGTTTTCTCTCTCTTGCTTTTGGTTAATTTAGCTAAGAGTGTATCAATCTTATTGATTTTTTCAAAGAACCAGCTTTTTGACTGGTTAATTTTTTCTATCATTTTCTTAATCTCGATTTCAGATATTTCTCCTCTTATTTTGCTAATCTCCTCTCTTCTACTGCTTTTGGGATCAGATTGCTGTAGTTTCTCTAAAGCTTTAAGCTACATTGTTAAGTTGTTTATTTCTGATGTTTCCAATTTTTTGATGTAGACATTAAGAGCTATGAACTTACCTCTTACAACAGCTTTCATTGTGTCCCAGAGATTTTGGTACATTGTATTTTCGTTATCATTCACTTTCAGGAAATCTTGAATTTCCTTTTTAATTTCTTCCTGAATCCAGTTCTCATTCAGCATCATATTGTTAAGTTTTCAGGAGTTAGTGTATTTTCTCTTGTTTGATGTGTTGTGGATGTCCAGCTTTAGGCCGTGGTGGTCTGATAGGGCACAGGCTAGAATTTCAACTTTCTTATATATGTGTAGATTCATTTTGTGGCCCGATATGTGATCTATTTTGGAGAAAGTTCCGTGTGCTGCTGAGAAAAATGTGTAATCTTTGGTGCGTGGGTGAAAAGTTCGATAGAGATCTGTAAGGTCCATTTCTTTCAGGGTTTGATTAAGGTCCAAAGTGTCCCTGTTGAGCTTTTGACCTGTTGATCTATCCCATGTTGAGAGGGCAGTGTTGAAGTCCCCGAGAATTATCGTTTGCTGGTTGATTTCTTGCTTTAGAAGCTGTAGGGTTTTCTTAATGAATGTGGAGGGGCCCGTATTGGGTGCATATATGTTCAGTATTGTGAAGTCTTCCTGGTGAATTGTACCCGTGACTAAAATGTAGTATCCATCCGTGTCTCTTATAATTTTCTTTGGTTTGAAGTCCACTTTGTCTGATATCATAATGGCTACCCCTGCCTGTTTTCTGCGTGCATTAGCTTGTAGAATTATTGAGCAGCCTTTCATTTTTAGGGCATGCCTATCTTTTGTGGTGAGATGGATTCCTGCAGGCAGCAGATTGATGGACTGTGATTTTTAATCCAAGTTTGCAATCTGTGTCTCTTGATCGATGAATTAATTCCATTAACATTTAGTGTTATAATGGAGAAACTATTTTTGATTCCAGACATTTATTATGTTTAGTAGCTTTTATAAGTATATTGCTTTGCTTTTAATGGTGTTATATTTGCCTTCTGTTCTCCTGGATATGCCTGTTTTTTTCTTCATGCTCGAGTATCATTTCTAGCATTTTTTGAAGGTCTGGTTTGGTGGACATGTATCCCTTCAAGTTGTCTTTGTGCTGGAAAATTTTTCTTTCTCCCTCGATGATGACTGATAGTTTTCCAGGGTAAATCAGCCTGGGTTGACATTTTTGCTCATTCAGTACTTGAAGTATGTCTCTCCAAGCTCTTCTTGCTTTTACTGTTTAGACTGAGAAGTCAGTCATTTGTTATTTTAATAGGTTTACCTTTAAAAGTGACTTGCTTTTTCTCCCTTGAAGCTCTCAGCACTAGTTCTTTATCTTGAATGTGGAGTGTTTTAACTATTATTTGCCGCGGGTGGCGTGCTTCTATTTTGGTCGTATCTGTTTGGGGTGCGGAATGCCTCTTGTATATGGATGTTCCTCTCTTTTTTTAGATGAGGAAAGTTTTCCTTGATGATTGTTTGAAAAATTTCCTCAGGGGTGGTATTTTGAGATTCTTGCTCTGGTATTCCATGAATACGCATGTTAGGCTTCTTCAGGGTGTCCCATACCTCTTGTATATTTCTCTCAAGTATCTTTTTGGCTTTAACAACCTCTTCCATTGAACTGATTAGTACTCCCACTTTATCTTCAAGGTCTGAAATTCTGTTTTCTGCTTCATTAGTTCTGTTGATAAGACTCTCTGTGGCATTCTGGGTTGAAGATAACTTGTCTTGTAGCTCAGTTTTAAACTCTGCTTGAGTATGTTTTAACTGCTCTATGCCAGTTTTTGTTTCTTGCACTGTTTTTCTCAACTCCTCCAGATGTCTGTTGTGTTCCTCTTCAAAGCGATTGATTCGATTATGTAATTCCTCCCTGATTTCCTCTTTCATAATATTGAACATGGTAATGATCATATTTTGAAAGTTGCTATCCTGTAAAGAAACTGTGGTACATCTATACAATGGAGTACTACTCAGCCATCAAAAATGATGAATTACTGGAATTTGCCAGGAAATGGATGTCATTAGAAACAATTATATTAAGTGAAGTATCCCAGACCCAGAAAATTAAGCGCCGTATGTACTCCCTAATAGGTGGCTTCTAGTACCAAACCCACCCAGCACACCTAGAGACAGTAATTCCAAGGATTATGAACAGGAGGGATGGGGTAGGAGGGCCACACCAGAAACAAGGAGAGAAGGGACCATGTTACAGCAGGGAAAATAGGCCTCCACCAAAAAAGTAATGAGACATCTGATTAAGTTCACAGACTTTTCATTCCTGATCATTTACTACTGAGGGGGTGTGATCTCAGCAGAAGAGGAGGGCATATAGTCTGGCAATTAAAAAGTAACCATTTTGCAAATGGGTGATAGACCCCTCCCTTAGTATGGTTTCCCACTTTTATTACATCTACCTTTGAATGTGCTTTTATCACAAGACTCTAACAGCTTTTTGTTTCTGGCCAAAGGGTGACATACAGTGCCCATCAGGATGGAGTGAAGGCATGCACCAAAACTGCAAAATAAAATCAACAAACCACAATCCAGAACTTCAGAGACTCTATAGCAACCACCTAGAACTAGGCCAGCTTAGTCTCTCCCCATCTTGAAGCTCAGGGAAATTTATGGAAGAGGGGGCGGTAAGAGTGTAAGAGCAAAAGGATGGGAGGAGCAATGATATATAAGATACTCTATACTAGTTAGGGCTGAAGCAATCATAATTGGACTTTGCATGCCCTGCGCATTGTCCAACCCACTGTGGACCTCACAAAGTCTAGCATCTGCTAAAGGCACCAGGAGCCTTGGAGGTAAAGGATTGGCAGCCACAGCAGTGTTCCTATGCCTAAGGGGAACACGGGAAAGGGTTCAGGGAAAGGCCACTGGGTCCTTGTACGTCATCGGAGAGGAGGGCCCAGAGGAAAATCAGACATGCACAAGAAAGGACTCTCTGGGAATTGGGGCGGGAGGCACTGGGGGATGGGGAGGAAGAGGAGTGGGGAGGAGGAGCAGGGGATACGGGGGGGGGGAGGAGGAAGGGAGGGAACTGGTGTACCTAATAAGTTTGTATGAGCTGAAATAAAAAAAAGAAAAATAAAGAAAAAAATAAAAAATAAAAAATAAAAGTCGTTATCCTGGGTGAGGCTTTCTTGGCCTTTTTCCGCGGGTTTGTTCTGGTTAGAGTCTAACATTATGGGATTAATTACTTTAGTGGAAAATTTGTTTACTTGAGTGTTGCTTCTCATGGATTTGCACTTTGACTTTGGCATTGTCGTTTTAACTCTGAAGATCTTTCAATTTCACTAAACTGAATTACTTGGCTTGGGGTCCTGGTGGGCGGGTGCAGGCGGAGACTTACCTAGGTCAGGGGGTGAGGCCCAGCTGGACCGCGCGTCCCCACCGGCCGAGCGGGGTGGGGTGAAAGGGAGGATGAGGGCGTAGGCGTGGAGCTATTTAACCCGAGGCAGCTGGGGCGGGGCCCGGGCGCAGGGGGAGGTCCTCTTCGTCCCTCGGCCCCTCGCGCCTGACTCCGGCTGGATGGTGGGAGTCAGAGCCGGGTCCCTTGTGGGCTGACCTGGGGTCCTGGTGGGCGGTGAACCGGCAGAGACTTACCTAGGGCGCTGGGTGAGGCCCGGCTGGACCGCGCGTGTGCGTCCCGACCGGTGGAGCGGGGTGGGGTGATAAGGGTCGGCTCATACAAACTTAATAGGTACACCAGTTCGTTCTCTCCCTCCTCCTCACCCCCGAACCCTCTGATCCCCCTCCCCTCACCCCTACCTCCCCAGTGCCTCCCGCCCCCATTCCCCGAGAGTCTTTTATTGTGCATGCCTGACTCTCCTCTGGGCCCTCCTCTCTGGTGACGTGCAAGGACCCAGTGACATTTCTCTGAACCCTTTCCCGTGTTCCCCTTAAGCATAGGAACACTACTGTGGCTGTCAATCCCTTGCCTCCAAGGATCTTGGTGCCTTTAGCAGATGCTAGACTTTGTGAGGTCAATAGTGTGTTGGACATTGTGCAGGGCATGCAAAGTCCCTTCACTCCATCCTGCTGGGCACTGTATGTCACCCCCTGGCCAGAGACAAAAAGCTGTTAAACTGGAGTCTTATTATAAGAGCACATTCAAAGGTAGATGTAATAAAAGTAGGAAACCTCAGTGAGGGAGGGATCAATCACCCATTTGCAAAATGGTTACTTTTTTTTTTTACTCCAACATTTTTTTCCTAATTATACAAGCTCAATAGGTACCACTGTCCTTCCCCCCCCTCTCTTTTTCCCCATGCCCCTTCCTCTCTCCCATCCCCGGAGCATCTTTTTGTGTGAATGCCAAACCTCCCTTTGCGTCCTTCACCCTAGTGAGGGTTCAGAACTCAGTGGCATAGCCCAGAGCCCTTTCTTGGGCTCCCCTTTAGCATGGGAACTCTATTATGAATATTTAATCCCTTGTCACTAAGGATCCTACTGCCTAGAACCTGGCTCCTGTGATCCATGTTAGACATTGGGGGGGGGGTCATTGACATGTCAGCCATTGTGTAGGTCAAACAAAGTCCAATCCTGGCTGCTGCAGCCCTAACTTGTGTGGAGTATCTTGCATATCATTAGTCCTCCCCATCTTTAGGCTCTTACAATCTTGCCACCCCCTTCCTTTTCCACAACATTCCCTGAGCTTTAGGATAGGGAGAGATTTGGCTGATCTGGTTCCAGTTGAATAATGAAAGGTCTTTGGTGTTCTGAATTATGGTTTGTTGTTGTTTTCAGTTTTGCTTTTCCTGCATTGCCCTTGTCTCCATCCTCAATAGTATTGAAGGTCACCTCCAAACCAAAGATAAAAGACTGTTTAAATGAAGATCTTAATAAAAGAGAAGACTCAAAGGTAGATGGAAGATTGGGGGTAGGACACAGCAGTGTGAGTGGGCCAGTGTCCCATTTGAGAGATGGTTACTGTCTATTTGCTGGTCCCCATACCTTCCCTGATTGGTGAGATCAAACCTGTTCAGTCACAAGTGACCAGGAAGGGAAGTGAGAGTGAGCTGCACTAGATATTTCACTACTTACATTCAATAATTGACAGTGAACTATTTTCTCTATTCAAGCAAGATCCCCTATTTTCTTTTTTGGGGGGCCCTCCTTCCTCTTCCCTCCTATTAATAATCCTTTGTGATTACAGTAGGTATTACAGAGATTTACCTTTGAATATACCATTAAGTGGGCCTAGAACTAGGATCCACCTATTAGGTAGTACATATGGTGTCTAACTTTCTGTGTCTGGGATACTTCACTCATAATTTTTTTCTAATTTCCATCCATTTCCCCCATTCGTCAACTGTTGGGCACTTGGGTTGATTCCATGACTTTGCTATTGTAAACAGTGCTGCTATGAACATAATTGTGCTCATGTCATTGTAGTGAATTTCTGCATTGTGGGGGATTATTTCCAGAAGTGGTATAGCAGGGTCATATGACTTTTCTTTTTTTTTTTAAACATTTTTATTGTTATTTCTGCTCATACAAACTTAATAGGTACACCACTTCCCTCCCTCTCTTCTCCTCCCCTCGAACCCCCTGATCCCCCTCCCCTCACCCCTCCCTCCCCATCCCCCAGTGCCTCCCCCCCAATCCCCAGAGAGTCCTTTAATGTGCATGCCAGACTCTCCTCTGGGCCCTCCTCTCCGATGACATACAAGGACCCAATTGTATTTCCCTGAACCCTTTCCTGTGCTCCCCTTAAGCATAGGAACACTATTGTGGCTGTCAATCCCTTGTCTCCAAGGATCTTGGTGCCTTTAGCAGATGCTAGACTTTGTGAGGTCAATAGTGTGTTGGACATTGCGCAGGGCATGCAAAGTCCAATTATGGTTGCTTCAGCCCTAACTTGTGTGGAGTATCTTGCAAATCATTGCTTCTCCCATCCTTTTGCTCTTACAATCTTACCACCCCCTCTTCCGCAAATGTCCCTGAGCTTCAGGATGGGGAGAGATTAGTCTGGCCTAGTTCTAAGTGGTTGATATAGAGTCCCTGAAGTTCTGGATTGTAGTTTGTTGATTTTCTTTTGCAGTTTTGGTGCTCCTGCGATGCCCTTCACTCCATCCTGATGGGCACTGTATGTCACCCCCTGGCAAGAGACAAAAAGCTGTTAAACTGGAGTCTTGTTATAAGAGCACATTCAAAGGTAGATGTAATAAAAGTAGGAAAACACAGTGAGGGAGGGGTCAATCGCCCATTTGCAAAATGGTTACTTATTATCTGCCAGACTATATGTCCTCCCCTTCTGGTGAGATCATACCCCCTCAGTTGTAAATGATCAGGAACAAAAGTCTCTGAACTTAACCAGGTGTCTCATTACTTACTTGCAGTCCTTGATGGAGGCCTATTTTCTCTGCTGTAACATGGTCCCCTCTCTCCTTGTGTCTGGTGTGGCCCTCCAACCCCATCCCTCCTGGTCATAATCCTTGGAATTACTGTAGGTATTACATAGATTTACCTATGAGTGTCTCTAGGTGGGCTGGGTGGGTTTGGTACTAGGAGCCACCTATTAGGGAGTACATACGGTGCTTAATTTTCTGGGTTTGGGATACTTCACTTAATATAATTGTTTCTAATGACATCCATTTCCCAGCAAATTCCAGTAATTCATCATTTTTGATGACTAAATAGTACTCCATTGTATAGATGTACCACATTTTTCTTATCCACTCATCAATGGCTTTTCAATATTTAACTTTTTAGAAATCTCCATACTGATCGCCAGAGTGGTTGTATAAGCCCGCATTCCCACTAGCAATGTATGAGAGTTCCCTTCTCTCCACATCTTCTCAGCATTTGTTGTTCATATTGTGGATTTTTGCCATCCTAACCAGGGTGAGATGATATCTCAGGGAGGTTTTCATTTGCATTTCCCTGATGGCTAGGGATGTGGAACATTTTTTAAGAGATTTGTTAGACATTTCAATTCCACGTTCCACTTTCTAATTGGACTATTTATCTCCTTGGTGATTAAATTATTGAGTTCTTTGTATACTCTATACATTATTCCTCTATCAGAAATGTGGCTAGTGAAGATTTTCTCCCATTCTGTGCTTTTTGTTCAGCTAACAATATCTTTAGCTGAACAAAAGCTCTTTCATCTTGCATGTAAAAAAGCTCAATCTTTTGCATGTAAATATCCAATTTTGCCAGCACCATTTGGTGAAGATACTGTTGTTTTACAATTGCATTTTTTTAGTCCTTATGTCAAAAATCAGATGACTGTATGTATAGGGGCTTATTTCTGGGTCTTAGACCTTGTCGATTGATCTATGTGTCTGTTTAGGAGCCAGTACCATGCTGTCTTTATTACTATGGATTTGTAGTATAGATTAAGGTCTGGCATGGTTATTCTTTCTGCATAGTTTTTATTACTCAGGATTACTTTAGTTATTTTGGGTCTTTTGTACTTCCATATGAATGTTGAGATTGCTTTGTCAATTTCTATGAAGAATTACCTTGAAATTTTGATGGGCATAACATTGAATCTGTATATTGCTTTCATATGGTAGTCATTATTATGATGTTAATTCTAATGATCCAAGAGTATGGAAGGTCTTTCTACCTTCTGGTGTGTACTGAAATTTCTTTTGTTAGAGTTTTAAAGTTTTCATTATAATGGTTTTTCACTTCTTTGGTTAGATTTATACCAAAAGCTATGGTAAATGGAATTGTTTCTCTTAGGGCTTTCTCACTTTTTTCATCCTTGGTGTATAAGAAAGCTATTGATTTTTAAATATTGACTTTGTACTCTGCCATTCTGCTGAACTTATGTATTAGTTCTAGGAGTTTCCTGATGGAGTTTTTGGGTTCACTCAGATAAAGGATGATGTCATCTGCAAATAGAGATAACTTGACTTCTTCTTTTCCTATTTGTATCCCTTCTATTTCCTTCTCATGTCTAATAGCTTTAATTAAGACTTCCAGTATGATATTGAATAAAAGTGGTAAGAGTGGACAACCTTGCTTAGTTACTGATCAAAGAGGAAATGCTTTAAGTTTTTCACCATTTAGAATGATCCTTGCTATAAGCTTGCTGTATATAACCTTTATTATATTGATGTGTTTCTTCCTGTTTCTTCCATTCCAATTTTCTCCAAGACTTTGATTATAAAGGGATGTTGGATCTTATCAAAGCTTTTTCTGCTTCTATCAAGAAAATTTGTGATTTCGTTCCTTGATTTGTTTGTATGATGGATTACATTTATTAATTTGAGAATGTTGAACCAACCTGATATGCCTGAAATAAATCCTACTTGATCATAATGAATAATTTTTTATATGTTTTTGAATCTGGTTTGCTAAAATTTTGTTGAGGATCTTTGCATCTGTGTTCATCAATGAGATTAGCATATGGTTTTCTTTTTATTGTATTTTTATTTAGTTTCTGGATTAGTGTAACATTAGCTTTGCAAAAAGAATTTGGGAGTATTCCTTCCTTTGCTATTTTATGGAATAGTTTCAGTAGTAATGGTGTTAGTTGTTCAAATGTTCAGTTGAATTCTGTACTGAATCCATCTGGTCTGAGACTTTTTGGTGGGGAGATTTGTAATTAGTTTTTTAATTTCATCACTTGTTATAGAACTGTTTAAATAATTCTGTGTCTCTTATGATTTCTTTTGGTTTGAAGTCTATTTTGTCAGATATCAGAATTGCTACTCCTGCTTGTTTCTCTGTTCCATTAGCTTTAGTGCTTTTGACCAGCCTTTTGCCCTGAGAATGTACCTAACTTTCAGAGTAAGACGTGTTTCCTGAAGGTAGCAGATTGCTGGGTTGTGACATTTGATCCATGTTTGTAGTCTATGCCGTTTGATTGGAGAGTTGATTTCAGTAACATTCAGAGTTACGATTGAAAAATGTTTGTTGGTTCTTGTCATTCTGTGTTTTATGGTTTTTATGTTTGTATTATTTGCTAGGAAGTTGTGTTGATGTTATTTTTCCCTTCTGTCCTTTCAGACAAGCTTTTCTTTGAGCTTGAGTATCTTTTCTAGCATCTTTTATAGGCCTGTGTTCATTTAGCCTTCTTTTAGTGAACATCTTTTGGTGTTCATTTAGCCTTCAGCTTGTCCTTATGGTGGAAGTTTTTTCTTTCATCCTCAATTATGATTGATAATTTTGATGGATATATTAACCTGGGTTAGCATTTGTGCTCATTCATGACTTGAAATATATCTTTACCAGCTCTTCTGGTTTGTACTTTTCCATTAAAAAAACAGCTGTTATTTTAATGTTTACCTTTAAATGTGACTTTTTTCTCTTGACCTTCTCAGTACATTGTCTTTGTCACATACCTATATTGTTTTTACTATAATTTGTCATGGTGTATGATATGCCTCTTGTATTTGGAGGGGGATCTCTTTCCTTAGATGTGGAAATTTTTCATTCATGATAGTGTGATAAATTTCTTCCAGAGTGGCTTTATGAGTTTCTTTTTTGGGTATTCCATTAATGTACAAGTTTGGATTCTTCAGTGTTCCATAACTCTTGAATATTCCTCTCCAGTATTTTGGAGGCTTTTTCAACCTCTTTTATTGAACCAATTTGTTGTCTTCTAGTTCTGTGATTCTATTTTCTGCTTTCTTGGTTCTGCTGGTAAAACTTTCTGTTGAATTTTGGATTATAGCTAGCTTATTTTTCATTTCAAGCTTAATCTCTGTATGAGTTTTTTTCAATGGCTCCATGCCTAGTTTTATTTCTTCAACTGCCTTTTTCATTTCATCTAGGTGCTTGTTACCTTCCTGTTCATATTGGCTCATGTGTTTATTAACTCCTCTGGGATTTCCTCTTTCACATTTTAAGCATGGTAAATATCATGATATCATGCTTTGAAAATCCTTGTCTTGGTTATTGAATTATTGACTAATATCTGAAGGATTGTTCTTGAAGGGATGCATTGTTATTGGGTCAGTGGTTTTTGTTTGGAAGTTCTTGTCATGGTTTTTGTTTTTCTTTGTGGATTTACAGTGTGACCTGATCATTTTAGCTTTGATTTCTAGAATCTTTCTTGGTGTGTGTTTATGACTGTTATGAGTCAGACAGAATTGCTGCACTTGGACCATTATTGCTACTGTTTACCTAATTATTAAAGTCTCAGTCTAGAATTCCTTGCAGTTATTTCATGGGTAAGGTGATATACTACCAAAAAAAGTGTGAAAACCCTACTCTGGTTCTGGTGGTGACAGAGTTTAGGTCTAGATTCACCTGGATGTTTGGGATTGGGTGTCAAGGATCGTTATGTGGTTTTGGTTTGGGTTAAGTAGTAGATCAGCTTTATATTATGAAATAGGGTGGGTTTAGTAGTCAGGGGTTAGAGCTTAGAGTACCATGGCAACTATTAGTTCCTTTCACATTTTGTGAGGGTGAACTGTTAATGCCCTAAAAGGTGGGTGTGTGGGGTTTTGGGTGTTCTTTATAGAACCTGAAGCAGAAGGTGGCTGTCAACTGAGATGAGAAGGAAAGTAAAAAGGGCTACTTATTTTAAGGTTAGGGATGAAGTGAAGATTCCCTCCTGTTTGATGGAAGTTTTAGGTCCTCAGTAGCAAGGGATTGATGCATTGATCCTAGGTTTGTAGTTCCTGTGGACTCAGTTAAATGCTTAGAGGTTCTATTATTAGAGGTTAATTGCAGGGGAAGGGAATTGTTGGTCCCCATGAGAAAAGAAATCTGATTCATCAAAGCCTGCCTATTGATGACCCAGAGCATGGCCAAGGAGCTGACATAGGCACACCTACTACCCATCCCTAGAAGAGAGGAAATCCAATGCACCAAAGCCTGCTATTGTCCCAGAGCCTAGGGGACAGGCCTGCACATGCCCTGAGTCCATTCTTATTTATAAACTAAATTCCTTTATTTGAAATGAAATTTCTTTTCTACCTCAAGACCTTTGGTCTTCCAGTAGTGACTTCATGAAGTCATAATGACACTGTGGAGTTAATCTTTTAAGTAACATATCTGTATAACGACCAAAGTAAAATAAGTGTTGAAGTTACTCCTTTAGTGAGTACAGCATTGAGACAGCATTTATGCAGCCAGTCTAAGGGAGAAAGAGGATATTTATTTGGCTTATAATTCCAGAGGGTACTAGTCTTCATGAGAGAAAAGACGTGGAGAGACACAGAAGTCGGAAGAGGCTCACATCACTGCAGCTAACATGGATACACAGAGAGCAAACAGCAAACTATAAGAGCAGTTTGCTAGTGGAATCAGGGTAGGACTTTCCAAACTCAAAGCCCACCTCCCCGTGATATGGCTTCCTTTGTGCAGTTCCACTTCCTAAAAGTTCCATGACCTTCCCAAACATTAACATCAACTAAAGTTGCAAATACATGAGCCTGTGTGGGACGACTCTTCTTGAAACCATACTTTTGAATTAGAAAAGAAAATGCAAGGTAAGAATATTTAGTCTGTAGGAAATTCTGGTAACAATAGAATTCATCATTTTCTGTGACTCAAAAGCTGAAATCCTTCCTGTGTTTGTGGCCTTCCCTAACACAGGAGCTGAAAATGCCAGCCATTCTCTTTTCTGCATTCTGTGCAGTGAAGGTCTAGGCACATCAGACTTGATGAGCTATTTGGTGGATGGCACAAAGAAATAGGGTCCCACAAGTATATTTTCTGGCAGCTAAAACAGTGTCTGGAACTCAAGTTTATTGATTTCTGCTCAAGTTTGATAGGGGGTCCATCAACTGATGCTCTGGTTTTTGGCAAAAGTGATCTCACACCTGATTTAAAAGTCGGCACCTGGAGCTGTTAAATAAGGTGTTTAATAGCTTCCTTTTCTGTAACATTCATCAATAATCTCTCATCATCTTAGAAGTCAGAAAACTTCTTAATAATTAAAAAAATGAAAAAAATGGTTAAACTTGCATCTATTATTTATCAAGCCGAGGGTTCTCTCTATCAGAAATCAGTATGGTGCATGGACTTTGTGTAAGGCATGTTTTCTATCAGTTCTTTGTCTGAAGCTCTTTTTTCATATTTTATAATCAGAGTTAATGGGAAAATAAGGCAATTATGATGTAACAAAATGGATGGCCATCTATTTGTATCAACCATTTAAGAAGTTATTGTAATTTGTAATTTATAATTTCTTTGCAAATCAACACTAGATGTAGTATGAAATTTAAGCATTGTGGAACAAAGTTGACATAACAATAAATTGATGTTAATGAGGATGTGTTGCTGAAATATTGAAAGTTTGTCTACAAACCTATCTATGTTTAAAAAGAAAGAAGAAATAAAGGCTTGTATTGTTCCTCCATTATTCCAATGTCACTTTTAATATACAATCATAATTCAAACTGTTATTACACTGAATTACTAAAGCATCTGCTGGCATCTTTTGCTAAAGGTTTTGTGAAAATTTATCACATAAAACAATACTGGTGGTGGTGGCCCAATCATGTTAGTGAACTTTCTATTCAAAGTCATTTCCCAAGTACAGAAAGACTGTGAATTCTACATCCTGACCATTTGATCTGCTTTATGTTTTAATCAGAGCTTGTAGAAAAGTGATTATCCTAGACCTCCATTCTGAGACATTTTCCAAACAATTTCTTAAGCCAAGATGGATCAATCGCCAGCTAAAAAACCTGGAACCTCAGACACCTGAATTCAATCCCTAGAAACCCATACCATGGAAGGCAATTTTCCAAATAATTTCTGAAGCCAAGATGTCTCAATCGCCAGCTTAAAAACTTGGAACCTCAAAGACCTGAGTTCAATCCCTAGAAACCCATATCATGGAAGGCAAGAACTAACTTCAGAAATCTGTCATCTTACCTTCACCTGTGCACTATGGCATTCTCTCTCTCTCTCTCTCTCTCTCTCTCTCTCTCTCTCTCTCTCTCTCATTTCAAATAAATAAATAAACATTTTATAAATAATTTTTATGTCAAATCTTAATTCAAGCAAGAGAAAGACCCATAGTTACAGAAAATTGATGTGTCTCCAGCGCACACACTAAGTATAATACATAAGCCATCACCTCTAAACCTGTAGAAACTCTTTAGTAATATAAAATTACTTATGCAGCAGTAGGTGTGAAAACCCTGCTCATTTTGAGTCATGGGCCAACGGTGTTTCCAGGTACAGCCACAATGGAGGAAGGAGCACAATGTGGTGTTAGATAATTGGGCTCTTCCACTGCTACTAGCTAGCAATAACTGTGAGGAGCTGGCTGTCAGTTTTCCCATTTGAAAATAATGAAGTTGAAATTTTCCTGATTCTAAAATTTTAAAAAATTTTTAAAACTTGGAATTGCGTTTGCTTTAGAACAAGTAATCTTACAGCTAAATTCCAGCCAGTGAGTTCAAGCCAGTTGCACAGAGAATCCTTCTCTCTGACAATTCAGTGGCTCTAGAAATTGGGCCCACTGAGTACAGTCAAGGCGAGTGAACAAACGGAGCTCCCTACAGGGCAAAGATGTCAGCATGTCATTATTTTTGGCTCATCCTAACCAGAAGTCTGTTTGGCCATCACCTAAATTAAAGGCAACACCGACAAGAAAATGGAGACAACCCTGCTGAGGTGGAAAAAGTTTTCTGGGAGGACATAGAACACATGGGACGTGGATCTATCTTGTTTTCCAAAAGCACTTGCTTGTGTGACAGTCCTCACTCTGTGCTTTCTTGTCACCAACCAAGCACAAAGAGGGAAGGACTTATAAAATCTTTTGGAGGTAAACCTGAATGAAGATGATAGATTTAAAAATAAAAGATTTGTATTTCTCGTATAACATTAGCAAGTACAGAGCATTCTTCCTGTCCTCCAGCAAAGAAGTAAATTGTATATAAACAAGGAGATAAATGGCTATGAACCCTTAGAAATGTTTTATGGACCTCAGTGTTCATGTCTGCAGGCAGGTTATAGTATCAGATATCCAAGTAGTGACTAGGGATGGGATTACAAATCAGCTGTATAAAATAACAGAAAAATCCTCAGAGCATTCGACTACGTTTACAAATGAGCTGCAATATATTTTCTAGATGTGCTTAACCTTCTTAAGGCACCACCGAAATAAACACTTCTGCCATAGGTTCTGGCTCATCGCAAAGTTATCATAAAGAAATGTGAGTTAAGAAGAAATAAAAGAATTACCTTTGGCTTTTCCTTCCTGTGAAGCGGTGCTGTGCAAACATAGTTGCAAGTTGGCATCACCTGGAGAATTATGTTGAAAGATTCTGATGCTTTAGTCTTACCCCCAGAGGTCCTGATTTCATTGGTCTTGGGTTCTGTCTGGGTATCTACATTCTCAGAGTTATTTCAGTGACTCTAAACTAACACTCGGCTAGAACTGAGAACCATTGCTTGTCTATCCTGCCAGCTAACAGGCCTGCTGTTCTTGTTATGATTGTCAGTATGGATGGAGGACACCTGTTCACTAAGAAGTTGAGCTGGGGCAGCAAGTCATTCTGCTCAGAGGGCAAAACCCCATTCAGCTGGGTTTTTGTCCCCATTTTTATTTATTTTTTCTATTTTTTACAAGCATATTGAATATTCATCCCAATTTCCCTACCTCCCCTTTCCCTCTCATCCCTTCGCTTCACCATTCCCTCCCACTCCCTCCCACTCCCTCCCACACTTCTGCCTTTTTTTTTTTTTTGCCACACTGACCTTCCACTAGATTCAAACAAGCCATGACCTTCATTTTTCATTCCCTGTAATTAGTGCTGTCTGCCACCACCATGATCCAGTTTGGGACTTGAATAATTCTCATAATTACCAAATGCATTTTTGCAATGGTTAAAAAAAAAAAAAACAGAATAAGTGCTATACTACAGGGCTGAGATAGAATAGAATAAATAACAATGTTATTTGGTGTTTGAGTCATGTTTAATCATTATTTCTTTCAGTTCTTGGAATTCATTAGCTGGCAATTCCACATGGTGTTGCTAGGGAGATGATACAGTATTGTCTCTATTTGATGTCATACAGTGGGGTAGAAAAATATCTTGTTAGAGCTTAGGAATCGTAATTTTTAAATCTCCGGGTTTATGATAATGCTTGCTACCCCACTTTGTAAAAGAGAACAATGTCAGGGCTGCAGGTGATGGCTCAGAGGCAGAGAAGTATGCACAGCTCTTAGTAAATAACCTCTATCAAAATGGACAAATTAATGATGCATTTTATGACTGGACATCATTTAGCTCTTCTTTCCACTGCAGGGTCTTCTGATAATCTCCAAGCTATTTAAAAAAAAAATCTATGCCCAGGATAAAAATCTTCACCTACACAATAATGCATGTGTACTCAAAAAAGGGATAGTATCACTGTGTTTTAAAAATTTGAAGCCTCATGGGAGAAGGATGATATGAAATTTCCTAACTCATCTAACATGTCACTCTCTGTTTTGATGCTCCCAATACAACAGCAAGGATGTAAACATGTCACAAATTTAATACGCTCATTTATTGCATGCTCACCATTCTAATGCTGTCGACTACCTTTATGTCCTAGGACACATTCATTTCCTACATGTCACCTACTCAGGAGTAGTTATGAACATGCCTTCCCCATGCTAAGAATAAGGAAACTAAAACTGTGAGATGGGAAATAAGTTTAAAATGTAACTGAAAAAAAAAGTTAAAAATGAAGATTTGTCTAATTCTAGAAAACAGGAAAAAAAAAACCCTGTAAAATGTCCTCTTCCCCCAGACAAACATATCCCCTGTGCTCCTTTGTGGAATCTTCCCACAACCTACTGAACTGTGAAGGCTGAAAATGAGCGATTTGGGAGTTTCTCTTTCCTGGATGTTGGTTGGATGTCTCCATCAGTCACTACCCTTTGATGCTATATTCTATTTAGACCATAGCAATATTTAATTCCTACGGCACAACAACCCATTACCATGCTCACATCTTTTCAAGCCCTGATAATTATAGCTTCAGAATCAAAAAAAAATCAAAGATTGTCTTCGTGGTTACTCTTCTGATGCAAAAACCTCCACGAATCCTCCTTTGCTATCATAGTAATTCTGAATCTTTATATGTCATTTCTAGTGTGTCTCATGCCTTTCCTTACCATATTCACATACTTTCCATCTCCAATTTAAGTTCCGTTTTATTAAGATCTCATAAATTGTTATCGGCTCTATTAATTATCTATTAGTACATCTGATAATTAACTAATTACCAATTACAAAATCCAGTGATTAACTAGTCATTAATTTTAACTCTCACACCTAAGTAATGATGAGTGTCATGAGGATTGTCTAAAGTGTAACGAAGGGAGTTTCTTCCTGAAGTGCCTGGCAGTGAGTTAGAAGGTTTCCTCTCCCATGGGAAAAGACAAATGATCTGTACATCACTCAGGGCTCCCAGGTAACAGCAAGCACATGCCGGATATCTTCAGCAAATTCTCCACAGCACAGATGGTTTGGCCCCAAATTCTGACTATTCTCTTCATAGGACTACTCTGTGCCCTAGAAAGCACAGTAAACACAAGGTGAGGTTGCTCTAGAACAGTCTCACAGTGCATGCAGCTGTTCCTGACCTCATTCATCACTTTGGGCAGGAAACTGAAGAATGTCAGCATCAGGAGAAAATTTTTAATATTTTAATTTTTCAATTAATTGAAAGAAAGAGAGACAGAGAGGGGGCACGTATGCATACTATAGTGCATGTGCAGTTCAGAGGAAAAATTCGGGAATTCAGCTCTCTCCTGTCATGTGTGGTCGCAAGGATTGAACTCAGGTCACCAGGTTTGCTACCAGGCACTTGACCTACTGAGTCATCTCACTGGCCCACCAGTAGAATTTCTAGTAGAGAGATGGATATGTCTCAACAATCTGAAGTGTCGTACGGTAAACATTGAAAGCATCAGAAACTGAATGTGATCCAACAACTGTCTAGTAATGTTACTGAAGCAACAGAACATTAGGCATTACTGATTCATAAGTTGTATGTCCTCTGCAAATACCAGAGTGCTTCACACAGCAGGCAGCTTCTGAAGTACAGCAAACTTGCTTTCTGTCAGGTTCTTTGCAGAAAGTCAAGAGGACACGGCGCTATGAGTAGCAAATAAAAAAACAGGCAAAACAGTAAGAGAGTAGAGTTCATGTGTACCTCAAAACTGAAACACATAAGACCCACAAAACTGCAGGAATTAAAAAAAAGGCCTGGGAAAGGTAGGAAATCCATTTTAGATCATAAGTGAATAATAGGACAGAAATGTTGATTCTGATCTAATATGGTTCACATGCTAATGCCATATGCTAATGATAGTGCATTATAATACAAGTGTTATATATAAAGAACAGGAACAAGAATAATAGCATATTTCATGTTTATTGAGGACAAGATACATCAGAGAGAGTATAAATTTTTTGCAATTCTTTAATTTGATTTTTAGAGCAATTATGTATTAGCATTACTCTCCTGCCTTTTCTTCTTCTATTTGCTAGGAAATAAAAAAGAGATTCATAGTGTTATGGAACTTTTTTTAAGCCCAAAAGAACATTAAAGGATTAGGTAAGTGATTATACCTAATCAAACAAGACAGCAAGTAGAGAGGTAAAAGTCACAGCAACAAGTTGTTAAATTGTAGAACCACACTTGTGTCTATTCAGTTTATGAAAGTATCCTTATTTTAGAGAAGGTATTGAGCGTGGTGAATATAAGCAAACTTCAAAATACACATTTGTAAAAACATTAAATATTATTTTGCACAATTGACATATATTTATTTTTTTAAAAAAATCATACTGACTGGGGTGATTGTGCTACCTCAGAGTTAAGTATTGCACCTTTTTCTGTGGGATTAACCTTAGAGTAGTCTGAGATCACCTAGTTTGCAAGTTGAGTTGCAAAGACTAGAGAAATTGACCTGACATAATGACAGCATTGTCCACAGTTCTTCACTTTTGCTTAACTAAAGAGCAAATGTGCTCCGGCCCGCCTGCCCACCCCAGACGGGACACGTTCCCGGTCCCTTAGTCTTCCATCCCAGGTGAGTTACCCAGCCCCCAGGTCGCCCCTTGAATCAGCTCCTCCCACCAGCCAGCCCGGGCAAAACCCAGGCTGCCTCTGGTTTGCCTGGCCCACTCCCCGGGTCCCAGCCCTTTTATTCTGCCCACCCGCCTGCCTAACCAGGTCGGGGGTCTTCCATCCCAGGTGGGTCACCCAGCCCCCAGGTCGCCCCTTGACCCAGCTCCTCCCACCAGCCAGCCCGGGCAACACCCAGGCTGTCTCCGGTTTGCCCCAGCCCCGCCCACCTACCCAACTGGGACAGGACTTACTGGGTCCTCCATCCCTGGAGCCTGGGTGGGCCACTAAGCCAAGTCCCAGGTCCCAGGTGAAGAATTCTGTCATTCACCATCAGCCCCTCTGCCCTTCCAACCCACTGGGGACCCTCGCTTGTGGTCCACGGAGGACACACTGCTACTCAGAACTCAAAAGAATCCAAAGAAAACCCAAGCAAAGCTCTAAGGGACAAAGGCCATACATCTGAAGTCCTCTAAAATCATCCTATCACATGGGAGAGATTCTTCACATCCAGCCCAAAGATATTTAAACCTCTTTTTTTTTTTAACCATACTCCTTTTTAGTATTAATCACTGTAGATTAACTTTTCCATACAGCCAACCCAAAAATATATACAACTCACCCTCACACATCACCAAGATACTAAATCATAAAAGTACACTAGCATACTAATATTCACTCCTTGTCTACTTAATCTGACTTAACTGATGTACTAACAGCCTAATAGCCTCATCTAGGAAATAATATTAACAACAGACAAACAAAACCAACTACAAGGCAAGTACTAACAAAAACTACCTGAGAGTAGTAATACCAACTAAATCAGTTCAGTCAAAAACACACAGAAACTGAAAGGTCTTAAAGTTCTTAAAAGACAAAACAACAATGCCCAAGTCAAAGTGTAAATCTGTGAGAAACAAAACCCAGAAAGACAAATCTCCCACTGAAAAAATTAACCCCATAATGATGGATTCCAACCAGAACAAATTCACAGAAAATAGCCAAAAAAGCCAGACCTAAGGTACCAACTTTCAAAGTATGATCATTACCATGACTAATACTATGAAAAAGGAAATCCAAGAGGAGTTAAACAACTGCATCAACCACTTTGAACAGGAACACAACAGACACTTGGAGGAGTTGAAAAAACAGTTCAAGAAACAAAAATAAACATAGAGCAGTTAAAACAGTCTCAGTTTAAAATTGAACTAAAAGACAAGTTATCTTCAAACCAAAACTCAACAAAGAGTCTTATCAACAGAACTAACGAAGCATAAAATAGAATTTCAGATCTTAAAGACAAAGTAGAAGAATTAACCAACTCAATGAAAGAGGTTCTTAAAGCCAAAAAGACACTTGAGAGGGATATTCAAGGGATATGGAACACCCTGAAGAAGTCTAACATGCATATTCATGGAATACCAGAGCAAGAATCCCAAATACCACGCCTGAGGAAATTTTTCAAATTATCATAAATGAAAACTTCCCTCAACTAAAGAATGAGAGGCCCATCCTAATACAAGAGGCATTCCGCACCCCAAACAGACATGATCAAAATAGAAAATCACTACAGCAAATAATAGTCAAAACACTCCACATTCAAGACAAAGAAAAGGTGCTGAGAGCTTAAGAGAAAAAATAAGTCACTTTTAAAGGAAAACCTATTAAAATAACAAATGACTTCTCAATGGAAACACTAAAAGCAAGAAGAGCTTGGAGAAATGTACTTCAAGTATTAAATGAGCAAAAATGCCAACCCAGACTGATATACCTGGCAAAACTATCCGTCATGATCAAGGGAGAAAGAAAAGTTTTCCAGCACAAAGACAACTTGAAGGTTTACATATCTACCAAACCAGGCCTTTAAAAAATGCTAGAAATGATACTCAAGCTTGAAGAAAAAACAAGCATATCCAAGAGGACAGAAGGGAAGTATAATACCACCAAAACATAAATGTCAAACAATACACTTACAAAAGCCACTAAACATAAAAAATGTCCACAATTAAAAATAATTTCTCCATTATAACATCAAATGTCAATGGTATTAACTCACCAATCAAGAGACACAGATTACGGGGCTGGAGAGGTGGCTCAGGGATTAAGCTTCTGCCTTGCAGGCGGAAGGTCCTGAGTTCGGATCCCAGATCCCACGTATAGACGCCAGGCGGAAGCGGGGGTGGCCTGTGCTTCTGGTCCTGGTAGGGCGGAGTCTGTGAATCCCAGGGCAGAAGGAGGTGGAGGCGTCCATGGTGGTTCGCGAATTCGTCCGTGGTTCTACACAGACACACACACACACAGACACACATACACACGCACATGCACACAGTTGAATAAATAATAAATAATAATTTAAAAAAAAAAAAAAAAAAAAAGAGACACAGATTACAAACTTGTATTAAAAACCACAACCCATCAATCTGCTACCTTCAGGAAACTCATCTCACCACAAAAGATAGGCACATCCTAAGAATAAAAGTCTGGTCAAAAATACTGTAAGCTAATGGAACCAGAAAACAGGCAGGGGTAACAATTATGCTGTCAGACAAAGTGGACTTCAAACCAAAAAAAAACCATAAGAGACACAGATGGATACAGCATTTTAGTCACAGGTACGATTCACCAGGAAGAATTCACAATACTGAACATATATGCACCTAATACGGGCCCCTCCACATTCATTAAGCAAACCGTACAGCATCTAAAGCAAGAAATCAACTCCAACCTAATAATTCTTGGGGATTTCAACACTGCCCTATCAACATGGGATAGATCAACAGGTCAAAAGCTTAACAGAGACACTTTGGAACTTAATCAAACCTTACAGATCTCTATCAAACTTTTCATCCTAGCACCAAAGAATACACTTTTTCTCAGCAGCACACAGAACTTTCTCCAAAATAGATCACATATTGGGCCACAAAACGAATCTCCACATATACAGGAAAGTTTAAATTCTAGCCTGTACCTTATCAGACCACCATGATCTACAGCATCACATCCACAACACAATAAACAACAGAAAATACACTAACTCGTGGAAACTTAACACTATGACGCTGAATGAGAATTGGATTCAGGAAGAAATTAAAAAGGAAATTCAAGATTTCCTGAAAATGAACAATAATGAAAATACAACTTATCAAAATCTTTGGGTCACAATGAAAGCTGTCCTAAGAGGTAAGTTCATAGTTCTTAATGCCTACATCAAAAAAATGGAAACATCAGAATTAAATAACTTAACAATGCAGCTTAAATCTTTAGAGACACTAGAGCAATCTGATCCCAAAAGCAGTAGAAGAGAGGAGATTAGCAAAATAAGGGAAGAAATATCTGAAATTGAGATTAGGAAAACAATACAGAGAATCAACCAGTCAAAAAGCTGGTTTTTTTGGACTTGGTTTTTCAGCTTTTCCAAGATCCCCTCTTTTTTTTTTTTTTTTAATTTTTTTTTTAATTTTTTATTATTATTATTATTTATTCAACTGTGTGCATATGCGTGTGTATGTGCGCGCGTGTCTGTGTGTGTGTGTGTAGAACCACGGACGAATTCACGAACCACCAAGGACGCCTCCACCTCCTTCTGCCCCGGGATTCACAGGCTCCGCCCTACCAGGACCAGAAGCGCAGGCCGCCCCCGCTTCCGCCTGGTGTCTATACGTGGGATCTGGGATCCGAACTCAGGACCTTCCGCCTGCAAGGCGGAGGCTTAACCCCTGAGCCACCTCTCCAGCCCCTCAAGATCCCCTCTTGACCCAGCTTGACTTAATTCTTTCTGATCCCACTCTGGTACCTATCAGGATTGCGAGTGTCTGTGCCTTCTGCGTGTTTTGTTGCTATAACAAAGACACCCCAGGCAA
Source organism: Typhlomys cinereus (assembly GCA_023101885.1). Lineage (NCBI taxonomy): Eukaryota > Metazoa > Chordata > Mammalia > Rodentia > Platacanthomyidae > Typhlomys > Typhlomys cinereus. The sequence continues at coordinate 6,791,460 of JALPQD010000085.1, forward strand.
CTCAAGGAAGAAAGAATTTGATGTGGCTCAAGGTTTCAGCAAATGCTTGCTGGTGTGTTACTTTGGGCCTGGGATGAGACAGAATATTATGGACAAGAGCAGACAGAGGAGCTCAACCACCTGATGGCCAAGAAGCAGAGAGAGAGAGAGACAGAGAGAGAGAGAGAGAGAGAACAATGTGTATCTTGCTCTCTCTCCCCACGACCTACTTCCTCTTCCTGGGATCACTTCCGCTCTTCCCATCTTCCAAGGGTGACATCATACTGTGACTCATACACTGCTCAGCCTGGACCCCTCAGGATCCAAGTCCACAGTAGCTTCTGTGTGGCTAGAATGGCAACTGCCTACACGGACTCATGTGTTGAGCACTTGGTTACCAGCTGGTGGCACTGTTTGGAAAGGTTGGGGACCCTTTTAGGAAATGCAGCCTGGATAGAGGAAGTATATCACTTAGGAGTGTGCTTTGAGAAGGTCCTGAATGTGGAGTCAACAGAGATCAAGCCTATTTCATTTTCTCTGTGCCCGGAGAGCTTCCAATAGCCATTCTTTAAAGACATCCTGCCAGTTGGATACAGCCGTCAACTTGACAAATGAAGGTTGAATTCTGGGTACATTTATGAAGAATGGGTAGTGAAAGCAAGCCCTGAGCAAGCCTGCACGAGTTATCTAATTAATGTGGGAAAATCCAGCCCATGATTAGTGGGATCGTTTCCTGGGCAAGAGTATAGATGGAGGGAGCTGGTTCAACAGTTAGGCATAATTTGGCATACTCTAGCAATCTTGCTGTTTGGGAAGTGAGGTTTAACCCCCACTCCCAGCAATACCTGTATATATATTGGAGCCAGTTCGCTCTGCTCCTGATGTTAATACGAACTCTCTTGCCTAGCCAGATTATGAACTGTAATGAATAATTGCAAGAAGAATAAAATTCCTTTATTCCCCTAAAAAAAAAAAAAAAAGCTGGTTATACCCCTAGCTAAAGTAACCAAAAGCAAGAGAGAAAAAATACAAATTAACAAAATTAGAAATGAACATGGAGTTATAACTACTGATACCCAAGAAATTCAGAGTATTATGACATCACATTTCAAAAACTTATAGTCATGAAATTTGACAACACAAATTTGACAACACAAAAGAAATGGATAAATTCCTAAGTAAACACAACTTACCTGAATTGAATCAGGAAGTTGTGAATTATTTAAACAGTCCTATAACATATGAGGAAATCGATGAAGTAATCTCTAATCTTCCCACCAAAAAATGCCCTGGACAAGATGGATTCAGCACAGAGTTCTACCAGACATTCAAGGAACAAATAACACCAATACTCCTTAAACTGTTCCATCAAATAGCAAAGGAAGAAACACTACCAAATTCCTTCTATGAAGCTAATATTGTCTTAATCCCAAAAACCTAATAAAGATACACTTAAAAAAGAAAACTATAGGCCAATCTCTCTGATGAACACAGATGCAAAGATTCTCAACAAAGTCTTAGCAAATCAGATTCAAAAACATATCAGAAAGATCATCCAAGGGGATCAAGTAGGCTTCATCCCAGGCACACAAGGTTGGTTCAACATACACAAGTCAATAAATGTAATTCATCATGTAAACCAGTCCAAAGTTCATGACCACATGATACTCTCGATAGATCCAGAAAAAGCTTTTGGCAAGATCCAACAGCCCCTTTATCATCAAAACCCTAGAGGCAGTTGGAATGGAAGGAAGCGTTATCAATAAAATAAAAGCTGTATACAATAAGCCAACAGCAAGGATTCCACTCAATGGGGAAAAATTTGAAGCATTCCCACTTCGATCAGGAACTAGACAAGGCTGTCCACTCTCACCACTTCTATTCAATATTGTACTTGAAGTCTTAGCTGAAGCCATAAGACAAGAAAGGAACATAAAAGGGATTCAAGCTTCCCCTCCACTCCGCCGGGGATGCGCGCGCGGTCCAGCTGGGCCTCACCGCGCCTGGACCCAGGTAAGCTCGGTCTCCGCCCACCCCCAGAGTCCCAGGCCACCGGAGTGGACCCAGCTCCTCCCACCATCCAGCCGGAGCCGCGCGCGCAGGGCCTGGGAGGAGGAGAGGGCACCCCCTCTGCGCCCGGGCCCCACCCTCAGGTCCCCCAGGTTTAAATAGCGCCCCGCCGATGCCCCATCCTCCCATCCCCTCCACTCTGCCGCCCCTGGACGGGCCTCACCGCCCCGTAGTCTAGGTAAACTCGGTCCCCACCCACCCCCAGAGCCCCAGGCCAAATAATTCAGTTTAGTGAAAAACGCACAGAAATTAAAAGAAGATCTTAAGAGTTAAAACGATAATGCCAAAGTCAAAGTGCAAATCCATGAGAAGCAGCACTCAAGTAAACAAATTTCCCACTGAAGGAATTAATCCCATAATGTAAGACTCCAACCAGAACAAACCCATGGAAAATGGCCAAGAAAGCCTGACCCAGGATAACGAACTTCAAAATATGATCTTTACCATGTTCACTACTATGAAAGAGGAAATCCGGGAGGAATTAAATAATCGAATTAATCGCTTTGAGGAGGAACACAACAGATACATGGAGGAGTTGAGAAAAACAGTGCAAGAATCAAAAACTGGCATAGAACAGTTAAAGCAGACCCAAGCAGAGTTTAAAACTGAGCTAAAAGACAAGTTATCTTCAACCCAAAACTCCACAGAGGGTCTTATTAGCAGAACTAAAGAAGCAGAAAACAGAATTTCAGACCTTGAAGATAAAGTGGGAGTATTAACCAGCTCAATGGAAGAGATTGTTAAAGCCAAAAAGATGCTTGAGAGAAATATCCAGGAGATATGGGACACCCTGAAGAAGCCCAACATAAGTATTCATGGAATACCAGAGCAAGAATCTCAAAATACCACCCCTGAGGAAATTTTTCAAACGATCATCAAGTAAAATTTTCCTCATCTAAAAAAAGAGAGGCCCATCCATATACAAGAGGCATTCCGCACCCCAAACAGATATGACCAAAACAGAAGCTCGCCACGGCAAATAATAATCAAAACACTCCACATTCAAGATAAAGAACTGGTGCTGAGAGCTTCAAGGGAGAAAAAACAAGTCACTTTTAAAGGCAAACCTATGAAAATAACAAATGACTTCTCAATGGAAACACTAAAAGCAAGAAGAGATTGGAGAGACATACTTCAAGTATTGAATGAGCAAAAATGTCAACCTAGGCTGATTTACCCTGCAAAACTATCAGTCATGATCGAGGGAGAAAGAAAAATCTTCCAGCACAAAGACAACTTGAAGGGATACATGTCCACCAAACCAGGCCTTCAAAAAATGCTAGAAATGATACTCAAGTGTGAAGAAAAAAACAGGCATATCCAAGAGAACAGAAGGCAAGGATAAAACCATTAAAAGTGAAGCAATATACTTATAAAAACTACTAAACATAGGCGATCTAGCCCCTCATGGCCCTTCAGTGCCATGAGTCCTTTTCCAGCTGCCTACTTCTCTTGGAGGTAATCTAGCCCCTCATGGCACTCCAGTGCCATGAGTCTGTTTCTTGTTCCTTGCTCCTCATGAATTCCATGCCTAGGCGCCGTGAGTTCTCATGGGCTCCCTAGCCCCTCATGGCACTCTATTGCCATGAGCTCTCTTTTATTTCTGCTTCTCATGGAGGCACCCTAGCTCCTCATGATACTCCATGTCTGGAATCTGTGAGTTCCAAACTTTCTCTTTTCTAATAAACTCTACCTTAATTCTCTACACATGTCCTGGTTTCAATCTTCGACTCCGGAACACAAGAACCCTATGACATTGGGAAGGTTGAGACCGTTTGCCCTGCAACAATAGGGGATGCAGGGATGGAAAGTTGGCTCAGGAGTTAAGACTCTGCCTCTTAAGCATGAGGTCCTGAGTTCAGATCCCAGGTCCCATGTAAAAACACCAGGCAGAAATTGTGTGCATAGGGAGGGGAAGCACTGCATTTCAGGTTCTGGTGGGCAGAGCCTGGGAAAGCCCAGAGTGAAGCAAGAAGGAGGTAGAAGCAATCCAAAATGATTCACAAAGTCATCCTTGGTCCTCCACAAGGACACATAGTACTCTCCCCCCGTCCCCCACATACACACACAAAGTAAAATAAATAAATAAAATATTTAAATATTTGAAACAGGGTCTGGGTTTGAAAAAACAAAAAAAAACTACTAAACATAATAAATGTCTGGAATCAAAAATAGTTTCACCATTATAACGCTAAATGTTAATGGAATTAATTCACCGATCAAGAGACACAGATTACAAATTTGGATTAAAAATCACAGTCCATCAATCTGCTGCCTGCAGGAATCCATCTCACCACAAAAGATAGGCATGCCCTAAAAATGAAAGGCTGCTCAATAATTCTACAAGCTAATGCAAGCAGAAAACTGGCAGGGGTAGCCATTATGATATCAGACAAAGTGGACTTCAAACCAAAGAAAATTATAAGAGACACAGATGGATGGATACTACATTTTAGTCACAGGTACAATTCACCAGGAAGACTTCACAATACTGAACATATATGCACCCAATACGGGCCCCTCCACATTCATTAAGAAAACCCTACAGCTTCTAAAGCAAGAAATCAACCCCCAAACGATAATTCTTGGGGACTTCAACACTGCCCTCTCAACATGGGATAGATCAACAGGTCAAAAGCTTAACAGAGACACTTTGGAACTTAATCAAACCCTTAAAGAAATGGACCTTACAGATCTCTATCAAACTTTTCACCCACGCACCAAAGAACACACATTTTTCTCAGCAGCACACAGAACTTTCTGCAAAATAGATCACATACTGGGCCACAAAACGAATCTGCACATGTAAAAAAAGTTGAAATTCTAACCTGTGCCCTGTCAGACCACCATGGCCTAAAGCTGGACATCCACAACACAACAAACAAGAGAAAATACACTAACTCCTGGAAACTTAATAATATGATGCTGAATGAGAACTGGATTCAGGAAGAAATTGAAAAGGAAATTCAAGATTTCCTGAAAGTGAACGATAATGAAAATACAACTTACCAAAATCTCTGAGACACAATGAAAGCTGTTCTAAGAGGTAAGTTCATAGCTCTTAATGCCTACATCAAAAAACCGGAAACATCAGGAATAAACAACTTAACAATGCAGCTTAAAGCTTTAGAGAAACTAGAGCAATCTGATCCCAAAAGTAGTAGAAGAGAGATTAGCAAAATAAGGGGAGAAATATCTGAAATCGAGATTAAGAAAACGATAGAAAAAATCAACCAGTCAAAAAGCTGGTTCTTTGAAAAAATCAATAAGATTGATACACCCCTAGCTAAATTAACCAAAAGGAAGAGAGAGAAAACTCAAATTAACAAAATTAGAAATAAAAATGGAGTTATCGGGGACGCGTACGCGAGATCCAGCCGGGCTCTCACCGCGCGCTCTAGGACCCCAGGTCAGCCCACAGGGACCCGGCTCCGACTCCCGCCATCCAGCCGGAGCCGCGTGGGGGCCGAGGGACGAGGAGGACCTCCCCCTGCACCCGTGCCCCGCCCCAGCTGCCCTCGGGTTAAATAGCTCCACGCCAACGCGCCCATCGTCCCTTTTCACCCCACCCCGCTCCACCGGTCCGGGCACGCCCGCGGACCACCCGGGCCTCACCCCACACCCTAGGTGAGTCCCCGATCGGGCCCCGCCCACCAGGACCCCAGGCCAAATAATTCAGTTTAGTGAAATTGAGAGATCTTAAGAGTTAAAATGACAATGCCAAAGTCAAAGTGCAAATCCATGAGAAGCAACACTCAAGTAAACAAATTTCCCACTGAAGAAATTAATCCCATAATGTTAGACTCCAACAAGAACAAACCCGCGGAAAAAGGCCAAGAAAGCCTGACTCAGGATAACGACTTTCAAAATATGATCATTACCATGTTCAATACTATGAAAGAGGAAATCCGGGAGGAATTACATAATCGAATCAATCGCTTTGAAGAGGAACACAACAGACATCTGGAGGAGTTGAGAAAAACAGTGCAAGAAACAAAAAGTGGCATAGAGCAGTTAAAACAAACTCAAGCAGAGTTTAAAACTGAGCTAAAAGACAAGTTATCTTCAACCCAGAACGCCACAGAGAGTCTTATCAACAGAACTAATGAAGCAGAAAACAGAATTTCAGACCTTGAAGATAAAGTGGGAGTACTAACCAGCTCAATGGAAGAGGTTGTTAAAGCCAAAAAGATACTTGAGAGAAATATCCAAGAGATATGGGACACCCTGAAGAAGCCTAACATGTGTATTCATGGAATACCAGAGCAAGAATCTCAAAATACCACCCCTGAGGAAATTTTTCAAACGATCATCAAGGAAAACTTTCCTCATCTAAAAAAAGAGAGGCCCATTCATATACAAGAGGCATTCCACACCCCAAACAGATACGACCAAAATAGAAGCACACCGCGGCAAATAATAGTTAAAACACTCCACATTCAAGATAAAGAACTGGTGCTGAGAGCTTCAAGGGAGAAAAAACAAGTCACTTTTAAAGGCAAACCTATTAAAATAACAAATGACTTCTCAGTCGAAACAGTAAAAGCAAGAAGAGCTTGGAGAGACATACTTCAAGTATTGAATGAGCAAAAATGTCAACCCAGGCTGATTTACCCTGCAAAACTATCAGTCATGATCGAGGGAGAAAGAAAAATTTTCCAGCACAAAGACAACTTTAAGGGATACATGGCCACCAAACCAGGCCTTCAAAAAATGCTAGAAATGATACTCAAGCGTGAAGAAAAAAACAGGCATATCCAGGAGAACAGAAGGCAAATATAACACCATTAAAAGCGAAGCAATATACTTATAAAAGCTACTAAACATAATAAATGTCTGGAATTAACAATAGTTTCTCCATTATAACACTAAATGTTAATGGACTTAATTCACCGATCAAGAGACACAGATTACAAACTTGGATTAAAAATCACAATCCATCAATCTGTTGCCTGCAGGAAACCCATCTCACCACAAAAGATAGGCACGCTCTAAAAATAAAAGGCTGGTCAACAATTCTACAAGCAAATGGAAGCAGAAAACAGGCAGGGGTAGCCATTATGCTATCAGACAAAGTGGATTTCAAACAAAAAAAAATTATAAGAGACACGGATGGATACTACATTTTAGTCACAGGTACAATTCACCAGGAAGATTTCACAATACTGAACATATATGCACCCAATACGGGCCCCTCCACATTCATTAAGAAAACCCTACAGCGTCTAAAGCAAGAAATCAACCCCCAAACGATAATTCTTGGGGACTTCAACACCGCCCTCTCTACATGGGATAGATCAACAGGTCAAAAGCTTAACAGAGACACTTTGGAACTTAATCAAACCCTGAAAGAAATGGACCTCACAGATCTCTATCGAACTTTTCACCCACGCACCAAAGAATACACATTTTTCTCAGCAGCACACGGAACTTTCTCCAAAATAGATCACATATTGGGCCACAAATGAATCTACACATATACAAGAAAGTTGAAATTCTAACCTGTGCCCTATCAGACCACCACGGCCTAAAGCTGGACATCCACAACACATCAAACAAGAGAAAATACACTAACTCCTGGAAACTTAACACTATGATGCTGAATGAGAACTGGATTCAGGAAGAAATTAAAAAGGAAATTCAAGATTTCCTGAAAGTGAATGATAATGAAAATACAACTTACCAAAATCTCTGAGACACAATGAAAGCTGTTCTAAGAGGTAAGTTCATAGCTCTTAATGCCCACGTCAAAAAAATGGAAACATCAGAAATAAACAACTTAACAATGCAGCTTAAAGCTTTAGAGAAACTAGAGCAATCTGATCCCAAAAGCAGTAGAAGAGAAGAGATTAGCAAAATAAGGGGAGAAATATCTGAAATCGAGACTAAGAAAACGATAGAAAAAATCAACCAATCAAAAAGCTGGTTCTTTGAAAAAATCAACAAGATTTATACACCCCTAGCTAAACTAACCAAAAGAAAGAGAGAGAAAACCCAAATTAACAAAATTAAAAATGAACATAGAGTTATCACTACTGATACCCAAGAAATCCAGAGAATTATAACATCACATTTCAAAAACTTATACTCTGTGAAGTTTGACAACACAAAAGAGATGGATGAATTTCTAAGTAAACACAACTTACCTAAATTGAATCAGGAAGTTGTGAATTATTTAAATAGTCCTATAACATATAAGGAAATTGAAGAAGTAATCTCGAATCTTCCCACCAAAAAATGTCCTGGACCAGATGGATTCAGCACAGAGTTCTACCAGACATTTAAGGAGTTAATAACACCAATACTCCTTAAACTGTTCCATCAAATAGCAAAGGAAGGAACACTACCAAATTCCTTCTATGAAGATAATATCGTTTTAATCCCAAAACCTAATAAAGATTCACTTAAAAAAGAAAACTATAGGCCGATCTCCCTGATGAACACAGACGCAAAGATTCTCAACAAAGTCTTAGCAAATCGGATTCAAAAGCATATTAAAAAGATCATTCATGGGGACCAAGTAGGCTTCATCCCCGGCACACAAGGTTGGTTCAACATACGCAAATCAATAAATGTAATTCATCATGTAAACCAGTCCAAAGTCCAAGACCACATGATACTCTCGATAGATGCAGAAAAAGCTGTTGACAAGATCCAACAGCCTTTTATGATCAAAACGCTAGAGACAGTAGGAATGGAAGGAACCTTTATCAATATAATAAAAGCTGTATACAACAAGCCCACAGCAAGGATTATGCTCAATGGGGAACAATTGGAAGCATTCCCACTTCGATCAGGAACTAGACAAGGCTGTCCACTCTCACCACTTCTATTCAATATTGTACTTGAAGTCTTAGCTGAAGCCATAAGACAAGAAAGGGACATAAGAGGGATTCAAATCGGCAAGGAAGAAATCAAGCTATCCCTATTTGCAGATGACATGATCTTATACCTGAGGGATCCCAAAAACTCCACCAGGAAGCTCCTGGAACTAATTGAGAAGTTCAGCAGGGTGGCAGGATACAAAATAAATGTGCAAAAATCAGAGGCCTTCCTATATGCCCAGAATGAAAGAAGTGAAAAAGCCTTGAGAGAAACCATGCCATTTACTATAACCCCTAAAAAAATGAAATACCTTGGTATAAACCTAACTAAGGAGGTAAAAGACCTTTACAATGAAAACTTTAAAACCCTAAAGAAAGAAATTGCAGAATACACCAGAAGGTGGAAAGACCTCCCTTGTTCCTGGATTAGCAGAATCAACATTGTAAAAATGACCATCCTACCAAAGGCAATATACAGATTCAATGCTATACCAATCAAAATCCCAAAGCAATTCTTCAAAGAAGTTGACCAAACAATCTCAAAGTTCATTTGGAGGCACAAAAGACCCAGGATAGCAAAAATAATCCTGAGTAACAAAAACACAGCTGGAGGTATTACCATACCAAACCTAAGTCTATACTACAAATCCATAGTTATAAAGACAGCCTGGTACTGGCTCCAAAATAGACACACAGATCAATGGATAAGGATTGAAGACCCAGATATAAGCCCACAAAGTTACAGCCATTTGGTCTTTGACAAAGGGGCCCAAAGAATCCAATGGAAAAAGAACAGCATCTTCAACAAATGGTGCTGGCAAAAGTGGATCTCCACATGCAGAAGATTAAAGCTGGACCCGTACTTGTCACCATGTACAAGACTTAATTCCAAATGGATCAAGGACCTTGATATCAGGCCAGAGACTTTAAAAACCATCGTTGAAAGGATAGGGAACTCCCTCGAGCTGATTGGGCTAGGCCAACACTTCCTAAACAGACATCCAATGGCACAATCACTGCTACCAACTCTCAACAGTTGGGATCTTGTGAAATTAAAGAGCTTCTGTTCAGATAAAGAGATTGTCACACGAGCTCAAAGGCAACCCACAGAATGGGAGAAAATCTTCACTAACCACATATCTGACAGAGCTCTACTGTCCAGAGTGCACAAAGAACTTAGAAAATTAAACTCCAAGGAAAACACTGGCCCAATTAAAAAATGGGCCCTGGAACTTCAAAGAAACTTTACCAGGGATGAAATTAAAATGTCTAACAATTATCTTAAAAAATGCTCCACTTCCTTCGCCATCAGGGAAATGCAAATCAAAACTTCCCTGAGATATCATCTCACCCTGGTCAGGATAGCAAAAATCCACAATACAAACAACGACAAATGCTGGAGAGGATGTGGAGAGAGGGGAACTCTCCTACATTGTTGGTGGGAATGCAGGCTCATACAGCCACTCTGGCGAGCCGTCTGGAGATTCTCAAAGAAATTAAAGATTGAAATGCCGTATGACCCTGCTATCCCACTTTTGGGAATAACCCCCCATGCAGCAGAGGTTCGCCTCGATAGCACAAGCTCGACCATGTTCATAGCAGCACTGTTTACAATAGCAAAGTCATGGAATCAACCTAAATGTCCAACAGTTGACGAGTGGATAAGGAAACTGTGGTACATCTATACAATGGAGTACTACTCAGCCATCAAAAATGATGAATTACTGGAATTTGCTGGGAAATGGATGTCATTAGAAAGAATTATATTAAGTGAAGTATCCCAAACCCAGAAAATTAAGCGCCGTATGTACTCCCTAATAGGTGGCTCCTAGTACCAAACTCACCCAGCCCACATTGAGACACTCAAAAGTAAACCTATGAAACACAGTAATTGCAAGGATTATGAACAAGAGAGATGGGTTAGGAGGCCCACACCAGAAACAAGGAGAGAGGAGACCATGTTACAGCAGAGAAAATAGGCCTCCATCAAGGTCTGCAAGTAAGTAATGAGAAACCTGGTTAAGTTCACAGACGTTCTTTCCTGATCTCACCAGAAGGGGAGGGCATATAGTCTAGCAGATAAAAAGTAATCATTTTGCAAATGGGTGATGGACCCCTCCCTCAGTGAGGTTTCCTACTCTTATTACATCTACCCTTGAATGTGCTATTACAACAAGATTCCAGTTTAACAGCTTTTTGTCTCTGGCCAGGGGGTGACATACAGTGCCCAGCAGAATGGAGTGAAGGGAATTGCAGGAGCAGCAAAACTGCAAAAGAAAATCAACAAACCACAATCCAGAACTTCAGAGACTCTATATCAATCACATAGAACTAGGACAGCCTAATCTCTCCCCATCCTGGAGCTCAGGGACATTTGCGGAACAGGGGGCGGTAAGATTGTAAGAGCAAAAGGATGGGAGGAGCAACGATTTGCAAGATTCTCAACAATAGTTGGGGCCAAAGCAATCATAATGGGACTTTGCATGCCCTGCGCAATGTCCAGCGCACTGTTGCCCTCATAAAGTCTAGCATCTGTTAAGGGCACCGAGACCCCTGGAGGCAAGGGATTGACAGCCATAGTAGTGATCTTATGCTTAAGGGGAACAAGAGAAAGGGCTTATGGAAATGCCACTGGGTCCTTATATGTCATCGGAGAGGAGGACCCAATGGAGAGTTAGGCGTACACAATAAAGGACTCTCTGGGAATTGGGGGGGAGGCACTGGGGGAAGGGGAGGGGGAGGAGGGGGAAGGGAGGGAACTGGTAAAAAAATTTAAAATGTATAATTAAATTTTTAATAAAAAAAAATAAAAAAATAAAAAAATAAAAAAATGGAGTTATCACTACTGATACCTAAGAAATCCAGAGAATTATAACATCATATTTCAAAAACTTGTACTCTGTGAAGTTTGACAACACAAAAGAGATGGATGAATTTCCAAGTAAACACAACTTACCTAAATTGAATCAGGAAGTTGTGAATTATTTAAATAGTCCTATAACATATAAGGAAATTGAAGAAATAATCTCAAATCTTCTCACCAAAAATTTCCTGGACCACATGGATTCAGCACAGTGTTCTTCCAGACATTTAAGGAGTTAATAACACCAATACTCCTTAAACTGTTCCATCAAATAGCAAAGGAAGGAACACTACCAAATTCCTTCTATGAAGATAATATCGTTTTAATCCCAAAACCTAATAAAGATTCACTTAAAAAAGAAAACTATAGGCCGATCTCCCTGATGAACACAGACGCAAAGATTCTCAACAAAGTCTTAGCAAATCGGATTCAAAAGCATATTAAAAAGATCATTCACAGGGACCAAGTAGCCTTCATCCCCGGCACACAAGGTTGGTTCAACATACGCAAATCAATAAATGTAATTCATCATGTAAACCAGTCCAAAGTCCAAGACCACATGATACTCTCGATAGATGCAGAAAAAGCTGTTGACAAGATCCAACAGCCTTTTATGATCAAAACTCTAGAGACAGTAGGAATGGAAGGAACCTTTATCAATATAATAAAAGCTGTATTCAACCAGCCCACAGCAAGGATTATGCTCAATGGGGAACAATTGGAAGCATGCCCACTTCGATCAGGAACTAGACAAGGCTGTCCACTCTCACCACTTCTATTCAATATTGTACTTGAAGTCTTAGCTGAAGCCATAAGACAAGAAAGGGACATAAGAGGGATTCAAATCGGCAAGGAAGAAGTCAAGCTATCCCTATTTGCAGATGACATGATCTTATACCTGAGTGATCCCAAAAACTCCACCAGGAAGCTAGGTTAGGGCCAAACAATCATAATAGGACTTTGCATGACCTGTGCTATGTCCAACACATTATTGATCCCACAAAGTTTAGCATGGACTAAAGGCACTAGGATCTTTGGAGGCTAGGGATTGACAGTCACAGTAGTGTTCTTAAGCTTAAGGGGAACACAGGAAAGAGTTCTGGGAAATGCCCCTGGGTCCTTGCACCTCATTGGAGAGGAGTACCCAGAGGAGAGTTTGGCATGCACATTAAAGGATGCTCCGGGGATTGGAAGGGAGCCACTGGGGAGGAAATACTGGGGGATGGGAGGGGGAGGAGAGGGAGAATTAGGGGGGCCTGGGGGAAGGTAGAGGGAGGAAGGGGACCCGTGTACCTGTTAAGTTTGTATGAGCGGAAATAATAATAATTTAAAAAAGAAATGAAAATGTAGTTATCACTACTGATACCCAAGAAATTCAGAGTATTATAAGGTCATATTTGAAAAACTTATATTCCATGAAATTTGGTAATGCAAAAGAAATGAATAAATTCCTGAGTAAGCTCAACTTAACTAAATTGAATCAGGAAATTGTGAATTATTTAAATAGTCCAATAACAAAAGAGGAAATTGATGAAGCAACCTCAAATATTCCCACCAAAAAAATATTCTGGACGAGTTGGATTCAGCACAGAATTCTACATATGTTAAAGAACATAACACCAACACTCCCTAAGCTCTTCCATAAAATAGCAAAGGAAGTAACATTTTCAAATTCTTTCTATGAAACTAGTATCATACTAATCTCAAAAACTAAATTAAGATACACTTAAAAAAGAAAACCATAGACCAATCTCTTTGGTGAATACAGATGCAAAGATTCTCAACAAAATCTTAGCAAATTGGATTCAAAAACATATCAAAAAGATCATTCATAGTGATCAAGTAGGCGTTATACCAGGCACACAAGGTTGGTTCAACATACATAAGCAAATCAATAAATGTAATCCATCATATAAACCAATCTAAAGTCCAAGACCACATGATACTCTTTATAGATGTAGAAAAACCTTTTGACAAGATCCAACATCTTTTTTATGATCAGAACCCCAGAGGGAGTTGGAATGGAAGGAGCTTATATCAATATAACAAAAGGTGTATACAAAAGCCAACAGCAAGGATTATACTAAATGGGGAAAAACTTGAAGCATTCCTGCTTCCATCAAGAACTAGACAAGGCTGTCCACTCTCACCACTTCTATTCAATATTGTACTTGAAGTCTTAGCTGAAGCCATAAGATAAGAAAGGGACATAAAAGGGATTCAAATCAGCAAAGAAGAAGTCAAGTTATCGCTATTTGCAGATGACATGATTGTATATCTGAATGATCCTAAAAACTCCACCAGAACACTCCTGGAACTAATACATAAGTTCAGCAGAGTGGCAAGTTACAAAATAAATGTGCAAAAATTCAGTGGCCTTTCTATAAACCAAGGATGAAAAAAGTGAAAAAGTGCTAAGAGAAACAGTCTCATTTACTAAAAAAAAAAAAAAAAAAAAAAAAAAAAAAAAAAAGATGAAATACCTTCGGTTAGGTATAAACCTAACCAAAGAAGTGAGAGCCGTTTATAATAAAAAGTTTAAAACTCTAAGGAAAGAAATTACAGAAGACATCAGAATGTGGAAAGACCTCCCATGCTCTTGGATCAGCAGAACCAACATCATAAAAATGACCATCCTACCAAAAGTAATATAGAGATTCAACAATCTACAATCTCAAAATCCATATGGAAGCTCAAAAAAAAAAAAACAAAGTTCTATTATCCAGAGTGTGCAAAGAACTCAGAAGACTAAACATCAAGGAGATAAACGACCCAATTAAAAAATGGGCCTGGGAACTCAAAAGAAACATTTCCATTGAAATGACTAACAAATATCTAAAAAATGCTCCACATCCCTAGCCATCAAGGAAATGCAAATCAAAACTTCCCTGAGATATCATCTCACCCTGATCAGGATGGCAAATATCCACAATATGAACAACAACAAATGCTGGAGGGGATGTGGAGGAAGGAATTCTCATATATTGTTAGTGGGAATGCAGGCTTATACAACCACTCTGGTGATCAGTATTGAGATTTCTAAGAAAGTTAATGACCAAAATGCCATATGACCCTGCTATAGCACTTCTGGGAATAATCCCCCCACAATGCAGAAATTCACTGCAGTGACACGAACACAACCATGTTCATTGCAGCACTATTTACAATAGCAAAGTCATGGAATCAGCCCAAATGCCCAACAGTTGATGAATGGATAAAGAAAATGTGGTACATTTATACAATGGAATACCACTTGGCCATCAAAAAAGATGAATTAATTGAAATTTGCCAGGAAATGGATGGAATGAAGTGAAGTCTCCCAGACACAGAAAGTTAAACACCATATTTACTCCCTAATAGGTCAATCCTACTTACAAGCCCACTTAATGACATATTCAAAGGTAAATCTCTGTAATACCCACTGTAATAGGAAAGGATTATAAACAGGAGGGAAGGGGAAGGAGAGCCCTCTAAAAAAGAAAATAGGGATCACACTTCAGTAGAGAAAATAGATCACCATCAAGTGTTTCATGTAAATAGCAAGACATCTGGTACAGCTCACTCTCACTTCCCTTCCTGGTCACTTGTGACTGAACAGATTTGATCTCACCAATCAGAGAGGTTATGAGGACTGGCAGATAGATGGTAACCATCCCACAAATGGGACACTGACTCCTACACGCACTGCTCTGTCCTACTCCTATTCTTCCATCTACCTTTGAGTCTCCTGTTACGTTAAGATCTTCATTTAAACAGTCTTTTATCTTTGGTTAGGAGGTGACCTTCAATACCAAGTGGGATTCAGTCAAGGGTGGTGCAGGAAAAGCAAAATTGAAAACAACAACAAACCATAATTCAGAACACTGAAGACTCTACATTATTCACCTGGAACCAGACCAGCTAAATCTCTTCCCATCCTAAAGCTCAGAGAACCTTGCAGAAGAGGGGGTGGCAAGATTGTAAGAGCCTAAAGATGGGGAGGACCAGCGATATGCAAGATACTCCATACAAATTAGGGCTGCAGCAGCCAGGACTGGACTTTGCCTGACCTGCACAATGGCTGACATGTCAACCACCCCCCAAAGTGGATTACAGGGGAGTAGGTTCCAGGCAGTAGGATCCTTAGAAGCAAATGATTAAGTCATAATACTAACAGAGTGCTCAGAAAGGGGCTGTGGGCTATGCTATTGAGTCTTGAACCCTCACTAGGGTGGAGGACTCAGAAGTTGGTTTGGCATTCACACAAAAGGATGCTCCAGGAGATGGAAGGAAGGAAGAGGGAGGCATGGGAAGAGGGGGAGGGAAGGAGGGGGTGAAAGGAAGGGAAAAAGGGGGGTGACTGGAGAGGGGAAGAGAGACGGAGAGGACTATTGAGCTTATATATTAAGAACAAAAATAAAATGTGAGAGAAAAAAAAGATTTTGAGACATATACAATAAACAGAAACCAAAAGACTTCATTCACTTCTAAAGTATATAATTTTTTTAAAAAAGTGTGTGTGTATTTGTGGGGGAGGGGAGCTAGGAAATAAACCTAGGGCCTTATGTTAGGTAAGTGCTTTATCACCAAGCTCCATTTCAGCTTTTGGGATATTTTTCAAACAGAGTTTTGCTATGCAGCTAAGACTGTCCTGGAATTCTTTATGCATCTTGGACTAGAGTAGACTCAAATACAGGACCCTCCTGTCTCAGTATCCTTGGTACCATTATTGGAGACATGAATCACTAAGCCTGGGTGATTACTCTTTTTTAATGCAATTACAATTTGTCCTAACAGTTACACAATAAATTTGCAATGATAAATAGAATTAAATATTAACTAACTAACTAAAATATAAAGCAAATTAAATATATAACTTGCTTTTTTAATTTTATACTTAATGTTAGATACAAACAATGCAAATCAGATATTGTGCATAATATAAGATAATCTATATTTGGATTTTATTTACCAGTAACTGAGGGGGTACACTATGCATCCATGGGACACATTTCTATTTCCTGCACCTTATTCCTGGATTTGGAATAATCTTAATAAATTAAAATTATTAATGCATTAACCCTTACAATCAAAGATGAAGTAGATATAGACATTCTCTTGGAAGTCTATGACCTTGTTACTTAAAAGATTCTTTCTCTTAAAAAAACAAAGATTCTTTCTCTGTCAGGACCATACTAATCAGAATGATGGATGCTATGAAATGTTCCAGGGAACACTTTGCAGAGTCCTTCATTGAAATCAACAATGGCATCACATCAAATTTTCCCCAAGTGGCTTCAGGCTATGCCACTGAATCCTGAACCCTCATTAGGGTGGAGGACTCAGAGAGAGGTTTTGCATTCACACAAAAGGATTCTCCAGGAGATGGGACGAAGGGGAGATGCTGGGACAGTGGGAGAGAGGGAAGGGGGTGAAAGAAGGGAGCAAGGAGGGAAAGTGCAAGGGGGGACGACTAAGGAGGGAAGGGGAGAAGAGGAGAGAAGGGGGTACTTATTGAGCTTGTATGATTAGGAAAAAAATAAAATGTGGGAGAAAAAAATTGCCTCTTGTAGAGTTCCTGAGATTAACAGACTGTCTCATATACATAAGGAAAGACTGACTGAGTTCAATGTAGTGAATGAGGGATTTGATCCTTTCATTCCATGGTAAATATCAGATCTCAGGACAACTTATTTCATTGCCTACCCTCTTTAGAAAAGCTCCCTCTTTAGCAAAATGATGCTAATGATATCAAATTAAAGTTGCATAGGAATGAGTCACTCAGGAGAAGGGGAGGAAAAAGGATCAGAAAGGGGAACAGAGGGAATAGTGGTTTAGAAAAGTAGAATGAATAAGAATAAAGTATAATAACATACATTCATGAAATACCATAATGAAGCACATTACTTTGCATACAGCTATAAAAAGGAATTTAAATATATTGAAAAATTAAAAAGAATGAGTCATTTAGGATTGACAGTCATGCACAGAGCAGCTTGACACAAAACAGGCTTGTACGCATCCTTGGTCATGTTGTTGCTTAACTTCTCATGACATATCTCTTCCCTCACATGTGTAGGGTGAAAAACGTCTTGTAGTGATTTTCTATAGGAAAAAATTTTGATGACATAAGACAAGGTCTGATTGCTTTTCTCACTTGTAATTTTAAGAGAAAATTGTAACTCTTCCATTGGGAGTTTGGGTAAGCTAGATAGCATTATATTGAATTTGGCAGTGCAGAAGACAATAGAGATCACAAGAAAGAGTGAACCACCAAAATCATCTTCAGTGGCCTTGCATATGTGTTCAGGAGACAATAAGTGACAGCTCTTTATTATATCCAGACCTTTCATAATGACTCAAAATCTGAGAAACATGTGCTCTACGTCTAATTCTGATCCACAAACAAATTGATCAACTGATGTCTGTAATATCAGTGTTAAGCATTTTACTTTTGTACTTGGAGTTACTTATTTGCCTCTTTGCTTGCACATTTATGCGTCCCTTTCTTTCTCCTTAAGAAAACAGCCAGTTCATTGTAGTTGGTAATAAGAGTCAGTAAATGCAACAATAAAAACAAAAGGAATAATTATTCACAGTAAATAGATCTACATAGAGCAGAGCATAGTATTTGCTTTGGATCTTACTGTTGCTGCACTTCTGTTGACTATCAGGAAAGACATTAGACAAGGAGGGAGCAGACATAAAGTTGGGGAGATCTCAGAGTACTTGATTTTCTCTAAAGAACTTTGCTCCTGCCTATCTGGCTCTTGGCAACCACCAACTCCATTGATGGGCCATGGTGAATATGGTACTTCTCAGTCACATGTTTTGCTCCACAAGTGAGCATGAGGAAATGGAGCACCAAAAGATACCCTGGCCTGCTATATGGAAAACTGGAATCAAGACGTGGATTATCATGCATCATGACATTCCCAGCTCCCAACTGAGATGAGAGTTCGTAAAATCAATTTGAGGATAATTATGCGGGCTTCGGGGTATTAGATTTTTAAAAGATTCTTTAAATGCCATATTTATAAAACATACTTTTTCTCTGACCAAACTTTTCAAGTCCACCGACTATGTTAATCCATCCATGAACCTCCCTCACCAGATACACATGCATTTATTATAATTCACTCATATTTCTGACCTGCTTGTCCCACTATTAAGCTCATCGATCATTCCCTGTCAGGTATCCTTCATTGCCAAGATGCTTTAGCCAGATATAACCTTACCTAGACTATACTAGAAGCCCCTGTGTAAAATAGGAAAATGAATCTAAGAAATTCTGCTGGTAGCCTGGAGAATGAGACTCCTCTGAGCCAGTGCATGTTACCTCCTCAGGCTATTAAGGGAACTCAGAGAATCCATAGCAGCTTTCCCAAGCAAGCTCACCTGCCCCACTCCAACCTCTCCATTACTAAAACTCTAGGACAACCTTGTGTGCTCCACACTCTGATTGCAAGGTGACTGAGACTGTGTGTCTTATTCTCAGCAAGGCAGCTTTTGAAGAAGGACAACAGTTACGAGGCAGTAATCTCACACAGCAAGCATACAGATTGAAGAGTTGGCTGTGTGTGCGTTCATTAAAGACGCTAACAGTCACTGGGAGCAGTACCCATGAGCATACCATCACTCTAATATGAGGTAAACATTTCAGTAGGTGAGGTTCAGTCACTATGGAAAGTGGTTCTGCAGCAGTCACTGCAGATTGCCTTGATGTGCCAATGAATTCCCTTAATAAGTATTGAGCATTCTGGTGGCTAAAGAGGAACCGGCTACCTTCACAGATTCCACAGCAAGGAAGCATTCTGTTCAACTGCAGGGCCAAGACCCGCACAAAGTTCCCATGCAAACATGGACATATAATTGGATTTAAAATATTTTTTCAAGACATACAGTAAGCTAATTCTTTCTTTGAGTTTGTCTTTAAAGTTGTTGCTCTAAGCTAAAACAACTTTGAAAGAAGAGAACAAAAGTCGAAGACGAATGTGTTCTGATTTTAAGATTTATTATAAAGCTGCAGTAATCCAGACATTGTGATACTGGCATAAAGACAGACAGAGAAAAAGGCAATGCAGTAGATAAAGACAATGTTTTTATCAAAAGATGCTAGGACTACAGAATATCCATAAGAAAAAAAGACTTTCACACAGTATATCAGATTAAAATTAAAGAGAACTGGTTCATAAATACAACTAAAAAGTATAAAATTACAATGAAACTTCTAGAAAAAAATATAAGAGAAACTAGCAGTGAGTTATGGATAGCTAAAATATTCCTAGCCATGACATGAAATATATGCTTTTTTTTTCAGTTGCCATTTTTTTAGCTTTTCATAATTTATTTTTATTTTTATTTTTTTAAATACATTTTTTATTATTTCTGCTCATACAAACTTAATAGGTAGACCACTTCCCTCCCTCTCTTCTCCTCCCCTCGAACCCCCTGCTCCCCCTTCCTCCCTCCCTATCCCCGAGTGCCTCCCCCCCAATTCCCAGAGAGTCCTTTATTGTGTATGCCTAACTCTCCTCTGGGTCCTCCTCTCCAATGACGTACAAGGACCTAGTGGCATTTCCCTGAACCCTTTCTCATGTTCCCCTTAAGCATAGGAACTGTGCTGTCAATCCCTTGCCTCCAAGGATCTTGGTGCCTTTAGCTGATGCTAGACTTTGTGAGGTCAACAGTGTGTTGGACATTGTGCAGGGCATGCAAAGTCCTATTATGATTGCTTCGGCCCTAACTAGTGTGGAGAATCTTGCAAATCATTGCTCCTCCCATCCTTTTGCTCTTACAATCTTACTGCCCCCTCTTCCGCAAATGTCCCTGAGCTTCAGGATGAGGGGAGATTAGGCTGGCCTAGTTCTATGTGGTTGATATAGAGTCTCTGAAGTTCTGGATTGTGGTTTGTTGATTTTCTTTTGCAGTTTTGCTGCTCCTGAAATGCCCTTCACTCCATCCTGATGGGCACTGTATGTCACCCCCTGGTCAGAGACAAAAAGCTGTTAAACTGGAGTCTTGTTATAATAGCACATTCAAGGGTAGATGTAAGAAAAGCAGGAAACCTCGGTGAGGGAGGGGTCAGTCACCCATTTGCAAAATGATCATCTTTCATCTGTGAGACTATATGCCCTCCCCTTCTGGTGAGATCATACCCCCTCAGTTGTACATGATCAATATATGCTTTATTTTAAAAAAAATAAATTAAATTGCATCAAATTTGAAGTATTTGAAAGAATTGTGTAAAAGAAATAAGCATAAGCTATAAAGTGGGAGAAAATATTTAAAAATCACACATTTGATAAAGATTTGTAACAAGAAAATGTATGAACATACATAGGTATGTGAAGAACCTTTAAGTTCAACAATAAGAAAGGAAAACATACAGTGATTTCTGTAGAGTGATCGCAAAGATTGCAAAGGAACATAAAGGGAGGGTATTTCACTACCTTCATTGTGGCAATGCACATATATCATAACTCACCAAATTTTATGCTTGAAATAAGTTTTATGACAGCTGTACCTCAATAAAGCTATTTTTAAAGCCAACAAGAATCATTACCTGTGAGGAAAAGTACCTATTTCCTCACACACTGAGAAAGAAGTGGTTGAGGATGACAGAAGGACTCCAACAAAAAACTGCTAAATATGCAAAGCAAAGCCCAAAGACACACTGTTACTATCAATAGTAAAGATATCTAGCATTTGTCATGAGTACTCTTCTAAGAGCTTTATATATGAAAATCCATTTGTTCCTGTTAATATTCATGAGATGTCACCATTGCCATCCTCTTTTGCAAACTAGCTTACCAATGCTTGTTTCAAAAATGTAGCTAATGATTTTTGAAGGAGGGAAACTAACATAGCACTTGAGTTCTAGTCCATGCTATTGACCATGGCATGCGACTGCATAGTCTTATACAAGCAAAATAACTGTAAAGATAGGCATGTACAAAGGGAAGGGGATATGTGGAAAGGGCATAATGCAAAAGAAGTTTACTCTTTATTATAGTATGGCTGTGTGAATTTTTATACCTAGCAATACGATGTCAATCAGTCTTTCTTGTTACAGATACTGTACTGTCAAGTTAAAAGTGCAGACAATTTTTTAAGAAGGAAAGTACATGAAAGATGAATAAAGATTAAGCAAGACTTAAGGGTTTGGAATATGAGACGTATCAGCATTGGCTATATTGCACAGGTCTTTCTGAAGCAAGCACAGTCTTTTGGAGGAGTCTCTCCCAAGTCAGATAGAAATGACCTCAACTCAAAGCAAAGCTGAGGAAGACCCCCCCAGGGCACAGCAGAAGGAGGCCAGCTCCTGCAGTCTATATTGCAGAATAGTAAGTTCCCACCTAAAAGCAGATCTGAAGGCTGGAGAGATGGTTCAGAAGCTAAAAATTTTGCTTCACAAGCACTAAGACCTGAATTCAGATCCTCAGATCCTACATGAAAAAGCCCAGCAGAAATGGTGGTGTCCACCCGGGAAAGCGAAGCCTGGCAGTCCCCAGTAGAACAATTCAGGATGACTCCACTGCCCTTGGACCTCCACAGTCACACATACTCAAGTGTCCTCTTCTATACACAGTCTCTCTCTCTCTCTCAAAAGAAACAGAACTGAGCAACACCCTTCCTTGCTTTGTGTGTGTGCTCGCACACCTGTGTGTGCATATGTGTGTGTGTGTGTGTGTCTATGTCTTTGTCTGCATGTCTGCATGCACACATGTAAAGCCAGAGGTTGACATTAAGTCCCTTTGTCTATCACATCTCTATCTTGTATTTTTGAGACAGGAATTCTTTACTGAACATGGACCTCAGTGAATACCTAAACTGACTGGTCAACAAGTCTGAGAATCTCTCTCCACACACCCACAATTGAATTCACCTTCACATGGGTACTGGATATCCACACTCTGGTCCTCCTTCATACACGACAGGCATATTACTTGCTGAGATGCCTCTTCAGCCACAAACTATATAACATAGTTCCTGAGTGTAAAGTTTCAAAAACTGGTTCTGAACCAAACAGAATACTTGCTTATCTTTTTAAAAAAAAGGAATGGGTAAAGACATTGATTGAACAAATTATAACTATTTAAGCCAGTAATGTTTTCAAGAGGAAAAGGACCCACCAGATATGTGGAAATGTCTGCAAAAGGCATTGTTTCCTTATGATCTCTGTGAAAGACATCTCAACTTCCCTCTCAAAAAAAATTTTTTTCTATTGAAGAAAGTCTGACATATTGCTGATAACATTTTCTTAAGCAGGGACTCCTTCACAAGTGAATTTATATAATCTTTGCTGCCAGGCAAGGAAAAGAAGTCCAGGTAGAATTTAGATTTACTCATCAATACAAAAGATTCAACTTCTATTTTCCACTTCAGTTGAATAGGATCTGCAAGTGAGCAATCTCTAAAACAGGAAATAAATTAGTTCTTTTCTACTTCCCCAGTCAAGAAAAAGGGAATCAATCTCAAGAATACTGAAAAAAGGAAGGGACATGATGAAATATCCGGACAGATCTCTCCTTTTTGGAACCAGCTGCATTACCAAGGCATATGAATAATTAAGCAAGGACTTGCCACCTGCCGGAAATATAAAAAAGGAAAGATAATAAGAATGACCTCTCTACTCTTACTGCAAAAAGAAAAATGTTCTCATTGGAAATCACTTGTTTCTAGCTAGCAGAAGATTATTAATTTCCTATAAATTATCATTTCTAAATTTATCTATAAAATTATTGATAAAATTATTAATTATTAAAATTATTAATTTCCTATAAGGATTTCCTATAATGGGAGAGCAGTTTTTAAAATTTGCCTATTTTTCATAATTTAACCTTCTTTTCCCTATGACCTAACTTTTTACAACATCCTGTCAACATGCATACACACACACACACACACACACACACACACACACACACACACACATGCACACACACATACACACACTCTACACTTATGAGTTTCTAAATAAATTGTAAATCAGAAAAAGCAGGGTTCATATTCATTTCTGTTTCAGAATATTCTGCCTCAGGTTAGTCAGTTAATGTTCATAGTTAAATTAATTTTTAATTCCAGTTTGCAAGTGTCAAGTCATGATTAACTAAAATATAAATAAACAAAAGAGAAACCAAAGAATTAACTAAAATATAATCAACCAAAGTGAGAAACATATTCTTTCTCCAAAACTCCATCCACAGTGTCTCTCCTGAAGCAGGATTCTTCTCTAAGAAATGGGAAAACAAACATACAAAGCCCAGGGGGAACCACCAGACAAAACTAAAAAAACTGATTTTGAACTCTTCATGCACATAGATGTAGTAATGATAACCAGACATCAGTTGCAACATCTGCTTAAGGTAAGATTGGTTGTACATATATCAGAAAAAAGAACAAAAATTTAAGACTGTGCATCAGATAACATTTAAAATTAATTAGCTTTCACTTGAGATCTTACTGTGATGCAGACTGTGCTGAGCATTTAATAAAATTACTCCATTTAAACTTTAACAATTGTGGAAGGAAGATATTAAAATCCTCACTGAAGACACGAGAAAGATTAAGTACTTCAAAAAGTTGAAGATCAAGAATCCAAAGCACTTAGCCTAAACATATCTAAAGAACCATGAGGGGGCTCTCATATACTTCAGCATATCTGAATCACCTACATGACCAGCTGAAATACAGATGGTCAGCCTTGCCTGCAAGGCTCCTGACTGAGTAGGTAGGGCCAAGGAACCTGAATGCCCATTTTCTACCAGCTAATACCAGCATACTAACCCAAACACTTCATTTTAAGCAGTGTCAAGCTAAACCAATGAGTATTAGATCTTTGTGTTTCCGACAATAATTTTTAACAATCATTTGCATGTTTTGTTTCTATACTTTTGTCTTTTCCAGAATATTATATGCATGAATCACAACATCAGCCATTTGAATCTGTTCTCTTACACTTACAGTATAAGATTCATCTATTTGTGCATTATGCAGTTTATTACTTTTTAACATTGAAGAATATCCTACTTTGGGGATATGGTGCAAATGGTTTAATTACTTTCCACTCAAGAATTATTTGGGTTGCTTCAGCTTTGGGAATACATGTTTTTTATTTTTTTTATTTATTTCCGCTCATACAAACTTAATAGGTACACCAGTCCCCTCCCTCCCTCCAACCCTACCTGGGCCCCTTTGCTCCCTCCCCCTTTTCCCCTTCTTTTACCTCTCTCCTTCCCTATCTCCCAGTGCCTCCTGCCCCCATCCATGGAGCATCCTTTAATGTGTATGTCAAACTTTCCTCTGGGTCCTCCTCTTTGATGAGGTGTAAGGACTCAGTGGCATTTCCTAGAACTTCCTTGTGTTCCCCTTAAGTATAGGAACACTATTGTGGCTGTTAATCCCTAGCTTCTAAGGATCCTAGTGCCTTCAGTCCATGCTAGACTTTGGGGGGTCAATAATGTGTTGGTCATTGTGCAAGTCATACAAAGTCCTATTATGATTGCTTTGACCTTAACTTGTGGGAATACATGTTTTTAAAAGCTACTGTGTAGAAATAAAAATCACCAATAAGTATTAGGGAAAATGCTTAATGTCTTGAGCCATCAGGAGAATGCAAATTAAATTTTATTTTGAGATTCCATCTCACCTGAGTCAGAATGTCTATCATCAAGAAAGCAAACTAATGCTGGAGAAAGAGAAATACATACTGCAGATGAAAATGTAAGTTGGTGCTGATACTACAAAAGTGAGCATGAATGGCCTCAAAGGACTACAAACAGAACCAGAGTATACACATGTTGAATTCTAAGTCGGTATTACATGGAGATACTATACATACCATGTTTGTTGCTGCACTATTTATACCAGTGAAGAAATTAAAACTGTCCATCAAACAGTTGAATAGATAAAGAAAATATGGCATGTATACACAATGGAATTTATCCAGTTGTAAAAGAGTCTACCATAACCTTTGTGGGAAAAAGAATAGAACTAAAGATCAATATTTAAGTGAAGTAAGCCAGACTCAGAGAAATAGATAATACAAGCTTTCTTTAGACTTTAGACTTAAGTACATTTTAGATTTAAGTCAGTTTGTAGATTTATGTATTTATATACATATTTGTATATGATGTATATATGTGGATTATGAAAATAAAAAGAAAGGATCAGTGATTTCTCAGCAGATGAAAGTACTTTCTGTCAATCCTGAAAACCTGAGTTCTATTCCCCCAAAGAAGAAAACCAACTTCTACAAGTTGCACTCTGACTCTCACATATGGTATATGTGCATGTGTGCATGCACACAGACAAGCACATACACAATTCTCTCTATATATAAAAAATTAAGATACTGAAAATCAGAACACAAGAGGTAAGGAAGAGATCCTAAAAACAAAAGAAGAAAGACAATAATGGAACATATGTGACATGAAAGCAGAAAGGACTATTTGGGGGACAAGGGAGATCAGTAAGAGATGGGGAAGGATATAAATTTAAAAAAAGTATGACATATGTATGAAATTTATATCAGAAAACTTGCTACTTTATGTATTTTGTAAATAAATACTTCTTAGCAACAAATAAGAAAGCTATAAATATTCACATACAGGTTTTTCAGGAGTGTGTTTGCTTAATGGTAGAGTAAGTATATGTTGGACCATACAGAAATTCTGAAACTAATTTTAAAATGGCTATACTACTAAATCATTTTCTCATGTGCTCATTGAAGAGTAACTATTGCCAATTTAAATATTCAAATCTTATTAGTGATGAAAGTAAACCTTCATCAGAGTTACCACTTGTATTTCCTAATATGCTGAGTATGTTCCCAGGAGTTTTATGTTCTTTGTGTAGAATAGTTTTATCTGTGATACCTCCTTTGTTCTCCCAAATGAACACTAGTCATCTTGTTGACACTAATAGAACACTAATTATCATCCTAATGACTCTCCAGTTAAGTTGGGGAAGAATATGGCTTGTAATCTTGGCCTGACCTATGCAAGTGGCATGACTTACATTCACTTGCGTCTTTTGATTTCTGTCATCAGCACTTTCTTACCTTCAATGCACAGGTCCTATACATATGTCCTAAGCCATGTATGCATTTCATTTTCTTGGTGTTCTTACAGTGTGATATTGTTTTGATTTCTACTCATAATTGATAGTATATCAATAATTTAATTTTCAGTGATATTTACTACCAGAAGTGGGAAAAGTACACATGAAACTGTTTAATTACTTCTGAATTGATGAATAAGTGAATAAACCAGCAAATGAGAAAATCATAGTAAGAAAGCAACTTTGGTTGTAGGGAAAGAAGAAAACCTAAGAAAGAAAAAAGCAAAAACATTACCCAGATGCTTTCTAGAGGACACATATGCCTAGACCTTCAGATACATGCTCCATCCTAACATTAACATATCGCCTTATTTGTAATTTAGCCCAATCTTAATCCCACCCAGACTCATTCTATCAGTCTACCCTGTTTTGTCTTTTTCATCCCTGACTTTCTCTTCTTACTGACTTACTTGATATTCATATTACCTTACCTTAGGAATGTATTCCACATGCTCCACCATCTTCTGGAATTTCACAATTGACTTCTCCCCCAATTAAAACCTTCATCAACTTTAAATCCTATTTCCTCATAATCAGCCATGTCTGAAACTATATGGTCTACAGTAAAAATTGTATGCATCTTATTTTAGTCTAGCAATTGGAATGCAAAAATAAATGAACATAAAAATATAGACTTACACTTTCATTAGGGATTGAAGCCACTCTCTTTTCTGAAACCATAAAATTGATTTTATTTACAATAAAACCTTACGATGTCAGTTGCTCTCACATTTCTTTCAGTTTTTTACTTTTTTTTCTGCAGGTGGTTTACCTACCTCTATATTAGACTTGTATCTATTTCACAATAATACTTCTGGGTTTTTCTCTCAATTGATAATGGGCACAATCTGCATTCAAGTCTATTTCTTTTGGAGCCAGTGAACATCTCTCTGACTCATTGTCAACAACCATAGGCAACCGATTTGTGGCAAACATAAAGCTTTCTCTGTTGTAAACTGCTTATAATTTTTTTCTCCCACATTTGATTTTTTTCCTAATCATACAAGCTCAATAGGTACCCCGTCCTCTCCTTCCCCCTTCCACTGCCCCATCCATCGTCCCCCATTGCATTCTTTTCTCTTCTTCTCTTCCTTTTACTCCCTCTCCCCAGCCCCCTCCCAATGTCTCCCCCTTCCTCCTTCCCATTCCCTGAAGCATCCCTTTATGTGAATGCCTCTCTCTGAGTCCTCCACCCTAGTGAGGGTTCAGAACTCAGTGGCATAGCCCAGAGCCCCTTCTTGGGCTCCCCGTTAGCATGAGAACTCTATTATGAGTGTCTAATCCCTTGTCTTTAAGGATTTTACAGCCTGGAGCCTTCTCTCCTGTGATCCATGCTAGACTTTGGGAGATCACTGACATGTCAGCCATTGTAGAGATCAGGCAAGTCCAATTCTGGCTAATGCAGCCCTAACTTGTGTGGAGTATCTTGCATATCGTTAGTCCTCCCCATCTTTAGACTCTTAACAATCTTCCCACCCCTCTTCCACAAAGTTCCCTGAGCTTTAGGGGGTAGGGAGAGATTTGGCTTGTCTAGTTCCAGGTGAATAATGTAGGGTCTTTGGTATTCTGAATTATGGTTTGTTGTTGTTTTCAGTTTTGCTTTTCCTGCACTGCCCTTGATTGCATCCCAACTGGTATTGAAGGTCACCTCCTAACCAAAGATAAAAGGCCATTTAAATGAAGATCTTAATATAAGAGGAGACTCAAAGGCAGCCACTCTTGAATGAACTCAGCTGATCTAAAAACTTGAAAAAAAAAAAGATAAACCAATTTTATCTGCTATTAAATTGCTTGAGAATTTGAATAAAAATATTAGAATAAAGCATTTTTATCAGCACCTGATGCTAATACATTCTGAGAAGTAAAAGTAACTGTACAATAACAGTACCATTCATCATATAAATGAATTGAGAAAAAATGTCTATATTCAAAAGAAGTTCTTTATAATGTCTCTATAAATAGGAAAAAGCCTGTCAGGCTACAACTGGTGAAAATACACGTGACTTCTTAAGTCTTGCCCTTGTCGCAATCAAAAATCTTAAATTGTAAACATGTTTACTCTTAAAATATATTTAATTTGCTTAAGAGAATAAAGAGAAAGAGAGAGAAAGATAGAGAGAAAGAGAGAAAAAAAAAGAGAACTTGTCTGCTGTGTCATGGTGTATAGGTGTGTATTGTATGTACCTGCAGCTTAGGGAAACTTTCTGAAGTCAGTTCTCTCCTTTCATCATGTGGGCTCCTGGGTTTTAATTTAGGTCACCAGGTTTGAATGCTTAAGGAGTAAACTTTAAACTGGGTCCTTTCATGGTCAGTATACCCATTTACTTCTATACCAGAGGACAATAAATGAGAAGACAATTAACAAAGCTAATTAATCCCTCATGAAGTGATTTTTCCCTCTTCCTATCTTCCTCCTAAACATGATAAACCTCATTTCTCAGTAACTATGCATTTATTCCTTAATTCCTTTCAGATTAAATTAACTTCAGATTAAATTAACAGTTTTAAGCCAATGGTTTCAAGATAGGAACATTGCAGCAATACTATCCAAGAGGAATTCGTTTTCCAATGTTAGTAATTTGCTTGTCATATATTGCTATCAGGAGCCTCCAAGAATTGCCATATTTAAGCACCTGGGGATTTTCCAATATTTTATTTAGGTTGTTCTGGATGTAGTCTAGACCTTACTCTTTTTCCTTATTCATTTCCTTCTCTGGCAAAAGATGGGTTGTGTATGTTTTTCACCTTGTGTTATATTATTTATTTGGTATCATTAAAAGGAAAATGATAATGCATTCTGCAATTCATTTGCTCTGTTATTTCTTATGCTCTATTCAATACCAAAAGTCCACATATTTGCAATTAAACCGCTCTAGAATCAAGAAAGCTAACATTGTATATGGGAATGCTAACAACAGGCACATCAATTCATGGCAACTGAACGCGCATTCTGCAATTACCAAGTTCACCTTGAAGTTTATATTGCATTTTGACATTCTTTTTAAATGTATGTCTTCATCAAAGAAGAGCAATGTAACTTTTTGTTTCATTCTATTTGAAATCCTTGAAGCCTAAAATTTAAAGCCAACCAAAAACATAGCTTTGTTAAATGCTAAAACTCCCAATGCTATATATTTTTGACCCAGAACTTTTTCTTAACTTCTTTCTTTGCTAATGCATTCTAAAATTGCATACATGTACAATTTCTTTAAAAGGCACAAAAACTGGTCTCCCAGAAAACATTTCAATAAGCAATATTTTTGCTTCCCTACTGAAATAGTTTTAATGGACTTGCATTGACTAAATAACTATGATAGCTCTGTATTGTGCAGGATGGTGGATATAGCAATTGTCCATAAAAGTTTTAAATATCATTCATATTTGGCAATATGATATAGCTCTGTCATTTCACACAGATATAATTTAGATTCAATTTAACTTCTATCTTGTAAATTCTATTTCTTGCCATATAAATGTACATTATGTTGCTCATTGCCATTCTTTTCTAAAATTTAAAATCACAAATATAAAATACATTTTCCCATTTATATCAAGGCAGGTCAAATCTCCACAGAATTATGGAAACAGTAAAATGACATTACTAGCTATGTAATCAATAATACAGATATGTATCAAACACCTATGTTCTGTATAGCACTAATTTTCAGGGAACATGATTGATAGAAGAGATAAAAACTATGTGTGCCCATTTGATCAGGAGGAATAAGTAAAATAATAAGCTGACAGGATGTTGTAGGAAATTAAATGCTATAGGCAAAAATAAATCAGGGAAAATAGAAAGAAAAACTAGATATGCCTTAAATCAATCCGGGAAAAATAATTACCAAAGTGATGTATTTATATTAAGAGACTATAGAAAAACAAAAAAGAAGGATTGTACATTTTTAAATGAATAGCAGAAACAATAAGGAAAATGACTGAAGCGTGTTTAGCAGGTGGATGGAACAATTCAGAAGCCAAGGAGGTTGAAACAGAATAGGTTGCATTAAGGATGTATGACATAGCCAGACAGAAACTTTGTATGTTATACATTTAGGAGAAAGGGAGGAAGGGAGGGCAAGGAAGGGGAAAAGGGGGGAGGGAGCAAGGGGATCCAGGGAGGGGCGGAGGGAGGGAGGGGAATGGGGTACCTATCAAGTTTGTATGAGTGGAAAAAATAAATAAAAAAAATTTAAAAAGGAGAAGGAAAGTAGCAGAATTGAAAGTAAAAATCACTAAAAGGAGAGTGTTGCAGGCTTATAACAGCCATGAGACCCACAATATGGATCTTAGCAGTAGCATGTAGAGTGCAGGTGAACTGGATTAGGGCATGGTGAAGCATTGTTAGTAAAATGATAGATCTCAAGGATTCTGAGCAAAACAGTAAAATGTTCACTGTCAAATTAAGCAGGAACACACTGACTATGTGAGAATGAACAGGAGAAGGAAAAAGAGGAGAAAGAACAAAAATAGGAACAAGATGATTACGAGGAGTCAAAGAAGGAAACAAATGAATCCAAATACAGAAATCCTAATAACAGAGTGCTATGGTTTGAATGTGGAGTGTCCCCCACAAATTTGTGTGTCTGCAGACTCCATCCCCAATGGATGGCACGGTCTGGGAAGGTTGCAGAGTCTCTCTGAGGTAGAAGCAGCTGCAAGAAGTATGTCACTGAGGAGTGGGCCTTCAGATTTGATAGCCTCTCCCCATTCCCTGTTCTCTCTCTCTCTCTCTCTCTCTCTCTCTCTCCAGAGGATGGCTGAAATAGAACAAACGGTTTTCTGCTCCTGTTTCCATGCCTGACACCATGTGTTCCCTGACAAGATGGACTTTATCTCCTATGCAATTATAAACCAATATATTAAATCCTTTGCTCCTTATGCTGCTGAGCCATAGTATTTCATCACATCAACAGAAGAAAACTGGAACAAAGAACTTTTCCATAATCCACACAAAAATGACAGAGACTTGCATGAAAGGAATAAGTGCATGAGAAAATATCAGAATCAAGATTTATTGAAGGATGCACGGTGAATTGTTCTCATGACATCAGTGAGATGCAGCCTCTCAGTGAGCCATCATGGACTTCAGGTATGGCCTGCCTCCACCTAGTCTCAGCAGATTCCATACTAGCCCACAGACCCTCCTCTGAAAGTGATGGCATCAACACCAAGCTCTGAAGCCAAGATTTTAGCAATGTGGAATCCTTCCTCTAATCTGCTGGGTTTAAATCACTTTATTCACTTGTCTTTATTCCCTTGGCTCCAGAAATATCTTCAGCAGTTCTTATTCTCATGATATCATCATGGTCTCTTTTTGGTTTTTAATATGATAAACATCAAGTCTTTGATTCTTTAGAGTGTATTTTCTCCATTACTGGCATGGTTTCTTTTCCCTGAAAATATGCAAATCTTAAAATACCAAGAGAACATTGGTGTGGAGAGAAGATTCAAAATACTTTGTATAAATCAAGATGCAAATGAAACTTTTTGAAGAATTTTTTTGAAGAATTACATTTAAAGCACATCCTGGACAATCCCTATGCAAAGAAGGACAGGGGAAAACAGGGCAAAACAACAAAAAAAAAATGCCCTAAATTGGTCAATTTAGCACCATGACAAATAAGACTATACTAGAAGTGGTAGGAATATGACACCTTTTGGTAAGTTGTTGGTCAGAGAAGCTTCAAAGGTCTCCAAACATTATAAGCTTTTGCCATTACTCTTGATTGTCCTCCAAAAAACTGAAAGCAAGACCCTATTACTGAAGATATACCATATATGGATAACAGGTTTGACAGCTTACTGCTTGCTGGATAGATTACACAGTACCAAGGAATACTTTAGAAGCTGTTGGGGGAGAAAAATAATCAAAGGCCTCATCAACCTGTGAGATCTGCAAGTTGTGGTAAAAATCACAATGACAACAGTTAATTGACAACCCATGTAATAGTAGCATGAGTACCAAGGAGACAACCAACAGCTTTCTGATTTTCAAGGTCTGTTTGTCAGAATGGAATTCATTCCTGTTGTTATTAACTAGAACAAGAACCTATAAAAGAGAAGGAAACAGAGAAGAACAGCCTGTGATCCTATAGGCAGGAAGACAGTACACCAAGCTGCTCTGTAAATACTGGTTATTATACCCTTAGATTGGAAGAGCACTCAGCATTCAACCTAGATGCCTTCTTCTACAACAGAAGTAAAAAATCTCCACATCCAGAATGCAGCCTAGTGCAGAGGAAGAGTGAAATAGACATCAGCCAACCAGAATACTGCAATCTTGGTAGATTGTGTATATAAATTTATCAGTTTTTTTAAAGGACTTCCAATTTATTATAATTCAAGTTTTCAAAGTATTCCCTGTTAATTTTCTGTACTTTGTTGGAGTCTATTGTAATATTTTCCTTTTAATTTC
Organism: Typhlomys cinereus; assembly: GCA_023101885.1. NCBI lineage: Eukaryota > Metazoa > Chordata > Mammalia > Rodentia > Platacanthomyidae > Typhlomys > Typhlomys cinereus. The sequence continues at coordinate 6,824,716 of JALPQD010000085.1, forward strand.
CAATTTTATTACTTTGGGTTTTCTCTTTCTTTTAATTACTTTGTGTAGGGATTGGTCAATCTCGCCAATCTTTTTTAAAAAAATCAACTTTATTTTATTAATTTCTTCCATTTTTTAGTCTTTTTTGCCACCTACTACATTTAGATTTGGCCTCTTGTTTTTGTAGACTATTAAGTCATGTTTTAGGCCATTTATTGGAGATATCTTTAATTTTTTAATATGAACTTACAGTTATGAACTGTCCTTTTAAGTCTTTCCCCATACTTGAGGGAGTGAAGACACTTGAATCCCTGGAATTTATTGTCCGGGCAACTTAACTGATTTAGTGGGAGACTACCTATGAAAAAATAAAATGGAGCATGATTGAGGAAGATACATGATAGCACATGTATACACACATCCGTGTGACTCACAGTCACATACCCACACAGATATGCACATATGCTACATGCATATGCACACACATATTTAAAAGATCTAAATATTTGTATATTTTATTATTTCCAGTTTGAGTTTATTGTGGTCTGATAGAAAATAGAGAATTGTTTCTATTATTTTATATTGATTAAACTTTGTTTTACATCCTATGTAATCAAATTTAGAGAATTTTCCATACACCACTGTTAAAATGTTTACTCCCCATCTGTTGGGTGGAATTTTCTACAGATACTTGTTAATGTCCAAGTGATCTATGATATAATTTAACTCTGAGGTTTTGTTGGTGGTTTTTAATTTGGAAGATCTATCTAGATGTGAGGATGGGGTATGGGAGATCCCCATTATTGTTTTTGTCTAGCTTGTGCAGTCTTATATTCCTTTTACTTTTTTTTTAACGAATTTGGGAGCTCTGAGATTAAGTACATAAATATTTGCAATAGTTATGTCCTCTTGATGAATTGTTCTTTTTATCAAAAGCAGCCACCCTCTTTAGCTCTTCTAATTAGTTTTGGTTTGAAGTCTACTTTACTGGATATGAGAATTGCTACAGAAGCTTGTTTTACAGCTTACATTTGCTTGGTCCTTTGATTTCCTACCTTTGACCCTCAGCCTTAGGAACTGCATATATTTGGTTCATGCTTTTAAATCCAGTCTGTTAATCTGGCTTTTAGTTGGTGTATGAACATTTAAATCAAAACACTAAATGTACAGGTCTTCCTCCCTGATTTGGTAAGGGGTGGCCCAACCTAAAGAGATAAAAAACTCAACTAGAAAAAAAAAAGAGCATTAACTATTTCCTCCTTTTGACTAAAACTGAAATATAAACTAGCTATTTTTATATCTTGACCCTGTCCATTTTTTAGAAAAGAGTTTTACCTCTTTCTTGGTTCTTGAGGCTTTGGACAAACACTAGAACTAAAATATTTTTTCACTTGAATCTCTGATAGTTTACTTACTCTATAGATTTTAGAAGTTGTTAACTTCCACAATCACAACCAATTTCCCATAATAAACTTTGTGTATGTGTGTGTGTATGTGAGTGCGTGTGTAAAATTGGATCCATTTCTCTGGGTAATGTGCATTGCTATGATTAGTACTAAGCATAGAACTGGGAAGATCCAAGAAATAAATTTGAGAAGATAGTCCCTGCACTGGCAATAGTGCTTAGCTCCTTGTCCCACCTGCTGTACTTCCTGATCTGCCATAGTTTTGACCTCACTGCAGAGATACTAAAGCTCTCAGTACAGTTCACACGCACACCATATGTGAATGCTTGTTCTGATTCCCTATTCAGTGTTATGGTCTGAATATTTATTCCCCATATACACACAAGAAAATTCTCAGGTTGAAAGTTCTACTCACAAGGTGATATTAGGAGATTGATCTTTTGGGAGTCAGACCTTCAAAAAGGAATCATAGAGAAGAGAGACTTTAAGGCTCAGGGAACGGCCCTTACCCCTTCTGACCTTTGAAGTTTGTGTAAGAAAACACATCTCTATGAAGAGGGCCCCTCAAAAGATCCTCCCCCAAGCAGGCCTCGACTTGTACTTTCCAACCATCAGCTCTGTGGACCATATATTTCTGCCATTTATCAGTGACTCATTCTGTGATCACTTGTTATGGCAGTGTGAAAGGACTAAGACCCTCACCAAAACTTTGGTTTAAGTATCCAGTATAGCTGCACCCTACTCAAAAGTATTTCAAACTGTGTCAATAATCTTAGCCTATTTACTTACCTATAACTAAAGTCAATACAGAAAGATAGTACTTTTCTTTCCAGTAATGAGAATCAAAATACTTATTTTGTTACGCATAAGCTGGTTTTGTTTGGATTTTTGACTTTTCAGCATAATCCATGTGTGGGAGCTGGAGAGTGGTTCATTGGGAAAGAGCAATTATACCAAAATCATGAGGACCTGGATTTAAATCCCCATGTAAATAATCCCAGCATCTCTATGCATGCCTGTCGCCTCAGCACTGTGTAGGGTAGGGGTGGGGAGAGAGACAGATGAAACAGAAAACTTTCAGATCAGTGAGAGACCCTGTTTCAAGGCAATAAGGCAGACAGTGGTGGAGGAAAATACTAAGGAAAATCCTGCTCTGACTCTCCACATGGACATACGTGAGCTCAACAGCTACACACTCATAGGTATGTATCACACATGTACATAATACACACACACACACTACACAACACACAGCATTCACATACACATATATACTACACACCTACATGCCACATACACTGTACATATACACAGAGAAATACCACATACACCACACACACTCACACACACACGTGCGCGCATGCATGCATGCATGCTCTGTCTCATTAAAAATTGAAAAGTAGGAAAAATATGTGTAACCAGTCATGTTGTCACATACCTATTCTCTCAGGACTTGGGAGACTTAAGCACAGACTATGAAATCAAAGCAAGCCTGGTATATAGTGAGATTCTCCCTCAAAATGTTTAAATAAAAAATAAACCTGGTTTATACTTTGTCCATGAATGATCAGTAAGTCACAGTGTGCTAACAAATCCTGTTTTTGACAGCACAAGACTGATGTGGAATAATCTAACTGGTAGATATGCTAGTCTGGCATGTGTATTTAGGCTGTATACTATGCCACAAGAGAGGTAATTTGACATTTTTACTTCGTCCATCGAAGGATCTTAGAGGGCTCTCTAAGTTTCAGTGCTCACAACCTCACATCAGTTAAATAGGACTACTAGTATCTGCTTCCACAGTGAGAAATCAATAAAAGGTGAGGCTGCTCTGCAAAATGCTTCAGTAGCTAAAGGTGATTGCCATGCATTTTTGACCCCCTGAGTTAATTCCCATGTGAGGGTGAAAGAGGGGAACCAACTCCAGAAAATAATACACATGCACAATAATAATTTTTTAAAAGATGTAGTTAAACAGATTAAAAAGCTATTAGAAACCCTCATGTGAAAATCATTGTGCTGGGGCTGGAGAGATGGCTCAGCGGTTAAGACTCTGCTTCTCAAGCATAAGGTACCGAGTTCAGATCCCAGGTCCCATTTAAAAAAAAAAAAATCATTGTGCTGATGTGTGTGTGTGTGTGTGTGTGTGTGTGTGTGTGTGTGTGTGAGAGAGAGAGCTCATGTATGAAACCTACTAACATATCTGAGATACTGAAATATCTTGTTGATAAGTCAAGGAATCTGTCTGGTAGAAAACATATTACCATTTAATATTAGGCAACAGGAATTCAGTAGATTCTAATATCTATTAGTTATTTCATTTAGTTACATTTTCTACTAGAATCAATAGTATACAATAGCATATATTTATAGTTGGTGATTTTTGTTCTTAAATCTTATATTTATATTGTATTAAATAAAAACTAAAGCTTTCAATATCATCAAAGAATTTCACCTAGAAATCAAAAAAGAAAAACATGAAAGTGAAAATAAAATATCAAAAAGAAAATAAATATTTATTTTTTCTCTTCTGTTTAGGGCTATCACTCATCCACTTTACCCAGTCTGAGAAACCTCATGACATCCTCAGCCTAAACTTCAGCAGCTTGTCATGCACAATAACAAGAAGTAGAATGAAATCCCTGTGTGACCTCCTGAACTCATGAACTGCAATCATTTTCCTGACCCTGCACTTTTAGTTCAGATCAACTGTTAACAATGGCCGCAGTCCTGGGTAAGCAACAATCAGGGGCCAGAGCGAGGAGCTTGGGAGAACAGAGCCCTCTGCTCAGTGAACTGAATCAGGCACAAAATGGCTTTGTGAAGAGAAAAACTCAATTCCGTACCTACTACCAGCAATCCTAACTGGTAAAAGAGCAGTTTACCAGATGCACGTCCCAGAAACCCAGTAAGAGATCAAGGCATCTCCCCATACAACGAATAACTTCAACACTTTTGAAACAACTGTCAAAAAAAACTGAAAATTGCGCCCGCCCACCAGAACCCCAGGTCAGCCCAAAGGGACCCGGCTCCGACTCCCGCCATCCAGCCGGAGCCGCGCGCACAGGGCCAAGGGACGAGGAGGACCTCCCCCTGCGCCCGGGCCCCGCCCCAGCTGCCCTCGGGTTAAATAGCTCCACGCCGACGCCCCCATCCTCCATTTCCCCACCTCGCTCCTCAGGTCGGAACTCGCGCACTTGGTACAGCAGGGCCTCACCCCGCAACCTAGGTAAGCTCCCGCCACGCCGGCCCACCAGAACCCCAGGCCAAATAATTCAGTTTAGTGAAATTGAAAGATCTTAAGAGTTAAAACGACAATGCCAAAGTCAAAGTGCAAATCCATGAGAAGCAACACTCAAGTAAACAAATCTCCCACTGAAGAAATTAATCCCATAATGTTAGACTCCAACAAGAACAAACCCGCGGAAAAAGGCCAAGAAATCCTCACCCAGGATAACGACTTTCAAAATATGATCATTACCATGTTCAATACTATGAAAGAGGAAATCTGGGAGGAATTACATAATCGAATCAATCGCTTTGAAGAGGAACACAACAGACACTTGGAGGAGTTGAGAAAAACAGTGCAAGAAACAAAAACTGGCATAGAGCAGTTAAAACAGACTCAAGCAGAGTTTAAAACTGAGCTAAAAGACAAGTTATCTTCAACCCAGAACGCCACAGAGAGTCTTATCAACAGAACTAACGAAGCAGAAAACAGAATTTCAGACCTTGAAGATAAAGTGGGAGTACTAACCAGCTCAATGGAAGAGGTGGTTAAAGCCAAAAAGATACTTGAGAGAAATATCCAAGAGATATGGGACACCCTGAAGAAACCTAACATGCATATTCATGGAATACCAGAGCAAGAATCTCAAAATACCACCCCTGAGGAAATTTTTCAAACGATCATCAAGGAAAACTTTCCTCATCTAAAAAAAAGGAGAGGCCCATCCATATACAAGAGGCATTCCGCACAACAAACAGATACGACCAAAACAGAAGCACGCCACGGCAAATAATAGTTAAAACACTCCACATTCAAGATAAAGAACTGGTGCTGAGAGCTTCAAGGGAGAAAAAACAAGTCACTTCTAAAGGTAAACCTATTAACATAACAAATGACTTCTCAGTTGAAACGGTAAAAGCAAGAAGAGCATGGAGAGACATACTTCAAGTACTGAATGAGCAAAAATGTCAACCCAGGCTGATTTACCCTGCAAAACTATCAGTCATGATCCAGGGAGAAAGAAAAACTTTCCAGCACAAAGACAACTTGAAGGGATACATGGCCACCAAACCAGGCTTTCAAAAACTGCTAGAAATGATACTCAAGCGTGAAGAAAAAAACAGGCATATCCAGGAGAACAGAAGGCAAGTATAACACCATTAAAAGCGAAGCAATATACTTATAAAAACTACTAAACATAATAAATGTCTGGAATTGACAATAGTTTCTCCATTATAACACTAAATGTTACTGGAATTAATTCACCAATTAAGAGACACAGATTACAAACTTGGATTAAAAATCACAATCCATCAATCTGCTGCCTGCATGGAAACCCATCTCACCACAAAAGATAGGCACGCTCAAAAATAAAAGGCTGGTCAACAATTCTACAAGCTAATGGAAGCAGAAAACAGGCAGGGGTAGCCATGATGTTATCAGACAAAGTGGACTTCAAACCAAAGAAAATTATAAGAGACACGGATGGATCTACATTTTAGTTACAGGTACAATTCACCAGGAAGACTTCACAATACTAAACATATATGCACCCAATACGGGCCCCTCCACCTTCATTAAGAAAACCCTACAGCGTCTAAAGCAAGAAATCAACCCCCAAACGATAATTCTTGGGGACTTCAACACCGCCCTCTCAACATAGGATAGATCAACAGGTCAAAAGCTTAACAGAGACACTTTGGAACTTAATCAAACCCTGAAAGAAATGGACCTTACAGATCTCTATCGAACTTTTCACCCACGCACCAAAGAATACACATTTTTCTCAGCAGCACACGGAACTTTCTCCAAAATAGATCACATACTGGGCCACAAAATGAATCTACACATATACAATAAAGTTGAAATTCTAACCTGTGCCCTATCAGACCACCACGGCCTAAAGCTGGACATCCACGACACATCAAACAAGAGAAAATACACTAGCTCCTGAAAACTTAACAATATGATGCTGAATGAGAACTGAATTCAGGAAGAAATTAAAAAGGAAATTCAAGATTTCCTGAAAGTGAATGATAACGAAAATACAACTTACCAAAATCTCTGGGGCACAATGAAAGCTGTTTTAAGAGGTAAGTTCATAGCTCTTAATGCCTACATCAATAAAATGGAAACATCAGAAATAAACAACTTAACAATGCAGCTTAAAGCTTTAGAGAAACTAGATCAATCTGATCCCAAAAGTAGTAGAAGAGAGGAGATTAGCAAAATAATGGGAGAAATATCTGAAATCGAGATTAAGAAAACAATAGAAAAAATCAACCAGTCAAAAAGCTGGTTCTTCAGTTGACGAGTGGATAAGGAAATTGTGGTACATCTATACAATGGAGTACTACTCAGCCATCAAAAATGATGAATTACTGGAATTTGCCGGGAAATGGATGTCATTAGAAACAATTGTATTAAGTGAAGTATCCCAGACCCAGAAAATTAAGCGCCGTATGTACTCCCTAATAGGTGGCTCCTAGTACCAAACCCACCCAGCCCACCTAGACACAGGAATTCCAAGGATTATGAACAGGAGGGATGGGGTAGGAGGGCCACACCAGAAAGAAGGAGAGAAGGGACCATGTTACAGCAGGGAAAATAGGCCTCCACCAAGGACCCAAATAAGTAATGAGACATCTGATTAAGTTCACAGACTTTTGTTCCTGATCATTTACTACTGAGGGGGAGTGATCTCACCAGAAGAGGAGGGCATATAGTCTAGCAGATAAAAAGTAACAATTTTGCAAATGGGTGATAGACCCCCTCCCTCACTGTGGTTTCCCACTTTTATTACATCTACCTTTGAATGTGCTTTTATCACAAGACTCTAACAGCTTTTTGTCTCTGGCCAGGGGGTAACATACAATGCCCACCAGGATGGAGTGAAGGGGATTGCAGGAGCAGCAAAACTGCAAAAGAAAATCAACAAACCACAATCCAGAACTTCAGAGACTCTATATCAACCACCTAGAACTAGGCCAGCTTAGTCTCTCCCCATCTTGAAGCTCAGGGAAATTAGCGGAAGAGGGGGCGGTAAGAGTGTAAGAGCATAAGGATGGGAGGAGCAATGATATGTAAGATACTCTATATTAGTTAGGGTTGAAGCAATCATAATTGGACTTTGCATGCCCTGCGCATTGTCCAACACACTGTTGACCTCACAAAGTCTAGCATCTGCTAAAGGCACCAAGATCCTTGGAGGCAAAGAATTGGCAGCCACAGCAGTGTTCCTATACCTAAGGGGAACACGGGAAAGGGTTCGGCAAAGGCCACTGGGTCCTTGTACGTCATCGGAGAAGAGGGCCCAGAGGAAAATCAGTCATGCACAAGAAAGGACTCTCTGGGAATTGGGGTGGGAGGCACTGGGGGATGGGGAGGGAGAGGGGTGGGGAGGGGGAGCAGGGGGTACGGGGGGAGGAGGAGGGAGGGAGGGAACTGGTGTACCTAATAAGTTTGTATGAGCTGAAATAAAAAAAAAAAAAGCTGGTTCTTTGAAAAAATCAACAAGATTGATACACCCCTAGCTAAATTAACCAAAAGCAAGAGAGAGAAAACCCAAATTAACAAAATTAGAAATGAACATGGAGTTATCACTACGGATACCCAAGAAATCCAGAGAATTATAACATCATATTTCAAAAACTTGTACTCTGTGAAGTTTGACCACACAAAAGAGATGGATGAATTTCTAAGTAAACACATCTTACCTAAATTGGATCAGGAAGTTGTGAATTACTTAAATGGCCTGATAACATAAAAGGAAATTGAAGAAGTACTCTCAAATCTTCCCACCAAAAAATGTCCTGGGCCAGATGGATTCAGCACAGAATTCTACCAGACATTTAAGGAGTTAATAACACCAATACTCCTTAAACTGTTCCATCAAATAGCAAAGGAAGGAACACTACCAAATTCCTTCTATGAAGCTAATATCATTTTAATCCCAAAACCTAATAAAGATTCAGTTAAGAAAGAACTATAGGCCGATCTCCCTGATGAACACAGACGCAAAGATTCTCAACAAAGTCTTAGCAAATCGGATTCAAAAACATATTAAAAAGATCATTCATGGGGACCAAGTAGGCTTCATCCCCGGCACACAAGGTTGGTTCAACATACGCAAATCAATAAATGTAATTCATCATGTAAACCAGTCCAAAGTCCAAGACCACATGATACTCTCGATAGATGCAGAAAAAGCTTTTGACAAGATCCAACAGCCTTTTATGATCAAAACGCTAGAGACAGTGGGAATGGAAGGAACCTTAATCAATATAATAAAAGCTATATACAACAAGCCCACAGCAAGGATTATGCTCAATGGGGAACAATTGGAAGCATTCCCACTTCGATCAGGAACTAGACAAGGCTGTCCACTCTCACCACTTCTATTCAATATTGTACTTGAAGTCTTAGCTGAAGCCATAAGACAAGAAAGGGACATAAGAGGGATTCAAATCGGCAAGGAAGAAGTCAAGCTATCCTTATTTGCAGATGACATGATCTTATACCTGAGTGATCCCAAAAACTCCACCAGGAAGCTCCTGGAACTAATTGAGAAGTTCAGCAGGGTGGCAGGATACAAAATAAATGTGCAAAAATCAGAGGCCTTCCTATATGCCCAGAATGAAAGAAGTGAAAAAGCCCTGAGAGAAACAATCACATTTACTATAGCCCCTAAAAAAATGAAATACCTTGGTATAAACCTAACCAAGGAGGTAAAAGACCTTTACAATGAAAACTTTAAAACCCTAAAGAAAGAAATAGCTGAAGACACCAGAAGGTGGTAAGACCTCCCATGTTCCTGGATTTGTAGAATCAACATCATAAAAATGACCATCCTACCAAAGGCAATATACAAATTCAATGCTATACCAATTAAAATCCCAAAGCAATTCTTTAAAGAAGTTGACCAAATAATCTCAAAATTCATATGGAGGCACAAAAGACCCAGGATAGCAAAGACAATCCTGAGTAACAAAAACACTGCTGGAGGTATTACCATACCGAACCTTAGTCTGTACTACAAATCCATAGTTATAAAAACAGCCTGGTACTGGCTCCAAAATAGACACACAGATCAATGGATAAGGGTTGAAGACCCAGATATAAGCCCACATGAATACAGCCATTTGGTCTTTGAAAAAGCGGCCCAAAGAATCCGATAGAAAAAGAACAGCATCTTCAACAAATGGTGCTGGCAAAACTGGATCTCCACATGCAGAGAATTAAAGCTGGACCCATACTTGTCACCATGTACAAGACTTAATTCCAAATGGATCAAGGACCTTGATTTAAGGCCAGAGACTATAAAAACCATCGTTGAAAGGATAGGGAACTCCCTCGAGCTGATTGGGCTAGGCCAACAGTTCCTAAACAGACATCCAATGGCACAGTCACTGCTACCAACTCTCAACAGTTGGGATCTTGTGAAAATAAAGAGCTTCTGTTCAGATAAAGAGATTGTCACACGAGCTCAAAGGCAACCCACAGAATGGGACAAAATCTTCAGTAACCACATATCTGATAGAGCTTTATTATCCAGAGTGCACAAAGAACTTAGAAAACTAAACTCCAAGGAAAACAATGGCCCAATTAAAAAATGGGCCCTGGAACTTCAAAGAAACTTTACCAGGGATGAAATTAAAATGTCTAACAAATATCTGAAAAAAATGCTTCACTTCCTTAGCCATCAGGGAAATGCAAATCAAAACTTCCCTGAGATATCATCTCACCCCGGTCAGGATGGCAAAAATCCACAATACAAACAACGACAAATGCTGGAGAGGATGTGGAGAGAGGGGAATTCTCCTACATTGCTGGTGGGAATGCAGGCTCATACAGCCACTCTGGCGAGCCATCTGGAGATTCTCAAAGAAATTAAAGATTGAAATGCCATATGACCCTGCTATTCCACTTTTGGGAATAACCCCCCATGCAGCAGAGGTTCACCTCGATAGCACAAGCTCGACCATGTTCATAGCAGCACTGTTTACAATAGCAAAGTCATGGAATCAGCCCAAATGTCCAACAGTTGACGAGTGGATAAGGAAAAGGTGGTACATCTATACAATGGAGTACTACTCAGCCATCAAAAATGATGAATTACTGCAAATCAAGATTAAAATCATGTTAACTTCATTAAATGAGACTGTCAAATACCTAAAGAAAACTAAGTATTTACATATTTGAAGTACCTCAATAAAGATATATCTCACTGACAAAAAAAAAAAATGATGAATTACTGGAATTTGCTGGGAAATGGATGTCATTAGAAAGAATTATATTAAGTGAAGTATCCCAAACCCAGAAAATTAAGCGCCGTATGTACTCCCTAATAGGTGGCTCCTAGTACCAAACTCACCCAGCCCACATTGAGACACTCAAAAGTAAACCTATGTAACACAGTAATTGCAAGGATTATGAATGAGAGAGAGGGGGTAGGAGGGCCACACCAGAAACAAGGAGAGAGGGGACCATGTTACAGCAGAGAAAATAGGCCTCCATCAAGGTCTGCAAGTAAGTAATGAGAAACCTGGTTAAGTTCACAGACGTTCTTTCCTGATCTCACCAGAAGGGGAGGGCATATAGTCTAGCAGATAAAAAGTAATCATTTTGCAAATGGGTGATGGACCCCTCCCTCACTGAGGTTTCCTACTTTTATTACATCTACCCTTGAATGTGCTATTATAACAAGACTCCAGTTTAACAGCTTTTTGTCTCTGGCCAGGGGGTGACATACAGTGCCCAGCAGGATGGAGCGAAGGGCATTGCAGGAGCAGCAAAACTGCAAAAGAAAATCAACAAATCATAATCCAGAACTTCAGAGACTCTATATCAATCAATAGAACTAGGCCAGCCTAATCTCTCCCCATCCTGGAGACATTTGCGGAAGAGGGGGCGGTAAGATTGTAAGAGCAAAAGGATGGGAGGAGCAACGATTTGCAAGATTCTCAACAATAGTTGGGGCCAAAGCAATCATAATGGGACTTTGCATGCCCTGCGCAATGTCCAGCGCACTGTTGCCCTCATAAAGTCTAGCATCTGTTAAGGGCACCGAGATCCCTGGAGGCAAGGGATTGATGGCCACAGTAGTGCTCCTATGCTTAAGGGGAACAAGAGAAAGGACTTATGGACATGCCACTGGGTCCTTGTGTGTCATCGGAGAGGAGGACCCAATGGAGAGTCGGGCGTACACAATAAAGGACTCTCTGGGAATTGGGGGGGAGGCACTGGGGGATGGGAAGGGAAAGGAGGGGGAGGAGGGGAGGGGGGGGAGGGAGGGAACTGGTAAAAAAATTTTAAAATGTATAATTACATTTTTAATAAAAAAATTTTTAAAAACTGAAAATTACTTTTAATATTCAATCTTTGTCAAAATTCAATGTCTACTGGTGTTCAAGTATTGCAACCCCATGCAGTTTAACGATGGTAGATATGGCTTAGGGAGCAAAGGCCTCTGTTCACAAACCTCACATCTTGCATTCGATTCTCATGATGGAAAGAGAGAACCAACTTCCAAGATTTTTCCTCTAACCTACATGTGTATTCTGCGTATGTGTGTGTGCATACGCCTCTCAGTCTCACTCTATCTCTCTGTCTCTGTCTCTCTCTCTCTCACACACACAAACACACACACACTCATAAATAAAATGTGTTTTAAAAGATAGTAAGTAGGACTGGAGAGATGGCTCAGAGGTTAAGACTGTCTCATAAGCAGAAAGTCCTGAGTTTGGATCCCAGTGTCCCAAATAAAAACACTAGGTAGAAACGTTGGCTGCTCTTCCAGCCCTTGTGGGTGGAGCCTGGGAAATCCCAGGATGAAGCAAGGAAGGCGAAGCAATCCAGGATGATTCCTGAAGTCACCTGGTCCTCCACAGAAACACAGTGCCCTCTGATACACACATGTACACACACACACACACACACACACACACACACACACACAATAAACAAATATTTTTAAAGTATTTATATGAAGTGACTAGTTGACTACAAAGTCAGATCACGTACTTAATCAATAGTATGATTCACACAGAGAAACCTGAAAGAAAACTTTTCATGCAAACGAAAATCTATCAAATAGAACAGCAAAGTTAGGAGGTGACTTTTCATGCCTAAGGGATAATTCTTGTCTTCTTTTTGTGATTGTTTCTGGACAGAGAGTTAAATAGTACATTTCCTTAAGATTGATAGGAATGGAGTCATTCTCACTTTTGCACTGTGGTAGGTATTTGTGTTTTTCTCAAGCAGTAATCCCAGCCATGCATCTTAATGCATAGGCCTTTTAGGGGTAACTTTACAAGTACCTTAAATAATGACCAAAGCAATTTTTAAAATGTGTTCAAATAATAGTTGTGAGCACAGTCAAATTGTTCCATCTAAGATGCAAAAGAAAGGTAATTACCTGTAAAGCACATAAAATGTATATTGTTTACTCATCATTAACTCTGAACACCTTTACACTAATGGATAGAATAAGACAGTTCTCAGCAATACAGCATCATAAGCAGCCTGAGTAAGTCAAAGGGGCATGAAGACTGCCCCAGCGGCATGAATGACATCCGAATAACCTTGAAGAATTACTATGGCCAGCCTCAGACTTCAATCACCTGTGGAAGAAGGACCTTCCAGAAGAAAATCCTGCAAGAACTCAGGACTGCTTTGTAAATGCGACATGTCCTTATGTCACCAAAAGGAATCACATTTTGGGTAAAGAAACAGTATCAAAGGTAATACCTATTAAAACCCACAGAGAAGTCAAAGTCTGAGTTGTCTGCATCCCAGGAATATTTTATCACTGTTACTGCTTCTCCACAGTTTCTACCACAAAAAGATCCAGGAAGTTCTTATTGAAAAACCTTTCTGAAAAAGTTTGAAATCATTCAATGAGAGTTTTGCTTTTACAATTGACTTATGTTTCCTTTGATATGTTTTAGATAGCTGCAGAACTCAACTGGTATTTACTGAGCTGGTGTATCATCCATTAAATTCCCATTAGGTATATATTTTTCTTCTTTCTTCATCCACTCTTTCCTCTTAAAAGCATAGACCATCCAAGTAGCTCCTGCAGAAGTGTGAGCAGAATAAAGCACAATACATGTCAGTCAGAATCTTGATATATTTCAGTGTGATGGCTTTCGTCAACTCTGAAAATAGTTTTGCAAATAAGCAAGTCCTTGGTTTTTACCAAAAACTTGTCTACAACTCAGTGAGCTTCATTGTCAATAGTTAAAACAATATCAATGAAAACATAAATGATAGGTGGATAGATAAGCAGATAAACAGTTAATCTCTACTTTAGTCCCTTTTGCTTCCATTAAAATCATGGCACAAGTGTTAACACCTTCCATAGTAGGAGCAGAAGGTTAAAACTTGACATCAAAATACTTTTCAATCCTGGTAGGTGGAGCCTAGAAAATCCCAGAGTGAAGCAAGAAGGAGATAGAAGCAATCCAGGCTGATTACTGAAGTCGCCTTTGGGCCTCCACAGGGGCACATTGCTCTCTCTCTCTCTCTCTCTCTCTCTCTCTCTCTCTCTCTCTCTCTCTCTCTCTTATACACACACACACACACACACACACACACAAACACAAAAAAAATAGAAGACAATTCATTTGGGGGGACACTTCTCCAAGTGTGCAGAACAAGCCTAAGTGAGAACTGGACTTAATCCCCAATCTTAAGTCATACCTAAAATATTTCACACATATGCTCAGCAACATTCCTTGCTAAATCAGCAAACTACTTGGATTCAAATACCTGTTCTTAAATATAAAGAATATATGACAATAGATGTCACAACGTTTATAAGCATAAATGTTTGACTGGAATGTGCCAAGTTCATGTCTTGACTCTAATGCTAGGTAGCTATGATTTAACTCAAAGCTACTTAACCACTTGTACCTCAACTTCACAGAATGCTCCAGAAGGAAGATGAAGGGTATGTCTGGTTTTTGCTTCTAGGAACTAGGTTTTGAGATTAACATCGATGGCCTTGATGGTCAATGTAGAAACCCAAAACAGAGCTCTTCTTCCTCAGTCAGCACCGTTTCATCAGAAAAATGACTGAGGGCCAGTGTGCACAAGAGATTCATACAACAGAATGAGCAGTGTTAATGATAACAACATAATAAGCTATATTTGCTCATTCTAGTTGCCCCTAGTTAAAGCTTTGGGGGTGTCATAAGGAACAGAAGATGTCACTATGGCTTTAATGTGTTCTTCGAAAGTTCCTACATTGGAAACCAAATTGATGTGTGGTGGTTCATGTCAGTTGTCATCTTGACAGGATATAGGATTACCTAGAAGACATGTCTTTGGATATGGTCATGAAGGATTATCTAGATTACGTTAAATGAAACCAGAAGACTCACCTGTGCTGAATAAAAAATGAGAAAGTCAGCCACACACTGTCATTTATCACTATCTACTTCTGAATTATGGTTGCAATGTGACCAGGTGCTACTTACTCCTGCTGTCATGCCTTCCCTTGTGACAGACTATAACCTTAAATACGGTTAAAATAAATCCTTCCTTTCTTTTGTTATTTTTTAATGCTGCATGCATGAATGCATAGTGACTTTATGATATTTTCACCACTTAGTCCTTTTCCTTTTCACCTCACAATCCTTCATCTTCCCTGCCATATTTCCTCCTATTTTCAAATCTTTTCACTTGTGTGGCCCACTGTGTTTCATCTCGTTTGTTTTTCATGACCTAGGTCTAACATGATTCATGCTCTAGAAAGTATCATAGATCAGTGAGTGTACCATTGAGGAAAGCATTTTTCCTTTTCTTCCCTGTCAGCATTAGCCCTCATCAGTCGTCAAAGAGGTGTGGAACTACTTGAGATCTTTCTGCTTTCATAGTGAGAGTAAACCCTTCCTTTCTGAAGTTGCTTATGTCTGGTGTTTTATTCCTGCAGTGATAAAAATGATCAATTCAAACTGTCAGTAATATGTGTGGATTTGGAAAGGTAATCAGAATTAGATGAGGCCATAAAGTATGGGTTCCTGTGATTGCATTAGTTGTGTGTGTGTGTGTGTGTGTGTGTGTGTGTGTTCTTGTGCATCAGAGTGCACTGTGTGTGCCTGTGGCTGTCCAAAGGTGATTTCAGGAATCATCCTAGATTGCTCTACCAGCATTTTGCTTTGCTCTTGAGTTTCCCAGGTTGTGCCTTCTAGGACTGAAAGCACAGGCCACTGCCATTTCTACGTGTTGTTTTTATAGGGGATTCAGAGTACAAACTCAGATCCTTCTGCTTGTGAAGCAGAGGCTTAACACCTGACTAATAGCTCCAGCTCTGCATTAGTTGTTTTATACCAAGAGAAAAAGATATAATGTCATAGTTAGGTACAGGTGTGTCAACTTGATGGTTGAGGATTCAAGCTCTGGGCACATTTGTAGAGAATTGGTAGTTGAGGTGAGCCCAGAGTGAACCTGCAGGAGATTTTTTTAGTGGATTTTTTAGCATAGCCCATAATAGGGGAACTAGGCCCCAGGAAGGTGAATGAAATGGAAGAAGCTGATTAAGAAAGGGGGTATTCTTGTGTATACTTCACCAGACATGCTGGTCTGGCAAGTAAGGATCATCACTCTTTAAGCTGCTATGCAGATTTGTGTGGCCAGTTCTCTTGGTGCTGGTGTTGGTGTGGAATCTCCTGCCAAGCTGGACAAACAACTATAACAAGGAATTGCAAGAGGAAATAAACCCCTTGTTTCTTAAACTGTTTGATGGTGATTTTATCAACAACAACGCAGGTGAACTGCAAAAGAATTTGGTACTAGAAGTGGGGTGTTACTGATAAATCTGTTTATGTAGCTTTTATGGATTTTGAATTGTTTGTTAGAGGTTTGAAACATTTAAAGATTTGGGGATGTTGGATTACAAATATCATTCTTCAGAGTTTAATGGCCCATTTGGAGAATAGAGGTGCTTAGAGAGTTGTGGATTGTTTGGTCCAAATTTGTGATGAAGGAGGAACAAGGACTTTGTTGAATTTGAAGATGATGGATGGTTTGCCTCATACAGGAGAGCTGTATTGGCAGCCTTGAAACTTGGGATAAGGAAAGGGCAGAAAACAGAGCAGCTGTTGCTATTAGATATATTAGTTTCATTGAAGAAAAACCTAGTGCTTTCCAATGGGACAGTGCATTCTGTTGAGATTCTATAACCTTAAATGTTGAGATTCTGCCATGTTGAGATTCTGCCCAGCATAGAGACTCTTTCCAGAGTCTGTTCAGAGAAGCTGAATGAGCTGTGATTCCAGGGAGCCAATCTCCACTTGGAGGTTATGATACAAATCATCAACTTGGTACTGGTTTTAGAGGCATCAAAGAATCAAGAGGGAACAGGTCATGGATCACTTCTCCAAGGTTTCAGAGAATGATAGGAACCCAGGCAGTATTTGGCAGGAAGTCTGAAGAGAGGCCCAAGAAGGGTATTCTGTGCTGTGGAGTTGAAGCCACTCCAAGATGGGCATTCTGTGCTATAGAGTTGAAGCCTTCTTTGCCATTGAGAAGCAATTATGTTGGTGATGGTAGAGCCAATATGAGGCATCTACCAAGAAGAGCCATATACATGGGATGTGTGCTGAGGATGGCTGTGATGGGAGATTCAGCCTGGCCCAGAGAAACACTGACTGTGCCACTTCGAGCTGTGAAGAGGGACTTGGATTGCCCAGAATTTATGAGCCACTGTGAAGCTATATGAAAAGCAACAGAAGAGGACATTGAACTATAGGATGCAGTATTTGAATGGCTGGACTTTAATCTTAACTTGATATTTTCTTGTTGTGCCATAATACTTCCATTTTAATGTTTTATCTGTGTTGAAATATTTAAGTTGATTTGACAGGATCTTACAGTTAAAGAGATTTCAAACTTTTAGAATTAAATATATTTATAAGATAAATTTAACATTTAAGGTGCCTGCCTGTCATAGCATTCCATGTCTAGACTCTGTGTTCTTTTCCAGCCCTATGCTCTCATAGATTCCATTCCATGGAGACCAAGAGTTCTCCAGGGTGCTCTAGCCCCTCATGATACTCCATGTCTGGAGTCTATGAATTCCATTCTTTTTCTCTTCTAATAAACTCTATCCTAATCCTCAAAAAAATTAAGACCTGAGGGGACAAGATGAAAGTTATAATTTAAAAGTGATATGTTTTTGCATCAAGTTAACAAGAGGTGGGATGTCATAGTTGGGTACAGGTGTCAACTTGGTGGTTGAGGATTCGAGCTTTGAGCACATTTGTAGAGGATTAGTAGTTGAGGTGAGTCCAGAATGAACCTACAGGAAATTATCTAGTAGATAAGGAAGGCCTAGTTCATAGAAGGTAAAACTAGGCCCCAGGCATGTGAATGAAATGGAGGAAGTTGTTTGACAAAGAGGGCATCCTTATGTATACTTTGACCAGACATGCTAGTCTGGCAAGGAAGGATCGTTCCTCTCTCAGCTATTATGTGGATATTGTGTAGCCAGTTCTCTTGGCTCTGGCATTGGTGTGAGATCTCCTGCCAAGCTGAACAACCAACTGTAACCAGGAATCATGACAGATTTGATGGTGATTTTGTCAGCAACAATGCAGGTGAACTGCAACAAATAAGAAGCTATTACACTTAGTCTGTCTTGTCATTCAATGCCCTACTATATATTTTTTTTCTACTCATACAAACTTAATAGGTACCCCAGTCCCTTCCCTCCCTCCATCCTTTCCCAGATCCCTTGCTCCCTCTCCCCTTTTCCCCTTCCTTTCCCTTTCCTCCCTCCCTTTTTCCCAGTGCCCCCCCATCCCTGGAGCATCCTTTAGTGTGCATGTCAAACTTCCCTCTGGGTCTTCCTCTCTGATGAGATGTAAGGACACAGTAGCATTGTGTAGAGCCCTTTCTTGTGTTCCCCTTTGGTATAGGAACACTGTTTTGGCTGTTAATCCCCTGCCTGTAAGGATCCTAGTGTCTGTGATCATGCTAAACTTTGGGGAGTCAATAATATGTCGGTCATTGCACAGGTCATGCAAAGTCCTATTATGGTTACTGAGCCCCTAACTTGTGTGGAGTATCTTGCATATCATTGCTCCTCCCCATCTTTAGGCTCTTACAATCTTACCACCCCCTCTTCCACAAATTTCCCTGAGCTTTGGGATCGAGAGAGATTAGGCTGGCCTGATTCCAGGTGATTAATGTAGGGTATCTGATATTCTGAAATATGTTTTGTTGTTTTTTTTCCACTTTTGCTGTTCCTGCACCGCCCTTGGCTCCATCCTGATAGGTATTGGATATCACCTCCTAGCCAGAGATAAAAGGCCGTTAAAATAAAGTCTTACTATAAGAGTAGATTCAAGGGTAGATGTAATAAGAGAAGGAGACTGCAGTGAGGGGGGGAATCAGTCTCCCATTTGCAGGATGGTTACTGTCATAGTTAAGCACAGGTGTCAACTTGACTCTTGAAGGTTTGAGCTCTGGGCACAGTTGTAGAGAGTTGATGGTTGAGTTAAGCCCAGAGCAAACCTGAAGGAGATTGTCTAGCTGCTGGGGAAGACCCAGCCCATGGTGGGTGGGATTAGGCCCTGGATAAATCAGAGAGAGCTGGTTGAGAGAGTTGGCATCCTTCTGTATACTTGGCCAGACATGCTGGTCTGGCAAGTAAGGATTGTCCATCTCTCAGCCGTTATGGTGGCCAGTTCCCTCGGCCCTGGCGTTGGTGTGTGCTCTCCCGTCAAGCTGGATTATGAACTGTAACCGGACTATCGTAAGAAAGTAAACTCCTTGTTCCCTTATGCTGTGTAATGGTCATTTATCAGCAACCATGCAGGCGGACTGCAACAGTTACCATCTATCTGCCAGACTCTATGCCCTCCCTGACTGGTGAGATCAAACCCTATCAGTTGCAAGTGACCAGGAAGGAAAGTTTGTGAGCTTAACCAGATGTCTCACTACTTACTTGCAGTACTTGATGGTGGCCTATTTTCTCTGCTGTAGCATGATACCCTCTCTCCCCATTTCTGGTGGGGCCCTCCTTCTCCTTCCCTCCTGTTTTAATCTGTTGCAGTTCACCTGTATGGTTGCTGATAAATGACCATCACACAGCTTAAGGGAACAAGGACTTTACTTTCTTATGACAGTCCAGTTACAGTTCTCAGTCCAGCTTGATGAGAGAGCATGTACCAACACCAGGGCTGAGGGTACTGGCCACACCTTCACCACATAATGGCTGAGAGATGGACAATCCTTACTTGCTAGACCAGCATGTCTGGCCAAGTAAACAGAAGGATGCCAACTCTCTCAACCAGCTATTATTCCAGGGCCTAATCTCACTCACCATTGACTGGGCCTTCCCCATCAGCTAGACAATCTCCTGCAGGTTTGCTCTGAGCCTAAATCAACCACTAATTCTCTACAAATATGCCCAGAGCTCAAACCCTCAGCAGTCAAGTTCACACCTGTGCCTAACCATGACACTCCACCCCTTGTCAACTTGACACAAAAACATAGCACTTTTTTTAATTTATTTATTTATTTATTTCCACTCATACAAACTTAATAGGTACACCAGTCCCCTCCCTCCCTCTCTCCACCCCTCCCTGGACCCTCTAGCTCCCTCCCCCCCTTTTCCCCTTCTTTTCCCCCCTCCCTCCCTATCTCCCAGTGCCTCCTCCTCCCAATCCCTGGAGCATCCTTTAATGTGTATGTGAAACTTTGCTCTGGGTCCTCCTCTCTGATAAGGTGTAAAGATTCAGTGGCATTTCCTAGAACTTTTTCTTGTGTTCTCCATAAGTATAGGAACACTATTGTGGCTGTTAATCCCTAGCTTCTAAGGATCCTAGTGCCTTTAGTCCATGCTAGATTTTGAGGGGTTGATAATTTATTGGTCATTGTGCAGTCATGCAAACTCCTATTATGATCATAGCACTTTTAAATTGTAACCTTTTCTTGTCCCCACAGATGTTAAAAAATATAAATACATTAATTCCATGGACAAATTTAAAATGTTATCATTAAAACTTCAGTTCCAACATTTTAAATGTTCAAAGTTTTTTAACTTTAAAAGGGTATTAAATCAGAATAAGTTAAATACTTTGAAACAAATAAAACATTAAAATTGAAGGATCTTGATATAATAAGAAAACATTTAAATTAAAATCAAAGTCCAGCAAATTATTGCATCCTGTATTCCAATGTCCATCTTCTGTTGCTCATCATGTAATCATGGTGGCTCAAAGATTTCAGGAATTCCCAGTCCCTGTTTGCAACTTAAAGTTGTAAAAGCAGAGTTCCTTTGAACCAGGCTGAATCTCCACTGCCAACAGTCCTTAGCATACATCCCATGGTTCCGGCATCTCCAACATTCTGGGTTCATCTCTGCAGCTGTAAGCTTCACCTTCTCTCACAGGAACTCTATGCCTGCCACTTGGTGTCAAATCTTGCTGCTTTCCATGAACCCCTCAAACTGTTCACCAAAACTAGTACCACCTGGGGGATGCTGCCAGACTCTGAAGTGAGTTCGAAATGTAACTTAGTCCACTCGAGCCACAGATGTACAAAGTTTTATGGGCTAATGCTGGAAAAAAAAAAAAAAACCTCTTTTAGACAGCCAAACATCTACAAACATCTAAAGGGCAAGAAATGGCTTTAACTTGGGCTTTTGGCCCCTGAAGGAATTTGAGATTCCAAACCACGAACTTGCCATATGGTGGTTTTCACGTCTTCCACCATCCCAATGAAGTCACTAGGTTTTCCTTCACTGATACTCATTTTTCCAGTAGCAGCAGATATTCTGCTGCCTGCCCTTTGCACATCCAAACTTTTAAGGCTGCCAACACAGCTCTCCTCTGTCAAGGAAACCAGTCCATCATCTTTAAATTCAGCTTTACCAAAGTTCTTGTTCCCTTCATCACAAATTGGGCCCAAACAATCTTTCTTAGTAATTGGCCCACTAAACTCTGAAGAACAGTATTTGTAAATCCACAAAGTGAAAATTTTCAAGCATTTCCAACTTTGTCCAGCAGAACCGTTCAAAAGTCACAAAATGCACATAGTCAGATTTATCAGCAACACCCCACTTACTGGGTACCAAATTCTGTTACAGTCTGCATGGTTGCTGATAAATGACCATCACACAGCTTAAGGAAACAAGGAGTTTACTTATGACCATCCAGTTACAGTCTATAGTCCAGCTTGAACGGAGAGCATGCATCAACACCAGTGGCAAGGGAACTGGCCACATCATCACCACATAAGGGTGGAGAGCTGGAAAATCCTTACTTGCCAGACCAGCATGTCTGGACAAGTGAACAGAAAGATGCCAACTCTCTCAACCAGCTCTCTGTAATTTATTCCAGGGCCTAATCCCACTCACCATAGGTTTGACCTTCCCCATCAGCTAGACAACCTCCTGCAGGTTTGCTCTGGGCCTAAATCAACCACTAATTCTCTACAAATATGCCCAGAGCTCAAACCCTCAGCAGTCAAGTTGACATTTGTGCCTAACCATGATATAAGATTTATCTTTGAGTGTGTCACTAAGTGGGTTTGGTACTAAGATCCACCTATTAGGGAGTACATATGGCACTTAATTTTCTGTGTCTGGGATATTTCACTCAATGTAATTTTTTCTAATTCCATCCATTTCCCAGCAAACTTCATTAATTCATCTTTTTGATGGCTGAGTAGTGTTCCATTGTATAAATGTACCACATTTTCCTTATCCACTCGTCAACTGTTGTTTACAAGCATATTGAGAGCACATTTCTCTTCTCCCCTCTTTCTCTTCCCTTCTCCTCTCCTTCCCTCCCCTGTCTTCATCAATCCACCCCCTCCCACTCTCCTGCCTGCTTCTATGGGCCCCAGGGTTCCCTCTGGATTGCCTTCCTAGTGGGGGTTCATGCCTCTGTGGTCTTCCAAGAGATCTTTCCTCAGGCCACCCCACTGATAGGGGCACTCCTCTTCATCCAATTAGCCTTAGCCCCCAAGGTTTCCATTACATGTAATTATCTCTCCTGAGATACTCACTAGTCTATGGGGGCATGTTAGTATGTTAGTTATTATGCAGGTGTGGTAAGGACAAATCTCATTGCAGTGAGTTCCTGGGTACAGCAGTCTTGCCTTGAGTGGGACGTTTTCTTCAGTGGTGGACTTCCCATCTTTAGGCTCTTAAAATCTGTCATAGTTAGACACAAGTGTCAACTTGACAGTTGAAGGTTTGGGCTCTGGTCACATTTGTAGAGAATTAATGGTTGAGTGAAGCCCAGAATAAACCTGCAAGAGATTGTCTAGCTGATGGGGAAGGCCTTGTCCATGGTGGGTGGGACTAGGCCCTGACCAGATGAATAAAATACTGAGAGATGGTTGAGGAAGTAGCATCCTTCTGTACACTTGGCCAGACATGCTGGTCTGGCAAGTAAGGATTGTTCATCTCTCGGCTGTTATGTGGTGATGGTGTGCCCAGTTCCCTCAGCCCTGGTGTTGGTGTGTGCTCTCCTGTCAAGCTGGACTGAGAACTGTAACCAGACAATCATAAGGAAATAAACCCCTTGTTTATTTCCTTTATCAGATCATTTGATGGTCATTTATCAGCAGCCATACGGGCAAACTGCAACACAATTTTATCATTCCCTCTTCCACAAGGTTCCCTGATCATTAGGATGGGGAGAAATGGGGTTGGCCTGATTCCAGATGAGCATTGCAGTATACTGTATTATTCTATCTGGCCATTGTTGTCCACTTCACCGCTCTTCTACTGCCCTAGGATGTTTTCTGTAAGGATAATGAGATCCTCTTCCTTCCTCTACTTCTGTTATAGAAGATTCCTAAGTTCTAATCTATGGCTATATTAACAGTATTTACAGAGTAGTTTGCTGTACTGACTTCTTACCTATATATTCATAGTCAGTTTTTCTTTAGTGGATTCCTTCCATTTTATATGTTCTTATTCTAGTTAACAGTAACATGAATGTGTTCCATTCTGACAAGTGGGTCTTGAGTCTAAACAGAAAGCTGTTGGTTGATACTTCTTCATACTCATTCCACTATTACTCATGTAGTCACCTGTTAACATGTGATTTTTATTATAACTTGAAGATCTCTTAGATTCATGAGGCCTTTGATTGTTTTTCTCCCCCAGTAACTTCTACAGTACTCCTTGGTACTGTGTAAGATATACTGCAAGGAGAAAGCACTAGACTAGCTCCAGTTGAAAAATTTTGCCCATGTCCTGTGATCTATATGTGTTAAATCTTCCCTGGCATCCTTCTTGAAAATTAGATTCATAATTGTTAGTTTCAAAAAGGTGAAGTTGCTTAATTGCAGCAATTCAGTGCAGAAATATGAGTTTGAGAGGTATTTTCACTTCTGCTAAAGTATTATCTATGTAAAGAAAAAAATCCTGAAAGAAAATAATTAGCTGTGTATAATTTTGAGCACATGATTCAATTTCAGTCAACTTTAACTATATTTCAAAAATCACAACATGCGTACTGTGCTACTTAGATATATAGGCATCAGGCTGGAGA
This sequence comes from Typhlomys cinereus, assembly GCA_023101885.1. Lineage (NCBI taxonomy): Eukaryota > Metazoa > Chordata > Mammalia > Rodentia > Platacanthomyidae > Typhlomys > Typhlomys cinereus. The sequence goes on from JALPQD010000085.1 coordinate 6,848,850, forward strand.
GACAGTTCAGGAACTAAGCCTTTACCGCACAAGCAAAAGAACCTGAATTAGAATCTCACACCCCATATGAAAATGTGGAACTTGATGGTAGCAGCCTGCACTTCTGGCTTTGTAAGGCAGAGCCTGGGAAATTCCAGAGCAAAGCAATAAGGAGGTAGAACAATCCAAGGTGATTCCTGAAGTCACCCTCGGGTCTCCACAGTGCCCTCTTTTACACACACACACACACACACACACACACACACACACACTCAAAAAGATATATAGGTATCAACAATTGAAAGCTGAGCTTTAGGCACATCTGTGAAGAATCAGAAATTAAGGTGGGCCCTAAGCATACTTTCAGGAGATTTTGTAATTGATGTGGGAAGATTAATCCCACAGTGGGTGGGGCCACTTCCTGGACAGATGGATAAGATGAAGCCAGTTTATTCAATACTTTGGCATACTTTGGCATTCTTGTGGGTATAGTATGGCCAGTTTTCTTGGCTCCTGGCAGTGGCATTAAGTCTCCTGCCGAGTCTTAATGTAAAATCTTAAGCCAGATGAAAGCCTTCATGCAGGCAAACCACAGCACATAATGTGAAAAGTAAATGTAAAACTTAGTCAATCATGGAGTAATAGCCTAATAAATGAAGATGATGATGGTGATGATGATGATATAAATGTGATTTGTTATTCAAAAAAGCAATGACCCCCCAAAGTCTAGCATGGATCATAGGCACTAAGATCCTTAGAGGCAAGGGATTAACAGCCAAAACAGTGTTCCTATACCAAAAGGGAACACAAGAAAGAGCTCTAGGAAATGCTACGAGTCCTTACACCTCATCAGAGAGGAGAACCCAGAGGGAAGTTTGACATTCACACTAAAGAATGCTTCACAGATGAGGGAGGGGCACTGGGAGAAAGGGTGGGAGGGGAGGGAAAGGAAGGGGAAAAGGGGGGAGGGAGCAAGGGGGTCCAGGGAAGGGGGGAGGGAGGGAAGGACCGAGTACCTATTAAGTTTGTATGAGTGGAAAAAAATAAATTAATTAATTTTAAAAAAAGAATTTATAATTTAAAAAAAAGGAGGAGAGAGGAAGGGATAGGAGAGAGGAGGGGAGGGGAAGGGATAAGAGAGAGGAGGGGAGGGGAAAGGAGGGGAAGGGAAAAGAGGGGAAGAAATCCAACAAAATGCATTCAGTACCTTGTCTGAAGTCAGATACATTGACGTGAGGTTGAATATCTCCTTCCCAGCCATGGCTGTCAAAAACTCATTTAAATAAATAATAGTATGATCTTCATACTCTTACGATAAATACATAGCAACACATGTTGCAGTGGAAACTCTAAGTGAAGAATGGAAGGGATACGTGGATACAAATCATTGGTAGAAATGATGAATTAGATTTTTTTTCCATAAAGCAGGGTGACTTGATCCATATCAGAGAGTTCCTGCTATTGAATAAGGAACATTCTTGTTACAGACCAAAAAAGACCTAAAGATAGGAAAGACAAGTCTGCTTGGGATATTTATGTCAGTCTGAGGGCTTTCAACATGGTGATTATTAAAAATAAACAAATGAAAAAAAACCCTATACTGTCGGACCAGAAGATGCTACTGTGCCTTAAAGGCAGAGTTCCAAATGACCAATCAGAATTCACAAACTTCAGTGTCTGTAAATAGGATGATATCAACCATGTTATCAGGAAACACTTAAACAAAAAAAGTGAGAAATCCAGACCCAAAGCACCCAAGGGGCAGCTTAGTATTACTCCATGTTTCTTCCATGTTTTCTTGCCTAAAAGTCACTAAGAAAAATAAGAAAAAAGCTGCAAAATGTGCTAAACGTTTGGCCTAGAATGAAGTCAAAGAAAAATGCCAGTTACAGATGTCTAAGGCACGTGGACAATCCTCACTCAGAGGTTCTATTTCTGAGTTTACTCAAAAATTAAGACTCTTTTACAAATTTTAAAATATGTTCAGACCTTGAATCATGCAAAACAAAATGCATCTGGAGAAAAATTTTCTTATGAATAATCATAGGAATATCTCAGTGGTAGAGGCTTGCATAACATATATAAGGCCTTGGATACATCCCCAATAGCATACACACACACACACACACACACACACACATTCACATGCACACACACCAACACATGAATTAAGAATAAGATTACTATTTAAAATAGTGTCAGCAAGTAATCTCAGTGAGAAAATTAAGCTTTCTCTTATGAAAACCTTTTTAAAGTATGAATAAGAAAAAAATATAATAAAGCTGGTATGTTTCTTAGAGAAAAAGGGAAAGAATTTCAAATATTCATTATCATAATGATAAATTTTCTGACTCCCCTTAGCTGAACTATAGCAAAAAAAAATTTTGTCCAATAGTGGTATGAATATTGTTGTAAAGATATTATTCAGATATAATTTGACATTTAAACTATTTTTTCAAACATTGGTGTAGATATTATTGTAAAGATTTTTTTGGATAAAATTTGAAATGAGTGGATTTTAAGTAAAGAATATTATTGTTTTTACTAGCAGACTCATTCAATCCAGTCCAGGCTACAGGAACAAAACCTGAGAAGGACTTGTCCACAACATGCAACATGGAACCCTGCATGAAAATGTAGACAGCCAGCAGTCTTCAGACACCACATTTTTTTACTTACAAAAAATGACTCTTTGTTTTGAGGAAATGTAAAGGGAATATTCTGGTGTGAGAATTACCAAATCAAAGTAGAATGCTGTGGTTGGTGATTCCAGAATGAATCCCATGATGTGGTTTGCAGCATGCTGGCTCTAGGTTGTAAATATGGTGCAGTTTTAGACTTAGCTTTTTTCTTCCAAGAAAATTTTAGAACAATCTTAAACTTTTTTAGTGCATTTACAAAAATGTTCAGGGGTTAATCTTCTGCCTTGAAAGCAGAAGATCTCGAGTTTGGATCCCAGATCCCATGCAAAAATTCCAGATGGAATAGTGGCAGCCTGTACTTACTGCCCTGGAAGGTGGAGCCTGGGAAACTCCAGAGCAAAGCAAAGAGGGAGTAGGAAAATCCAGGGTGATTTTGGAAATCCACAGGCACACACAGATAGATAAATAGATAGATAGATGATAGATAGATAGATAGATAGATAGATAGATAGATAGATAGATAGATAGATAGATGATAGATAGATAGATAGGATAAATAAATAAATTTTTAAAAGATTAGAATTTTTTATTATTTTACTTTTCTAGTTTTAAAAGTATATTGAGTACTCATCCCTACTTCCCTCCATCTCCCCTCCCTCCCATCCTTCTCCCTTCCCTTCATCAATATCTCACACTCCCTCCCACCCTCCCATTTGTATGCTTTTATGGACTCCAGGCCTTCCTCTGGTTTGTCTACTCTTATGGGAGTTCAAGCCTCTTGTGGCATACTAAGTTGGCTCTCTTCAAGCCACCCCACTAATAGGAGGATTTCCCTTCACACATCCAAGTTTAGTCCACAAGATTTCCATTGTATATTCTTATCAAAAAGAGCAGAATTCTTTACATGATATTTACAGTTATAAAAGTAGTACTGCGGGGCTAGAAAGATGGCTCAGAGGTTAAGATTCTGCTCACTGAACTCAAGAAGCTCTTGAGTTCAGATGCCAGTTCCCACATAAAAATGCCTGGTTGATGGCTGATATGTCAAGCACCCCCCCCCCAAAGTCTAGCATGGATCACAGGAAAAATGCTCTAGGCAAAAGGATCCTTAGAGGAAAGGGATTAACAGTCATAACAGAATTCCCATACTAACAGGAGCCCAAGAAGGGGCTCAGGGCTATGCCACTGAGTCCTTACCCCTTACTAAAGTGGAGGTCTCAAAAGGAGGTTTGGCATTCACAGAAAAGAATGAGGAAGGAAGGGGAAGGCACTGGGAGGGGTGGAGGGAGGGAAGAAGGTGAAAGGAAGAGGGAAAGGAGGAAGAGTGCAAGGGAGGACAACTGGGGAGGGGAAGAGGGAGAGAGAGGACAGGGGTACCTATTAAACTTGTATGATTAGGAAAAAAATAAAATATAGGAGAAAAAAAATGCCTGGTTGAACCAACAGCCTATACTTCCAGGCCTGGTGGGCAGAGCCTGGGAAATCCCAGAGCAAAGCAAAAAAGGAAGAAAAAGCAATCCAGAATGATTCCCGAAGTCACCCTTGGTCATCCACAGGGATATACAGTGCCCCCCCCTCACATACACACACACACACACACACACACACACACACACACACACACACAATAAAGCTTTTGGAAAAGAAGTAGTATGGTGATAAGGCAATGATAGTAAAAGCAGAATTAATAGTAGTTCTAATAATGATCCATATAACTGATGAGTACGAGGTAGACATAACTTCAAATCTGAAAATCCTTCAAAAATGTCAGAAGGCCCCTCTGCCCCTCCCGCCGCCGGGACAGGACGCTTGCTCATGGACCTCTTTCCCACGTAAGTTCCAGCAGCCCCCAGGTGCACCCACTCATCCCAGCTCCCCCCAACAGCCAGCCTTAGCAACATCCAGGCTGTCTGGAACTTGGGCGGGCCATGCCCCAGATCCCAGGTGAAGAGCTCTGCCATCGCCATCAGCCCCTCGGGTCTGCCTGGGACCCTTGCTTGTGGTGCAGGGAGGAGACACTGCTACTCAGAATTCAACAGAGTCCAAAGGAAACTCAAGCAAAGCTCTAGGGGACAAAGGCCACACATGTGAAATCCTCTAAAATCATCCTATCACATGGAAAAAACTCTTCACATCTGGCCCACAGATAAGTAAACCCCCCTTTTTTACCATCCTGCTCCTTTCAATTATTAATCACTGTAGATTAACTTTTCCATATAGCCACCCCCAAAACATATACAACTTCAGGGATTATATCACTCAGCCTCACATATCAATAAGGTACTAAATCACAAAAGTACACTACCATACTAATTTCACCCTGTCTACTAAACCTGACTTAATTGATATACTAACAGTCTAATAGCATCAACTAGAAATGAAAATAACAACAGACAAACGTACCCAACTCCAAGGTACACACTAGTAGTAACTGCCTGAGAGTAGTAATACCAACTCAATGAGATTAGTCAAAAACACACAGAAACTGACAGGTCTTAAGAGACGAAACAACAATGCCCAAGTCAAAGCACAGATCAATGGGAAACAAAACCCAAGAAGACAAATCTCCCACTGAAAGAATTAACCCCATAATGATGGATTCTAACCAGAACAAATTCACAGAAAATAGCCAAGAAAGCCAAGCCCAAGATAATGACTTTCAAAGTATGATCATTACCATGATCAATACTATGAAAGAGGAAATCCGAGAAGAGTTAAACAACCATATCAACCACTTTGAACAGGAACACAACAGACACTTGGAGAAGTTGAGAAAAACAGTTCAAGAAACAAAAAGAGGCATAGAACAGTTAAAACAGACTCAAGTACAATTTAAAACTGAACTAAAAGACAAGTTATCTTCAACCCAGAACTCAACAGAGAGTCTTATCAGCAGAACTAATGAAGCAGAAAATAGAATTTCAGACCTTGAAGACAAAGTGGAAGTATTAATCAGCTTAATGGAAGAGGTTCTTAAAGCCAAAAAGATAATTGAGAGGAATATTCAAGAGTTATGGGACACCCTGAAGAAGACTAACATGCGCATTCATGGAATACCAAAGCAAGAATCCCATAATATCACATCTGAGGAAATTTTTCAAATTATCATAAATGAAAACTCCCCTCATCTAAAGAACGAGAGGCCCATCCAAATACAAGAGGCATTCTTCACCCTAACAGATATGACCAAAATAGAAACTCGCCACAGCAAATAATAGTCAAATCACTCCACATTCAAGACAAAGAAAAGGTACTGAGAGCATTAAGGGAAAAAAAAAGTCACTCTTAAAGGTAAACCTATTAAAATAACAAATTATTTCTCTATGGAAAGAGTAAAAGCAAGAAGAGCTTGCAGATATGTACTTCAAGTATTAAATGAGTAAAAATGTCAACCCAGGCTGATTTACACGGCAAAACTATCCATCGCGATCGAGGGAGAAAGAAAAGTTTTCCAGCAAAAAGATAACTTGATGGCTTACATGTCTACCAAACCAGGCCTTCAAAAAATGCTAGAAATGATACTCAAGCTTGAAGGAAAAAACAAGCATATCCAGGACAGAAGGGAAGCATAATACCACCAAAACCTAAAAGACAAATAATGCACTTACAAAAGCCACTAAACATAAAAAATGTCCAGAATTAAAAATAATTTCTCCATTATAACATTAAGTGTCAATGGAATTAACTCACCGATCAAGAGACACGGATTACACATCTGGCTTAAAAATCACAACCCATCAATCTGCTGCCTTTAAGAAACTCATCTCACCATGAAAGATAGGCACATTCTAAAAATAAAAGGCTGTTCCAAAATTCTGCAAGCTAATGGAACCAGGAAACAGGCAGGGGTAGCCATTTTGCTATTGGACAAAGTGGACTTCAAACCAAAAAAAATCATAAGAGACACAGATGGATAGTACATTTTAGTCACAGGCACAATTCACCAGGAAGACTTCCCAATACTGAACATATATGCACCTAATACAGGCCCCTCCACATTCATTAAGCAAAGCCTACAGTGTCTAAAGCGAGAAATCAACCCTCAAATGATAATTCTTGGGGATTTCAACACCGCCCTCTCAACATGGGATAGATCAACAAGTAAAAAACTTAACAGAGACACTTTAGAACTCAACCAAACCCTTACTGAAATGGATCTTACAGATCTCTATCAAACTTTTCATCCATGCACTAAAGAATACACATTTTTCTCAGCAGCACACAGAACTTTCTCCAAAATAGATCACATATACAGGGAAGTTGAAATTCTAATCTATACCCTAGCAGACCACCATGGTCTAAAGCTGATATCCCCAACACAATAAACAACAGAAAATACACTAACTCCTGGAAACTAAACACTATGATGCTGAAGGAGAATTGGATTCAGGAAGAAATTAAAAAGGAAATTCAAGATTTCCTGGAAGCGAACCATAATGAAAATGCAACTTATCAAAATCTTTGGGATGCAACGGAAGCTGTCCTAAGACGTAAGTTCATAGATCTTTATGCCTACATCAAAAAAATGGAAACATCAGAAATAAATAACTTAACAATGCAGCTTAAAGCTTTAGAGACACTAGAGCAATCTGATCCCAAGAGGAGTAGAAGGGAGGAGATTAGCAAAATAAGGGAAGAAATATCCGAAATGGAGATTAGGAAAACGATACAGAAAATCAACCAGTCAAAAAGCTGGTTTTATGAAAAAATCAATAAGATTGATACATGCCTAGCTAAATTAACCAAAAGCAGGAGAAAAAAAAACAAAATTAACAAATTAGAAATGAAAATGGAGTTATCACTACAGATCCCCAAGAAATTCAGAAGATTATAACATCATATTTCAAAAACCTATACTCCGTGAAGTTTGATAACACAAAAGAAATGGATGAATTCCTAAGTTAGCACAACTTACCTAAATTGAATCAGGAAGTTCTGAATTACTTGAATAGTCCTATATGAAGTAATTTCAAATCTTCCCACCAAAAAATGGCCTGGACCAGATGGATTCAGCACAGAGTTCTACCAGACATTCAAGGAATAAATAACACCAATACTCCTTAAATTGTTCCATCAAATAGCAAAGGAAGGAACACTACCAAATTCTTTCTCTGAAGTTAATATTGTCTTAATCCCAAAACCTAATAAAGATACACTTAAAAAAGAAAACTATAGAACTGGTGTACCTACCAAGTTTGTATGAGCGGAAATAATAATAAAAAAAAATAAAAAATGTAAAAGAAAAAAAAAAAGAAAACTATAGGCCAATCTTTTTGATGAACACATCATTAGCAAATCAGATTCAAAAACATATCAAAAAGATCATCCATGGGGATCAAGCAGGCTTTATCCCAGGCACACAAGGTTGGTTGAATATCCATCCACAAATCAATAAATGTAATTCACCATATAAACCAATCCAAAATCCAAGACCACATGATACTCTCAATAGATGCAGAAAAAGCTTTTCACAAGATCCAACAGCCCTTTATGATCAAAACCCTAGAGTCAGTTGGAATGGAAGGAACCTTTATCAATATAATAAAAGCTGCATACGACAAGCCAACAGCAAGGATTTTACTCAATGGGGAAAAAATTGAAGCATTCCCACTTCGATCAGGAACTAGACAAGGCTGTCCACTCTCACCACTTCTATTCAATATCGTAGTCTTAGCTGAAGCCATATGACAAGAAACGGACATAAAATGGTTTCAATCAACAAGGAACTCCTGGAACTAATACAGGAGTTCAGCAGGGTGGCAGGATACAAAATAAATGTACAAAAATCAGTGGCCTTCCTTTATGCCCAGAATGAAAGAAGTGAAGAAGCCTTGAGAGAAGCAATCCCATTTACTATAGCTCCTAAAAAAATGAAATACCTTGGTATAAACCTAACCAAGGAAGTAAGAGACCTTTACAATGAAAATTATAAAACCCCAAAGAAAGAAATTGCAGAAGACACCAGAAGGTGGAAAGATCTCTCATGTTCCTGGTTTGGCAGAATCAACATCGTAAAAATGACCATCCTACCAAAGGCAATATACAGATTCACTGCTATACCAATTAAAATCCCAAAGCAATTCTTTAAAGAAGTTGACCAAACTGTTGGAACCGAAGTTCCTTCAAGTCACCCGCCCCGACCCCAAAAGGAGACACGAGGACCGAGAGGCTGATGCAATGGCAATAGGCGAGTTTATTCTGGCATGCCAGGACCCCTCCTCCTTGCAAGCAAGAGAAGAGCAGCCCCGACTAAAGTCGGGGTAGGGTTTTTATAGGGTATAGGGTAGCAAAACATATTTTTCTATAGCACTCTTTGGCACACTTTTCATAGCACACAAGGACGTTGAGTCAGCCAAGGGTGACCATCAGATGTTTTGGTCGAAGTGGGCAGTTCTTGGTGGGCGAGGTCCCGGTCAACACGTCTGCAGCAGGGCTGACTTGTTTGTGCAAGATAGCAGTGGGCTTGGAGTGAAGCTTCGGTCATAGTTACAATAATAATACAAAGGCTTTGGTGGTGTTTGGCATAGCTGCACATACTAGACCTTGAGAGGGGGAGCATTTCCCGGAGTTCTGTGTGGGGAGGGGGCAAGCGGGCTTAGACGGCATTTGGACATACTGAAAACATTTCTCCAAGACCTTGAAGGGGGAAGATTCTCACAGGGACCTTGAGAGTGGAGATGTTTTCCAGTCTCTAGCCACCTGTTGTTTTCAGAACTCTGAAAACTGCTGACCACCAGGCTGTTAGTCACAACCTCATTATTTGTCACAATTTCTGTAAAAATTTCTTTTCTTCCACATTCCCCCCTTTTCTTTTGGTGAAATTTTAATCTTAAAATTCGGAGGAGGTTTTCTGGTCTACTTGGGGCATGGGTTGGTACTGTCGTCTTAATACCATTACTTGCACCGTGCCAATGCGCTCCCCAGCAAAAGCAAGCATGCGATCCAAAACGCAGGGCCCAAAAGCAAAAAGCAACAGAAGCATAATGAGGGGCCCCTGGAGAGTAGAAATTAGGGTAGTTAGCCATGGAGAGGAATCGAACCAGTTTTTGAACCATCCCTGGCTTGTTTCCCTGTCCACGTTTTTATTTCTTCAGCAGGAGTTCTTTCATGGTGATCCCAGCAGTGGTGGATGGCCTTTAGGAATTCCAAAGAACTTTAAAGACCTTGAGAGACCCATCCCAGCATGGCTGCTCTAATCCTGCCTCATTTTCCCATAAACCTATTTGAGAATTCAGACTGCTCTGGGGATAAAGGGCGATGATTCGATCTGTCTGCTTCCTGCTGAATCAGGGCGAAGAAAATAAGAGCAGTCTGACATTCTCATCTATGAAATGCTGGGTTGGTCTAGAGGTCTTTGATAGATGGCTTTATTACCTCAAGGTTGGTCTAAAAGAGACAAAACACAGGCAAATTGAGTCTCCAGAATCTATAGAAGGACCAGATCATTGTAATTGGGAAGGCACATGAGATAAACCGAACAAGCTCAGCAGTCTTGCTGTGGGTACAAGCAAGCAGGAGTTAGTAAAAGAACACATTTACAAGGTGTAAAAGCCAAGGAGACCTTTTTCCTCTGGCTACTGTAGATCATATTTTAAAACCTGTCCAAAACAATGAGAACTGATTCTTTGTACAGAGCAATCTAAATTATCCTCCTTTTTTATTCTGAAAAATAAAGCAACATAAGTCTTTTTCTTTTGGGGGACCAAAGGGATGTAGCACCATTTCTCTGATCTAAATGAAAAGGCAGCATTGATTAGCTAATGGAGCTGCTCTGGAGCTACACCTGGAGTTTTTGCTGTTTTTCCTAGTTTACTCCTTAAGTTTGCCATTGCTTTTTCCCTCTGTCGAGCACTGAGTTTAACTTTAGGCAACCTTTTAGGACAAGGGAAAAACTTTATTAAACTTTTCGCCAACCTATGTCTCTGGTTTTACTCCAGAGAATCAACTAAATCATCAACTAAGAAAAGGCTCCTGAGTTCTTTTATGGTGCAGTTCACATGACTGAGAGCAGAATCAATTCCTCGGATCTAGCAACATTAGATTCCAAATATGCCCTGAATGGGTGGCCTTCATCTGATTTCTGGATTGCTTGGATCATACCCTTATATACTCTAAAGCTGATAGTCACAGAGAGCAGGGCCAAGGCAATGTAGGCCGTCACACTCACGATGCTGGATACTGTCAAGGAAAGCAGCAGGAACGAGCTGGCGTCAAACACCACTCCAGTTTTCTTAATCTCTCTAGTAGAGGAGGTCAACAACCACGGAGCCCAAACCCCTGTGGCCAGGGTGGAGAGGAGTGCGGCAGGGGCAGAAGGGGTCCAGGCGGGCTCGGCCTGGGGGCTCACGCCAGCCCGGGGCAAAACGTAAATTACCTAGGAAAGAATGTTTAGCACCTGTCCCTGGACGTTATTGGGACATACCAAGAAATTCCTAGCACCTGCCCATGTGGTTACAGTGACCTTCCCCAGGGAACAGGCCTGAACTGGGAAGAAACACCAAGACCTGACAATTTTTATATTTATTTCTCCTAAATAAAGCCATGTCTTTTCTCCAGAAAATGTTTCCTTGAAATAATATCTTATCAGGTTGGAATCTTTTCCATCAGAATGGTTGGATAAGGATGCAGCATTTAGGGTCTTTAAACTGCAGACTTTTGTTACATGCTATCTGGCATTTTCTGTAATCCATGATTTTCTCTTCTAATATCTTTGGTGCGTCTAAAACCAAAACCATGTGGATGACTTTTATAACAGTGCTAAAATATTTTATTCTATTAAGCCTAAACCTTGAATATTCGGGCATTCAGGCATATAAACAAAGGAATGCCTAAAAAGCATCACTATTAAGCATATAAGGAATCTCAGTAGTTACTTTGTGAGTGCAATGAGCCTGTCATTTTCTTGATCTTAAACATTTTAGTAAAATCAAAAGTTGACAAAAGCCTAGGAAGGAAGTTGAGCACTAGAATTTTGTGCTCCCTAGTCCATTAACATAGAAACAAAGAGGCTTCCCATTTGCATGTTAAACCCAAGGTTCTCATGAGATGCTCAACCTGGCACTTTGGGCTTTCTTTTGCTGGGTATCAGAGGCAAACTCCTTTTTCCCATCGGAGGGAAGCTAAGAGCTTCAGGCCATTACATTGATCTCCACCGGGGTGTTCGACCCCTGGGCCCTGGGGTTCAGGGGGCAATCTTTCCTCCAGTGGAAATTCCCATGTTTGGGACATCGGCCACATGAAAGCTTCCTGTGCTCACAATCGTCTCAAAGCACCCAGTCTAGTCATATTTAAAGCATCTTTTCCATCTTTCCCCTGTCGGGAGAGGTCCTGAGTTGGTCTGCTTGGGATGCCTGTTTAATCTATCCCCTAAGGCAAATGTCAAGTTCTGATTTCTTTGCTCTCTAGTTCTTTCTCTTTTTTCCTTTTTCTATATTAAGTCCTAGGTCACCTGCCTTATTTTAAAGTTTTAGGACAAACAGAAACAAAGGATTCTACCTCCAAGACAGAAATGAAAGCTTCCTGATGGTGCCAACCTCTCCCTTACAGATGAGGATGCTATCTTCCAGATAGGAGTTTTGCTGACATGGAAGCTAAATGAAATTCCTGTTCCACCTTAGTCTCTCGAGGGCATTTCTATTGTGAGACAAAGCTTTTCCTGAGCTACTAGCTGGTATTTTTGGTACAAATGTTCATAGCCTCTTAACTTTTTAGTTAGATGGTATTATAATTTAAAGATCTTTCTGGGGTAATTTCTTGTCTAAAATGTATACAGGACATGTCCAAGAATACAAGTTGACTCTCTCAGCACTCTACCCGATGTCACTCATGGTCAGGGGAGCCAGAGTCACACCCAACAACACTAAAAGGGGAGAGTCCACGGTCCACACATGTCTGAAGCTTCTTTCATTTCCTATTTAAACTGTATGGTCATTGTCTCAGACATGAAGCATTTTCCTTACAGGGCAAACATTTTTAGGAATTTCCTTTCATTGATTAACAAGAGCTAAAGTTGCATTGATCCCCACCATACGGCGCAGACAGACAAAGGATGGGAATCCCTCCAGGAGAGATCATTCAAGTGCCAGCCTGGCCACACTCTTTGCAGAGTCATGGGTGATAACTTAGCCATAGTGGGTTCAGCTATTTCGTGACTTGCGATCGGATTCTAATCCGATCCCACCCTAGACCATATGTTATCACCATGGAAACGCAGAACTGGCCCAATCGAATCCCGTGGCTTTAAGAGATCTTAGGGATCTCGCCGTGGGACTACAAACTCGAGCACAGAGGTGTTACAGGTTTCCCACCTCAGGCCGACATTCACTCACACATTCATACAGAGGTCAAAACATTCCCTCCCTCATTTTGCAGGTGCCCTTTTCCTCCCCCTCCAGGAGAGGCCTGTTCCAAAAGGTGAGTAGAGGTTGGTTTAACAGCTGGCCTTGAGTCTGCTGCTCTAAGCTGCAGCTGAGGTGGCATCATTGGGCGGGGCCTCGGTTCCTCCTGTTGGTCTGATGCTGAGCAGAGCCCTGCTCTCTGGGAACCCACTTCCCAGGGAGCAGATGAGGGCCCTGTTAGGGCTGTTGTCTTATTTAGTCAAAACAAACAATTAAAATACATTTGAATACATGAAGCTTAATTCTTAATTTCTAATTTTTGAGGCTCAATGCCTTTTCTTTTATGACATTTCCTTTAACCATCATCTCTAATTTTTAGTCTTCTCATAAACCTAACATTCTATAAATCTTCACGACATTCCACAAACCTTCATCATATTCCACAAACCTTCATCACATACTTTAACATTTTTTTAAGTAACCAACTCATAAACCTCCTGCACATACTTTAACTCTCTAAGTAAGATAGCTCATCCCATAAACCCCTTTTTTTAAAAAAACAAACTTCTTTTAAACCTTCTTTTAAACCTCTTGCACATCTAACTACCATACATATTTTCTTTCATACTTGATGGTTTTCTGTTGTTTACCCTTTAAAAAAATGTCCTTTAAAAGAGGCAATAACAGTAGACCTCATCTTAAAAATCATTATATCCCAATTAAGTTAGCAAGATTGTAACAGAACACAGGAGTACACCTGGAAACAGGGAATTAGCATACATACCAGGAGAATGAAGAAATTCCAATGAATTTCTCAGAAATTAGTTTTCCTTTCTGGTTGCTAGATATGCTGGTATTACATATGGGAAAACAAACTTTTAAAGGAATTACAAAAGTGATGTTATTAGATCCTAGGTAAAAACACAATATCATCTTTTGTGAAGCTTCATAGAAATCAAGATAAAACAAAATATTTTAGTCAGTACGTACTCAGGCCTTTTATGTTGTTCTTAAGTGTGCACGTGCATTTAAATTGAGCATGCCAAATAATAAAAAGTCAAAAAAAAAACCAAGATGTAATTATAAGCGCGAAATAATTTGAAATGGCCATACCTTTGTTATTTTAAAACATAAAACACACATATTATGGAAAATCCAGATAACTAAGCAAATCAAAACACTTAAAGTAACTCTTAAAATGAGATCATCATAAACACAGCACAAAAAAACGACAGACAGTTCTTCTGGCCCCTTCAGTACAGGGGGGCAGAGGCTTTCTTTCCTTAAAACAAACATTTGCTGCCCTTGAAAGTGGGCCATTCATCAGAACGGAGGGTGGTAAACTTCATCCCCCAGGAGGCCAGCTGGTCTGGAAAGCCGGCCACTCTGAGCGGCAGAAAACCTGCCAGTTTCCTTTCCTGATATCCACAAACAAATTATGTCCTCTAGCCTTAACGTCCGTCCAATGGCTGATCGTCAAGTCAAGGGGCATTGATTGAGTCTGCCCCATGATATATCTAATTTCCTGAAAACAAAAATACCCTAAGAACACAGAGAAAGAGACAATAACAAATCCAACAAGTATCTGAGACGCCCGGTCCCTAAGCGCTCGCTGGAGAGGTCGCACTCCCGGGAAGAAAGTGAAAGTAAAAGAAGCCGGCAACAGAGGAGCTCGGAGGCCCGCTGCAGTTCGGGTATGTCCTCCTTCTCCAAAAAGTCTCATCAAGAGCCCAGTTGGGAAAATCCCATCCAACTGCGGCTTACTCGACAGGGTTGGGTTCAATTGGGAAAATCCCGTCCAATTGCCCAAGCCTTATGGGGGGTTCAGCTGGGAATATCCCGTCCAACTGAGCCCAGCTGGGAAAATCCCATCCAACTGCGGCTTACCCCCTGCTGCCCCCGGGATCGGACCGTCGTCCTTCTACCCCTGCGAGGTCTTGGACACGTCTGTCCACCTCTTGACGGGTACAGCCCCACTCCTCACCGGGTCCCACCTCGGCGGCCTGAAATTGAAACTGACAGTAGAGATCACAGACACAAAGCACGAGACACAAGACAATTTAGGAACTCCACTCACCTTCAACCTGGGTCGTCGCTTCCCCTGGGGTGGGTTGGGGCCTTCCCGGCCAACGCACCAGATGTTGGAACCGAAGTTCCTTCAAGTCACCCGCCCCGACCCCAAAAGGAGACACGAGGACCGAGAGGCTGATGCAATGGCAATAGGCGAGTTTATTCTGGCATGCCAGGACCCCTCCTCCTTGCAAGCAAGAGAAGAGCAGCCCCGACTAAAGTCGGGGTAGGGTTTTTATAGGGTATAGGGTAGCAAAACATATTTTTCTATAGCACTCTTTGGCACACTTTTCATAGCACACAAGGACGTTGAGTCAGCCAAGGGTGACCATCAGATGTTTTGGTCGAAGTGGGCAGTTCTTGGTGGGCGAGGTCCCGGTCAACACGTCTGCAGCAGGGCTGACTTGTTTGTGCAAGATAGCAGTGGGCTTGGAGTGAAGCTTCGGTCATAGTTACAATAATAATACAAAGGCTTTGGTGGTGTTTGGCATAGCTGCACATACTAGACCTTGAGAGGGGGAGCATTTCCCGGAGTTCTGTGTGGGGAGGGGGCAAGCGGGCTTAGACGGCATTTGGACATACTGAAAACATTTCTCCAAGACCTTGAAGGGGGAAGATTCTCACAGGGACCTTGAGAGTGGAGATGTTTTCCAGTCTCTAGCCACCTGTTGTTTTCAGAACTCTGAAAACTGCTGACCACCAGGCTGTTAGTCACAACCTCATTATTTGTCACAATTTCTGTAAAAATTTCTTTTCTTCCACACAAACAATCTCAAAGTTCATATGGAGGCACAAAAGACCCAGGATAGCAAAAAACAATCCTGAGTAACAAAAACACTGCTGGAGGTATCAACATACCAAACCTTAGTCTATACTACAAATCCATAGTTATAAAAACAGCCTGGTACTGCCTCTAAAATAGATACACAGATCAGTGGATAAGGGTAGAAGACCCAGATATAAGCCCACAAAACTACAGCCATTTTTTCTTTGCAAAGGGGCCCAAAAAATCCAATAGAAAAAGAACAGCATCTTCAACAAATGGTGCTGGCAAACCTGGATCTCCACATGCAGAAGATTAAAACTCGACCTGTATTTGTCACCATGTACAAGACTTCATTCCAAATGGATCAAGGACCTCAATATAAGGCCAGAGACTATAAAAACCTTAGTTGAAAAGGTAGGGAACTCCCTCGAGCTGATTGGACTAGGCCAATAGTTCTTAAAAGAAAATCCAATAGCACAGTCACTACAACCAACACTCAACAGCTGGGATCTTATGAAATTAAAGAGCTTCTGTTCAGATAAAGCGATTTTAACTTGAGCACAAGGGCAACCCACAGAATGGGAGAAAATCTTCACTAACCACATATCAGACAGAGCTCTATTATCCAGAGTGCACAAAGAACTTAGAAAATTAAACACCAAGGAAACAAATGGACCAATTAAAAAAATGGGCCTTGGAACATAAAAGAATCTTTACCAAGGACGAAATTGAAATGTCTAACAAATATCTTAAAAAATGCTCCCCACCCTTAGCCATCAGGGAAATACAAATCAAAAGTTGCCTGAGATATCATCTCACACCAGTTGGGATGGCAAAAATCCACAATACAAACAACATCAAAGGCTGGAGAGGATGTGGAGAGAAGGGAACTCTCCTACATTGCTGGTGGGAATCCAGGCTTATACAACCACTCTGGTGAGCCATCTGGAGATTCTTAAAAAAGTTAAAGATTGAAATGCCATATAACCCTGCTATTCCACTTTTGGGAATAATCCCCCATGCAGCAAAAATTCACCTTGATAGCACAAGCATGACCATGTTCATAGCAGCACTGTTTAAGATAGCAAAGTCATGGAATCAACCCAAATGCCCAACAGTTGATGAGTGGATAAGGAAAATGTGGTACATTTATACAATGGAATACTACTCAGCCATCAAAAATGATGAATTAATGCAATTTGCCAGGAAATGGATGGAATTAGAAAATATTGTATTGAGTGAAGTATCCCAGACACGGAAAAGTAAGTACCATATGTACTCCCTAATAGGTGAACCTAGTACCAAATCCACTTAGAGACACACTCAAAGATTGTAACTACCTGCAGTAATTGCAAAGATTATAGATGGGAGGGAAGGGGAAGGAGGGCCCCGCCAGAAACAAGGAGAGAGGAGATCATGCTACAGCAGAGAAAATAGGCCACCATAAAGGACTGCAAGTAAGTAAGGAGATATTTGGTTAAGCTCACAGACTTTTCCTGATCATTTACAACTGTTGGGGTGTGATCTCACCAGAAAGGGAGGGCATATAGTCTAGCAGATAGAAGGTAACCATCTTGCAAATGGGGGACTGACCCCCCCCCACGGTGGTCTCCTACTCTTATTCCATCTACCTTTGAATCTACTTTTACAATAAGACTCTATTTTAACAGCCTTTTATCTCTGGCCAGGGGGAGACATCCAATACCCATCAGGATGGACCCAAGGGCAGTGCAGGAGCAGCAAAACTGGAAAAAAAAAAATCAACAAACCATAATTTGGAAAATCAGAGATTCTACATCAACCACCCAGAACCAGGCCAGCCTAATCCTCCCCATCCTAAAGCTCAGGGAAATTTGTGGAAGAGGGGGCACTAAGATTGTACGAACCTAAAGGCGGGGAGGAGTTACAAAATTCAAGATACTCCACACAAGTTAGGACCAAAGTAATCACAATAGGACTTTGCATGACCTGCGCATTGACCAATATCATTGACCCCCCAAAGTCTAGCATGAATCACAGGCACTAGGATCCTTAGAGGCAAGGGATTAACAGCCACAATAGTGTTCCCATACTAAAGGGGAACCCAAAAAAAATATTCTAGGCAATTTTATTGAGTCCTTATATATCATCAGAGAGTAGGACCCAGAGGGAAGTTTGACATGCACACTAAAAGATGCTCTAGGGATGCGGGGGGGGGGGGAGGACAATGAGAGTAAGGGAGGTGGGGAAAGGAAGGGGAAAAGGGGGGAGGGAGGAAGGAGATCCAGGGAAGGGGGGAGGGAGGGAGGGGAATGGGGTACCTATCAAGCTTGTGTGAGTGGAAAAAATAAATAAATATTTTTTAAAAAGAATAAAAAACAGGGCTGGAGAGGTGGCTCAGGGGTTAAGCCTCCACCTTGCAGGCGAAAGGTCCCGAGTTCGGATCCCAGATCCCACGTATAGACGCCAGACGGAAGCGGGGGCGGCCTGCGCTTCTTGTCCTGGTAGGGCGGAGCCTGTGAATCCCAGAGCAGAAGGAGGTGGAGGCGTCCATGGTGGTTCGCGAATTCGTCCGTGGTTCTACACATACACAGACACACACATACACACACACACACACAGACACACGCGCGGGCGCGCATATACACAGTTGAATAAATAGTAATAATAAGAAAAAGAATAAAAAACAATGTCAGAAGGCTTAGTACTGGCTTGGTGGGTAAAGACACCTGTGAGCAATTCTGTTTTCTTGAGTTTGATCACTGTGTCCATATGGTGATAGAAAACTGACCTGTGAATTTTGTCCTTTGACTACCACCCATATACTAGCACAACAAAAAATGCCATGGGCATCCTGTTAGATAGATGATAGATAGATAGATAGATAGATAGATAGATAGATAGATAGATAGATAGATAGATAGATAGATGATAGATACATGCATACATACATAGACATGTAAATAAGTTATTTAGAAAACTCTTGAACCATCCTTGACTTATTGTTACAGTACAGAATTTATTTTCAGAAAAGTCTCCAATAGGGCAGCCTCTGGATAATACTCCAAGTAGAAGCAGAAGTTCTAATTCCCAACCATACTAACTAAATTTCAAAAAACCACTTATGATATGTCATGATTAAGTCACTTCCTACACTTGGAATATAATTAGGCCTCAGGATTTGCACAGGATGAGAGATTGAAAAGAAAATTCCAAAGGAAAATCAGAACTTGAACACAGAAAAACAAAAGCACCTTTTTTTTCAAGATAGAGAATGAGCCTTTCCCGTATGCACAATAGAGCCTAGAGATTTGAAGCAGACAAAATTCTAAATTTCCAACTATATTTAAACATCTTTGAGTAGCTTTCCTATATAATATCTTCCTCTTAAAATGTCACAAGACCTTGTGAATATGATGGGATTTTTTTTAAAACATAATAATAATTTACAATAGTTATTAGTCTAGGCATTCCTTTAAAATCAGCTTTAGTCAATGCTTTTATTTTGTTAAAATTTTCTTCTTTTTTTTTATTAAAAATTTAATTATACATTTTAAAATTTTTTACCAGTTCCCTCCCTCCCCCTTCCTCCCCCTCCCCTTCCCCCAGTGCCTCCCCCCCAATTCCCAGAGAGTCCTTTATTGTGTACGCCTAACTCTCCACTGGGTCCTCCTCTCCGATGACATATAAGGACCCAGTGGCATTTCCATAAGCCCTTTCTCTTGTTCCCCTTAAGCATAAGATCACTACTATGGCTGTCAATCCCTTGCCTCCAGGGGTCTCGGTGCCCTTAACAGATGCTAGACTTTATGAGGGCAACAGTGCGCTGGACATTGCGCAGGGCATGCAAAGTCCCATTATGATTGCTTTGGCCCCAACTATTGCTGAGAATCTTGCAAATCGTTGCTCCTCCCATCCTTTTGCTCTTACAATCTTACCACCCCCTCTTCCGCAAATGTCCCTGAGCTCCAGGATGGGGAGAGATTAGGCTGTCCTAGTTCTATGTGATTGATATAGAGTCTCTGAAGTTCTGGATTGTGGTTTGTTGATTTTCTTTTGCAGTTTTGCTGCTTATGATGGGATTTTTATTCAAGATTAAAACATTATACACCCAAAGGGGATTTTACAGATACAATTAAGGTACCCAGTTAGTTCATTTTAAGTTAAACAAAGGGGAATTACTCTGAATGAAGTACTTTCATCACATGAGCCTGTGGAAATTGTCCAGAAACAAATCAAATTCTTTCACTAATTCCAAAGATTGCAAATATCCTTGTCATGAATTTCTGTTGATGGGGTCACATGAGGAGCTGTAAGATCAACCTCCCACCTAAATAAGAAAATTAGCACCTCAATCCTATTGCAATCACAAGGAACTGAAATCTGTTAATGACACAAATGAAGCAAACCACAGAAACAAGAGCACTTTTCTTTCAGCCTTGTGACCCCTGCAGCAGAGAACTGGTTTTTTGTTTTTTGTTTTTTTTAACGTCACAACATTGTTTATTATGTGAACTTTTTACAACACAAACAAAAAATACAGATATGCAATATATGGATACAGCTAAATGCAGAATGGTGACTTTTTCTCTCTTCAAGAGGCCATGATTCCCATTTCTAGTAAAACAAAGAGGCTGAATATAGGTAGAAACAGGTTGGTCGTTAGCTTCACAATTTGCCTAGAAATGATCTACAAATGTATTTCCCCGCTACTTACCACAAAGTGTAAAAAGGTGTTAAAGGAAAATCCCTTGTTGGCTCCTACCATATGAAAGATGCTACAGTCTATTTTAGCAGGGCCAATATATGGAAAATATCTAAATTAAATGTTATTACAAAAATGAAACGGTAATGAGATTTTTGGCTAAAAGGGCACTAAATGAGAATAATATATATATATATATTTAAAGAATCCAAAACAAACAAAAAAAAAAACATTGTTATAAAAAAGCATTGTAAGCATATAGGGTTTTTTTTTCCATATGTTCTTTTAAACAATGGAAGTGTCAAAAAATAGATGGGGCTGGAGAGATGGCTCAGGGGTTGTGACTCTGTCTCACAAGCAGAAGGTTCTGAGTTCGGTTCCCAGGTTCCACGTTAAAAAAAAAAATTAAAAAAAAAATAGGGTCCACTGTGTTAGACTACATCACATTATTGTATAGGCTATATGAATGGAACCTCTGTATTATATTATCATAGAGAAGCATAGTTTGCATCATATTATGGCAATTTATCCTCAATGAAATCCTTCCAAGAGTCCTTTTATTGTGGAATATTCTGTAAACTATCAAACCACCAGAACATGATTGTACAACAGTAAAATATTCTCTTGCATTAAACTGAAGACATCTTTTTTAATTTAAAAAAAAAGGAAAAGAAAATGTAGAAGGGTACTTAGAGCTGTTAATTTCTAAGTACACAATATCCTAGACAATTCAAGGCATCTTAATCACCATTAAGAACAACAACAAAAAAATAATTTTTGTCATGCTGTTAAATCCATCATTATGGATAAAATTGGTGCAAATTGGTCAAACGGATCCAACAAACACTGATGTCCAAGCTGGCATATTGGCAACTAATACATAACTGGTGGTCAATAAAGTTTAAAAGATCTTCCCTTTCTTCTTGTTCTTTTCCAAGGTCCTTGAAAAGTTCTGTTGTTCTAAAATACGTTATTGAGCTTCCCAGTTTGCCTTTTCCTCTTCAAACTGATGACGTTTTTCCTCTAATTCTTTTTTTTATTAATACATTTTTATTATTATTTCAGCTCATACAAACTTATTAGGTACACGAGTTGTCTCCCTCCCTCCTCCTCCCCCCGTACCTCCTGCTCCCCCTCCCTACCCCCCTCCCTCCCCATCCCCCAGTGCCTCCCGCCCCAATTCCCAGAGAGTCCTTTCTTGTGCATGTCTGATTTTCCTCTGGGTCCTCCTCTCCATGACGTACAAGGACCCAATGGCCTTTCCCTGAACCCTTTCCCGTGTTCCCCTTAGGTATAGGAACACTGCTGTGGCTGCCAATCCTTTGCCTCCAAGGATATTGGTGCCTTTAGCAGATGCTAGACTTTCTGAGGTCAACAGTGTGTTGGATAATGTGCAGGGCATGCAAAGTCCAATTATGATTACTTCGGCCCTAACTTGTGTGGAATATTTTGCATATCATTGCTCCTCCCATCCTTTTGCTCTTACACTCTTACCGTCCCCTTTTCCGCAAAGGTCCCTGAGCTTCAAGATGGGGAGAGATTAGTCTGGCCTAGTTCTAGGTGGATGATATAGTCTCTGAAGTTCTGGATTGTGGTTTGTTGATTTTCTTTTGCAGTTTTGCTGCTCCTGCAATGCCCTTCACTCCATCCTGGTGGGCATTGTATGTCACCCCCTGGCCAGAAACAGAAAGCTTTTAAACTGGAGTCTTATTATAAGAGCACATTCAAGGGTAGATGTGATACTTATACCCAAAAGTGGAATCGCAGGGTCATATGGCATTTGCCAATGTGAGGGGTCAATCACCCATTTGCAAAATGGTTACTTTTTAATCTGCCGAACTATATGCCCTCCCCTTCTGGTGAGATTATACCCCCTTAGTTGTAAATGATCAGGAACGAATGTCTGTGAACTTAACTAGGTGTCACATTACTTTCTTGCAGTCCTTGATGGAGGCCAATATTCTCTACTGTAACATGATCACTTCTCTCCTTGTTTCTGGTGTGGCCCTCCAACCCCATCCCTCCTGGTCATAATCCTTGGAATTACTGTGGGTAATACATAGATTTACCTATGAGTGTCTCAAGATGGTCTGGGTGGGTTTGGTATTAGGAGCCACCCATTAGGGAGTACATATGGCGCTTAATTTTCTGGGTCTGGGACACTTCACTTAATATAATTGTTTCTAATGACATCCATTTCCCAGCAAATTCCAGTAATTCATCATTTTTGATGGCTGAGTAGTACTCCATTGTATAGATGTACCACCTTTTCCTTATCCACTCGTCAACTGTTGGACATTTGGGTTGATTCCATGTCTTTGCTATTGTAAACAGTGCTGCTATGAACATGGTCGTGCTTGTGCTATCGAGATGCACCTCTTCTGTATAGGGGGTTATTCCCAAAAGTGGAATCGCAGGGTCATATGGCATTTCAACCTTTAATTTCTTTAAGAATCTCCAGACGGCTCACCAGAGAGACTGTATGAGCCTGCATTCCCACCAGCAATGTAGCAGAGTTTCCCCTCTCTCCACATCCTCTCCAGCATTTGTTGTTGTTTGTATTGTGGATTTTTGCCATCCTGACTGGGGTGAGATCATATCACAGGGAAGTTTTGATTTGCATTTCCCTGATAGCTAAAGAAGTGGAGCATTTTTTAAGATATTTGTTTGACATTTTAATTTCATCCCTGGTAAAATTTCTTTTAAGTTCCAGGGCCCATTTTTTAATTGGGCCATTGGTTTCCTTCATGTTTAGTTTTCTAAGTTCTTTGTTCACTCTGGACAGTAGAGCTCTATCAGATATGTGGTTAGTGAAGATTTTCTCTCATTCTGTGGGTTGCATTTGAGCTCGTGTTGCAATCTCTTTATCTGAACAGAAGCTCTTTAATTTCACAAGATCCCAACTGTTGAGAGTTGGTAGCAGTGATTGTGCCATTGGATGTCTGTTTAGGAAGTGTTGGCCTAGCCCAATCAGCTCGAGGGAGTTCCCTATCCTTTCAACTATGGTTTTTATAGTCTCTGGCCTGATATCAAGGTCCTTGATCCATTTGGAGTTAAGTCTTGTACATGGTGACAAGTACGGGTCCAGCTTTAATCTTCTGCATGTGGAGATCCAGTTTTGCCAGCACCATTTGTTGAAGATGCTGTTCTTTTTCCATTGGATACTTTGGGCCCCTTTGTCACAGACCAAATGGCTGTAATTTTGTGGGCTTATATCTGGGTCTTCAATCCTTATCCATTGATCTGTGTGTCTATTTTGGAGCCAGTACCAGGCTGTTTTTGTAATTATAGATTTGTAATATAGACTAAGGTTCAGTATGGTAATACCTCCAGCAGTGTTTTTGTTACTCAGGATTGTCTTTGCTATCCTGGGTCTTTTGTGCCTCCATATGAATTTTGAGATTGTTTCCTCAACTTCTTTAAAGAATTGCTTTGGGATTTTAATTGGTATATCATTGAATTTGTATATTGCCTTTGTAGGATGGTCATTTTTAGGATGTTGATTCTGCCAATCCAGGAACAAAGGAGGTCTTTCCACCTTCTGGTGTCTTTTGCTATTTCTTTCTTTAGGGTTTTAAAGTTTTCATTGTAAAAGTCTTTTACCTCCTTGGTTAGGTTTATACCAAGGTATTTCATTTTTTTAGGGGCTACAGTAAATGGGATTGTTTCTCTCAAGGCTTTTTCACTTCTTTCATTCTGGGCACATAGGAAGGCCTCTGATTTTTGCACATTTATTTATTTAATTTATTTATTTATTTATTTTTTTTAGGACACCACTTTGTGTACCCAAAAAGCCAGGCTTGATACATTGCCCTTCTACAGCAGGATGCCTTTTTTTTTTATTTCAGCTCATACAAACTTATTAGGTACACCAGTTGCCTCCCTTCCTCCTCCTCCCCCGTACCCCCTGCTCCTCCTCCCCACCCCTCTCCCTCCCCATCCCCCAGTGCCTCCCGCCCCAATTCCCAGAGACTCCTTTCTTCTGCATGTCTAATTTTCCTCTGGGCCCTCCTCTCCAATGACGTACAAGGACCCAGTGGCCTTTCCCTGAACCCTTTCCCGTGTTCCCCTTAGGTATAGGAACACTGCTGTGGCTGCCAATCCTTTACCTCCAAGGCTCTTGGTGCCTTTAGCAGATGCTAGACTTTGTGAGGTCAACAGTGTGTTGGACAATGCACAGGGCATGCACAGTCCAAATATGATTGCTTCAGCCCTAACTAGTATAGAGTATCTTATATATCCTTGCTCCTTCCATCCTTTTGCTCTTACAATCTTACCGTCCCCTCTTCCGCAAATGTCCCTGAGCTTCAAGATGGGGAGAGACTAAGCTGGCCTAGTTCTAGGTGGTTGATATAGAGTCTCTGAAGTTCTGGATTGTGGTTTGTTGATTTTCTTTTGCAGTTTTGCTGCTCCTGCAATGCCCTTCACTCCATCCTGGTGGGCATTGTATGTTACCCCCTGGCCAAAGACAAAAAGCTGTTAGAGTCTTGTGATAAAAGCACATTCAAAGGTAGATGTAATAAAAGTGGGAAACCATACTAAGGGAGGGGTCTATCACCCATTTGCAAAATGGTTACTTTTTATCTGCCAGACTATATGCCCTCCTCTTCTGGTGAGATCACACCCCCTCAGTAGTAAATGATCAGGAACAAAAGTCTGTGAACTTAATCAAATGTCTCATTACTTGGTCCCCTTTTGACACCCCCCCCCCTCCGCCGGTCCGGACGCCGTACGCGAGATCCAGCCGGGCTCTCACCGCGCGCTCTAGGACCCCCCAGGTCAGCCCACAGGGACCCGGCTCCGACTCCCGCCATCCAGCCGGAGCCGCGCGGGGGCCGAGGGACCAGGAGGACCTCCCCTTGCGCCCGGGCCCCGCCCCAGCTGCCCTCGGGTTAAATAGCTCCACGCCGACGCGCCCATCGTCCCTTTTCACCCGACCCCGCTACGCCGGTCGGGACACGCGCGGGGTCCACCCGGGCCTCACCCCACGCCCTAGGTGAGTCCCCGCTCGGGCTCCGCCCACCAGTACCCCAGGCCAAATAATTCAGTTTAGTGAAATTGAGAGATCTTAAGAGTTAAAATGACAATGCCAAAGTCAAAGTGCAAATCCATGAGAAGCAACACTCAAGTAAACAAATTTCCCACTGAAGAAATTAATCCCATAATGTTAGATTCCAACAAGAACAAACCCGCGGAAAAAGGCCAAGAAAGCCTGACCCAGGATAACGACTTTCAAAATATGATCATTACCATGTTCAATACTATGAAAGAGGAAATCCGGGAGGAATTACATAATCGAATCAATCCCTTTGAAGAGGAACACAACAGACATCTGGAGGAGTTGAGAAAAACAGTGCAAGAAACAAAAAGTGGCATAGAGCAGTTAAAACAAACTCAAGCAGACTTTAAAACTGAGCTAAAAGACAAGTTATCTTCAACCCAGAACTCCACAGAGTCTTATCAACAGAACTAATGAAGCAGAAAACAGAATTTCAGACCTTGAAGATACAGTGGGAGTACTAACCAGCTCAATGGAAGAGGTTGTTAAAGCCAAAAAGATACTTCAGAGAAATATCCAAGAGATATGGGACACCCTGAAGAAGCCTAACATGCGTATTCATGGAATACCGGACCAAGAATCTCAAAATACCACCCCTGAGGAAATTTTTCAAACGATCATCAAGGAAAACTTTCCTCATCTAAAAAAAGAGAGGCCCATTCATGTACAAGAGGCATTCCGCACCCCAAACAGATACGACCAAAATAGAAGCACACCGCGGC
The DNA here is from genome assembly GCA_023101885.1 of Typhlomys cinereus. Classification (NCBI taxonomy): domain Eukaryota; kingdom Metazoa; phylum Chordata; class Mammalia; order Rodentia; family Platacanthomyidae; genus Typhlomys; species Typhlomys cinereus. Next base: position 6,875,109 of record JALPQD010000085.1, read on the forward strand.
AAATAATAGTTAAAACACTCCACATTCAAGATAAAGAACTGGTGCTGAGAGCTTCAAGGGAGAAAAAACAAGTCACTTTTAAAGGCAAACCTATTAAAATAACAAATGACTTCTCAGTCGAAACAGTAAAAGCAAGAAGAGCTTGGAGAGACATACTTCAAGTATTGAATGAGCAAAAATGTCAACCCAGGCTGATTTACCCTGCAAAACTATCAGTCATGATCGAGGGAGAAAGAAAAATTTTCCAGCACAAAGACAACTTTAAGGGATACATGGCCACCAAACCAGGCCTTCAAAAACTGCTAGAAATGATACTCAAGCGTGAAGAAAAAAACAGGCATATCCAAGAGAACAGAAGGCAAATATAACACCATTAAAAGCGAAGCAATATACTTATAAAAGCTACTAAACATAATAAATGTCTGGAATTAACAATAGTTTCTCCATTATAACACTAAATGTTAATGGACTTAATTCACCGATCAAGAGACACAGATTACAAACTTGGATTAAAAATCACAATCCATCAATCTGTTGCCTGCAGGAAACCCATCTCACCACAAAAGATAGGCACGCTCTAAAAATAAAAGGCTGGTCAACAATTCTACAAGCAAATGGAAGCAGAAAACAGGCAGGGGTAGCCATTATGCTATCAGACAAAGTGGATTTCAAACCAAAAAAAATTATAAGAGACACGGATGGATACTACATTTTAGTCACAGGTACAATTCACCAGGAAGATTTCACAATACTGAACATATATGCACCCAATACGGGCCCCTCCACATTCATTAAGAAAACCCTACAGCGTCTAAAGCATGAAATCAACCTCCAAACGATAATTCTTGGGGACTTCAACACCGCCCTCTCTACATGGGATAGATCAACAGGTCAAAAGCTTAACAGAGACACTTTGGAACTTAATCAAACCCTGAAAGAAATGGACCTCACAGATCTCTATCGAACTTTTCACCCACGCACCAAAGAATACACATTTTTCTCAGCAGCACACGGAACTTTCTCCAAAATAGATCACATACTGGGCCACAAAATGAATCTACACATATACAAGAAAGTTGAAATTCTAACCTGTGCCCTATCAGACCACCACGGCCTAAAGCTGGACATCCACAACAAATCAAACAAGAGAAAATACACTAACTCCTGGAAACTTAACACTATGATGCTGAATGAGAACTGGATTCAGGTAGAAATTAAAAAGGAAATTCAAGATTTCCTGAAAGTGAATGATAACGAAAATACAACTTACCAAAATCTCTGGGACACAATGAAAGCTGTTCTAAGAGGTAAGTTCATAGCTCTTAATGCCCACGTCAAAAAAATGGAAACATCAGAAATAAACAACTTAACAATGCAGCTTAAAGCTTTAGAGAAACTAGAGCAATCTGATCCCAAAAGCAGTAGAAGAGAAGAGATTAGCAAAATAAGGGGAGAAATATCTGAAATCGAGATTAAGAAAACGATAGAAAAAATCAACCAGTCAAAAAGCTGGTTCTTTGAAAAAATCAACAAGATTGATACACCCCTAGCGAAACTAACCAAAAGCAAGAGAGAGAAAACCCAAATTAACAAAATTAGAAATGAACATGGAGTTATCACTACTGATACCCAAGAAATCCAGAGAATTATAACATCATATTTCAAAAATTTATACTCTGTGAAGTCTGACAACACAAAAGAGATGGATGAATTTCTAAGTAAACACAACTTACCTAAATTGAATCAGGAAGTTGTGAATTATTTAAATAGTCCTATTACATATAAGGATATTGAAGAAGTAATCTTGAATCTTCCCACCAAAAAATGTCCTGGACCAGATGGATTCAGCACAGAATTCTACCAGACATTTAAGGAGTCAATAATACCAATACTCCTTAAACTGTTCCACCAAATAGCAAAGGAAGGAACACTACCAAATTCCTTCTATGAAGCTAATATCGTTTTAATCCCAAAACCTAATAAAGATTCACTTAAAAAAGAAAACTATAGGCCGATCTCCCTGATGAACACAGACGCAAAGATTCTCAACAAAGTCTTAGCAAAACGGATTCAAAAACATATTAAAAAGATCATTCATGGGGACCAAGTAGGCTTCATCCCCGGCACACAAGGTTGGTTCAACATACGCAAATCAATAAATGTAATTCATCATGTAAACCAGTCCAAAGTCCAAGACCACATGATACTCTCGATAGATGCAGAAAAAGCTTTTGACAAGATCCAACAGCCTTTTATGATCAAAACGCTAGAGACAGTAGGAATGGAAGGAACCTTTATCAATATAATAAAAGCTGTATACAACAAGCCCACAGCAAGGATTATGCTCAATGGGGAACAATTGGAAGCATTCCTACTTCGATCAGGAACTAGACAAGGCTGTCCACTCTCACCACTTCTATTCAATATTGTACTTGAAGTCTTAGCTGAAGCCATAAGACAAGAAAGGGACATAAGAGGGATTCAAATCGGCAAGGAAGAAGTCAAGCTATCCCTATTTGCAGATGACATGATCTTATACCTGAGGGATCCCAAAAACTCCACCAGGAAGCTCCTGGAACTAATTGAGAAGTTCAGCAGGGTGGCAGGATACAAAATAAATGTGCAAAAATCAGAGGCCTTCCTATATGCCCAGAATGAAAGAAGTGAAAAAGCCTTGAGAGAAACAATACCATTTACTATAGCCCCTAAAAAAATGAAATACCTTGGTATAAACCTAACCAAGGAGGTAAAAGACCTTTACAATGAAAACTTTAAAACCCTAAAGAAAGAAATTGCAGAAGACACCAGAAGGTGGAAAGACCTCCCTTGTTCCTGGATTGGCAGAATCAACATCGTAAAAATGATCATCCTACCAAAGGCAATATACAGATTCAATGCTATACCAATCAAAATCCCAAAACAATTCTTTAAAGAAGTTGACCAAACAATCTCAAAGTTCATATGGAGGCAAAAAAGACGCAGGATAGCAAAAACAATCCTGAGTAACAAAAACACAGCTGGAGGTATTACCATACCAAACCTAAGTCTATACTACAAATCCATAGTTATAAAGACAGCCTGGTACTGGCTCCAAAATAGACACACAGATCAATGGATAAGGATTGAAGACCCAGATATAAGCCCACATGAATACAGCCATTTGGTCTTTGACAAAGGGGCCCAAAGAATCCAATGGAAAAAGAACAGCATCTTCAACAAATGGTGCTGGCAAAACTGGATCTCCACATGCAGAAGATTAAAGCTGGACCTGTACTTGTCACCATGTACAAGACTTAACTCCAAATGGATCAAGGACCTTGATTTAAGGCCAGAGACTTTAAAAACCATAGTTGAAAGGATAGGGAACTCCCTCGAGCTGATTGGGCTAGGCCAACACTTCCTAAACAAACATCCAATGGCACAGTCACTGCTACCAACTCTCAACAGTTGGGATCTTGTGAAATTAAAGAGCTTCTGTTCAGATAAAGAGATTGTCACACGAGCTCAAAGGCAACCCACAGAATGGGAGAAAATCTTCACTAACCACATATGTGACAGAGCTCTACTGTCCAGAGTGCACAAAGAACTTAGAAAACTAAACTCCAAGGAAACTAATGGCCCAATTAAAAAATGGGCTCTGGAACTTCAAAGAAACTTTACCAGGGATGAAATTAAAATGTCTAACAAATATCTTAAAAAATGCTCCACTTCCTTCGCCATCAGGGAAATGCAAATCAAAACTTCCCTGAGATATCATCTCACCCCGGTCAGGATGGCAAAAATCCACAATACAAACAACGACAAATGCTGGAGAGGATGTGGAGAGAGGGGAACTCTCCTACATTGTTGGTGGGAATGCAGGCTCATACAGCCACTCTGGCGAGCCGTCTGGAGATTCTTAAAGAAATTAAAGATTGAAATGCCATATGACCCTGCTATCCCACTTTTGGGAATAAACCCCCATGCAGCAGAGGTTCGCCTCAATAGCACAAGCTCGATCATGTTCATAGCAGCACTGTTTACAATAGCAAAGTCATGGAATCAACCTAAATGTCCAACAGTTGACGAGTGGATAAGGAAAAGGTGGTACATCTATACAATGGAGTACTACTCAGCCATCAAAAATGATGAATTACTGGAATTTGCTGGGAAATGGATGTCATTAGAAACAATTATATTAAGTGAAGTATCCCAAACCCAGAAAATTAAGCGCCGTATGTACTCCCTAATAGGTGGCTCCTAGTACCAAACTCACCCAGCCCACATTGAGACACTCAAAAGTAAACCTATGTAACACAGTAATTGCAAGGATTATGAACAAGAGAGATGGGGTAGGAGCACCACACCAGAAACAAGAAGAGAGGGGACCATGTTACAGCAGAGAAAATAGGCCTCTATCAAGGTCTGCAAGTAAGTAATGAGAAACCTGGTTAAGTTCACAGACGTTCTTTTCTGATCTCACCAGAAGGGGAGGGCATATAGTCTAGCAGATAAAAAGTAATCATTTTGCAAATGGGTGATGGACCCCTCCCTCACTGAGGTTTCCTACTCTTATTACATCTACCCTTGAATGTGCTATTACAACAAGACTCCAGTTTAACAGCTTTTTGTCTCTGGCCAGGGGGTGACATACAGTGCCCAGCAGAATGGAGTGAAGGGAATTGCAGGAGCAGCAAAACTGCAAAAGAAAATCAACAAACCACAATCCAGAACTTCAGAGACTATATCAATCACATAGAACTAGGACAGACTAATCTCTCCCCATCCTGGAGCTCAGGGACATATGTGGAAGAGGGGGCGGTAAGATTGTAAGAGCAAAAGGATGGGAGGAGCAACAATTTGCAAGATTCTCAACAATAGTTGGGGCCAAAGCAATCGTAATGGGACTTTGCATGCCCTGTGCAATGTCCAGCGCACTGTTGCCCTCATAAAGTCTAGCATCTGTTAAGGGCACCGAGACCCCTGGAGGCAAGGGATTGACAGCCATAGTAGTGATCTTATGCTTAAGGGGAACAAGAGAAAGGGCTTATGGAAATGCCACTGGGTCCTTATATGTCATCGGAGAGGAGGACCCAATGGAGAGTTAGGCGTATACAATAAAGGACTCTCTGGGAATTGGGGGGGAGGCACTGGGGGAAGGGGAGGGGGAGGAGGGGGGAGGGAGGGAACTGGTAAAAAATTTTAAAATGTATAATTAAATTTTTAATAAAAAAATGTCTCATTACTTAATTGGGTCCTTGGTGGAGGCCTATTTTCCCTGCTGTAACATGGTCCCTTCTCTCCTTGTTTCTGGTGTGACCCTCCTACCCCATCCCTCCTGTTCATAATCCTTGCAATTACTGTCTCTAGGTGGGCTGGGTGGGTTTGTTGACTAAAATGTAGTATCCATCTGTGTCTCTTATGATTTTCTTTGGTTTGAAGTACACTTTGTCTGATATCATAATGGCTACCCCTGCCTGTTTCCTGGTTCCATTAGCTTACAAGGTTTGGACCAGCCTTTCATTCTTAGGACGTGCCTATCTTTTGTGGTGAGATGAGTTTCCTGAAGGCAGCAGATTGTTGGATTGTGGTTTTTAATCCAAGTTTGTAATCTGTGTCTCTTGATCTGTGAGTTAATACCATTGACATTTAATGTTATAATGGAGAAATTATTTTTAATTCTGGACATTTTTTATGTTTAGTAGATTTTGTAAGCATGATGTTTGATGTTTATGTTTTGGTGGTATTATACTTCCCTTCTGTCCTCCTGGATACGCTTGTTCTTTTCTTCAAGCTTGAGTATCAGTTCTAGGATTTTTTGAAGGCCTGGTTTGGTAGACATGTATCCCTTCAAGTTGTCTTTGTGCTGGAAAACTTTTCTTTCTCCCTTAATCATGACAGATAGTTTTGCCGGGTATATCAGTCTGGGTTGGCATTTTTGCTCATTCAATACTTGAAGTATGTCTCTCCAAGCTCTTCTTGCGTTTACTGTTTCCATTGAGTAGTCATTTGTTATTCTAATAGGTTTACCTTTAAAAGTGACTTGCTTTTTTTCTCTTGAAGCTCTCAGCACCTTTTCTTTGTCTTGAATGTGGAGTGTTTTGACTACTATTTGTTGTGGCAATTTTCTATTTTGGTCGTATCTGTTTGGAGTGCGAAATGCCTCTTGTATTTGGATAGGCCTCTCATTCTTTAATTGTGGGAAGTTTTCATTTATGACGAATTGAAATATTTCCTCCGGTGTGGTATTTTGGGATTCTTGTTCTGGTATTCCATGAATTCACATGTTATGCTTCTTCAGGGTGTCCCATATCTCTTGAATGTTCCTCTCAAGTATCTTTTTGGCTTTAACAATCTCTTCCATTGAGCTGGTTAATTCTCCCACACTGTCTTCAAGATCTGAAATTCTATTTTCTGCCTCATTTGTTCTGCTGATAAGACTCTCTGTTGAGTTTTGGGTTGAAGATAACTTGTCTTTTAGTTCAATTTTAAACTCTGCCTGAGACTGTTTTAATTACTCCATACTTATTTTTGTTTCTTGAACTGTTTTTCTCAACTCCTCCAAGTGCCTGTTGTGTTCCTGTTCAAAGTGGTTGATACGGTGTTTAACTCTTCTCGGATTTCCTCTCTCATAGTATTAATCATGGTAAGGATCATACTCTGAAAGTCGTTATGTTGGGTCTGGCTTCCATGGCTGTTTTCTGTAGATTTGTTCTGGTCAGAATCCCTCATTATGGGATTGATTCTTTCGGCAGGAGATTGGTCTTCTTGGGTTTTGTTTCTCGTGGATCTGCACTTTGACTTCTACATTGTTCTTTTGTTTTTTAGGACCTTTCAGTTTCTGTGTTTTTCACTGAATTGAGGTAGTTAGTATTGTTACGCTTGCCAGTTATTACTAGTGCTTACCTTGCATTGGGTATGTTTGTGTATTTTTATTATTACATCCTAGATGAGGCTACTAGGCTGTTAGTATGTCAGTTAAGTCAGGTTATGTTACCAGGGGGTGAATTTTAGTTTGGCAGTGCACTTTTACGATTTAGTTTCTTGGTGAAATGTGGGGGTGAGTGGTGTACTCCCTGGAGTTGTATGTTGTGGGGTGGCTGTATGAGAAAATTGATCTACAGCATTGATACTTTAAAGGATCAGTAAGGTGAAAAGAAAAAGTTTACTTATCTTTGGGTTGGATGAGAAGAAACTCGCCCACGTGATATAATGATTGTAGTGGAGTCCAGATGTATGGCCTGTGCTCCCTTTGTTCCTTAGAATTTTGCTTGAGTTTCCTTTGGGCTCTATTGAATTCTGAGTAGCAGTGTGTCTTCCATGGACCACGTAGTAGGTCCCCGGTGGGCCAGAGAGGCAGAGGGTCTGATGTTGATGGCAGAAGTCTTCACCTGCGATCTGGGAAGGTGGGCGTGGAGAGGGGCGGGGCCCCGAGGGCAAAGCCAGCCGCTGGGCAGCCCGGTGCTGCTGGCCTGTCGGCTCAGGGTGGGGGGCAGGGCTGGGCTGGGCTCTTTCGATCCCTGGCTCAATGGCAGAATTCTTCACCTGGGATCCAGGGGGGTGGCTAGGCTCACAGGGCGGGAGGATGCGAGGGGCTTCATCCCAGGCGGGGCCCAGGCTAAGCCGCAGTTGGCCTGGGTGCTCACTGCCGGGACGCGTGGGGCTCCGGAGTGGTTGGGGGCTGGGCTGGGCTCTCTCTCTCTCTCACTCACTCACCTTGGACGGGGTGGGGCGGCGCGGAGGGGCTGGGCTGGGGTCGTCCCAGCCGGGGGCGCAGGCCAAGCCACAGTTGGTGTGGGTGCTCGCCGCTGGGACACGTGGGGCTCCCCATGACGGATAGTTTTGCAGGGTAAATCAGCCTGGGTTGACATTTTTGCTCATTCAATACTTGAAGTATGTCTCTCCAAGTTCTTCTTGCTTTTACTGTTTTGACTGAGAAGTCATTTGTTATTTTAATAGGTTTACCTTTAAAAGTGACTTGTTTTTTCTCCCTTGAAGCTCTCAGCACCAGTTCTTCATCTTGAATGTGGGTGTTTTAACTATTATTTGCCATGGCGTGCTTCTGTTTTGGTCGTATCTGTTTGGGGTGCAGAATGCCTCGTATATGGATGGGCCTCTCTTTTTTTAGATGAGGAAAGTTTTCCTTGATGATCGTTTGAAAAATTTCCTCAGCGGTGGTACTTTGAGATTCTTGCTCTGGTATTCCATGAATACGCATGTTAGGCTTCTTCAGGGTGTCCCATATCTCCTGGATATTTCTCTCAAGCATCTTTTTGGCTTTAACAATCTCTTCCATTGAGCTGGTTAATACTCCCACTTTATCTTCAAGGTCTGAAATTCTGTTTTCTGCTTCGTTAGTTCTGTTGATAAGACTCTCTGTGGAGTTCTGGGTTGAAGATAACTTGTCTTGTAGCTCAGTTTTAAACTCCGCTTGAGTCTGTTTTAACTGCTCTATGCCAGTTTTTGTTTCTTGCACTGTTTTTCTCAACTCCTCCAGATGTCTGTTGTGTTCCTCTTCAAAGCGATTGATTCGATTATGTAATTCCTCCCGGATTTCCTCTTTCATAGTATTGAACATGGTAATGATCATATTTTGAAAGTCGTTGTCCTGGGTCAGGCTTTCTTGGCCATTTTCCGTGGGTTTGTTCTGGTTGGAGTCTAACATTATGGGATTAATTTCTTCAGTGGAAATTGTTTACTTGAGTGTTGCTTCTCATGGATTTGCACTTTGACTTTGGCATTGTCATTTTAACTCTTAAGATCTTTCAATTTCACTAAACTGAATTATTTGGCCTGGGGTTCTGGGGGTAGGCAGGGATGGAGCTTACCTAGGTCGCGAATGAGGCCCGGCTGGACTGCGCGCGCGTCCTGGCCGGAGGAGTAGGGTGGGGAAGGGAGGATGGGGGCATCGGCGTGGAGCTATTTAACCCGAGGAGAACTGGGGTGGGCCGGGCGCAGGGGGAGGTCCTCCTCGACCCTCGGCCCTGCGCGTGGCTCCCGGTTAGATGGTGGGGTAGGAGCTGGGTCCCTTGGGCTGACCTGGGGTTCTGGTGGGCAGGCGCGGGTGGAGCTTATCTAGGTCGCAGGATGAGGCCTGGCTGGACCATGCGCGCGTCCTGGCCGGAGGAGCGGGGTGGGGAAGGGAGCAAAATTCATATATTTTAATTTTATGTTCTTGGATTTCTTTCATTCTCTGTTTTTTAAACTGTTGGCATTCCTCTGGTGTGAGTATGTCTGCTTTGGCAATTAGTGGAATGATATTTACTTTTTCATGGAAACGTTTCATAAATTCAATATCCAAAGGTTTAAGTCCATGTCCTGAAGGAGCGATGAAATATAAACAACACTGCACCCTGCTATCAGGCATCTGTCGTCTGTTCATTCGAGATTTTGCATTTAGGTAATCTTCACATTTACTATCAATGTAGTCAATAACAGCTGCCAGCAATTACTATTATCCACTGCATCCCCAAATCCTGGAGTATCAACTCTTGTAAGCAGCAACTGAACACCACTTTCTTTGATTAAAACTTTGGATTGCTCCACCTGTACAGTCTTTTTTATCCTATGAGAAGCACGTGGATACTCTGGAGAATACAGGTCTGTGAGGAATAATGAGTTGATTAATGTTGACTTTCCCAGTCCAGATTCACCTACTACCATAAGTGTAAATTCAAACCCTCTTTTCACTGATTTTCTGTACACTTGATTTGGGAGATTGGCAAATCCCACATAGCCTTCAAGGTTCTTCGGTTGAGCTACCACGGTGCTGTTGACGCTCCTCTCCTCTGCAGCAGCGGATCTCGCACTGACCGACATCCCCTCCCTCCGCCGCCAGCAGCCCGGGCGCAGCGCAGCCTGCCGATTCTCCGAAGCCTCCTACGCCGATTCCGCGGCATAGCCGCCCGGCGTCGCCGCCCCGCTTACATGTGGGTTTTTTTTAATCCTCCAGAACCTCTGAGAAAATGTGGTGGTGTTTTATGTCACTGGCAGTTTGTTAGACAGTAGTAAAAAAGGAATACAGGGTCACTTTTAAATTTCTTTTTTCATGAAAGGAGATAGAACATGCAAAAAAAGATGCCCACAGTGCATATCAATAATCCTGATGTCAGTGATAGAAATCAAAGAGTTGTCTTTGATTATTTTCAGTTTCCTACAGTGCCAAATATAAGACAATTTTCAGATTTGAAATGTGTCTCTCCATAAATTCTCACTATATGCCTATGGCTAGGTTTTAGACATATTATTTGGCAAAATAATCTGAATCTTCATTTTACTTGCTGAGCTAAAGAGAGAAAAATGTTTGTTGTTCAGGTTATAAGCAGCTTTCTCCTTCACAAAGAGCAATCTGCATTGCTTAAAGTCTATTAAGTTCTCTGAAAGTCATACCTTTTTATCTCTGAATGAGTCACTGCCTCTTGAATCTTTAATGCCCTGAAGAAATGGAGAAAGCAAAGCAAATGTTCAAAAAAGATGACCTTTACTGTTAAATCTTTACCCAAAATATTGCATGATGGAAGGGTTCAGGAGTAGAAGGCATGTTTTATTTTCTCTTGAAGTGCTTCACATCCTGGTCATGTGACCTTGAGAAAATCATATAGCTGAGTCTCCATCTTATCTTCTGTGTTACCATTTAATAAACCTAATATATAAAGCCAGGGAAAGAATTCCAATCTTCTCTCTTGTGTAAAGATTGAAAACACCCAAAGAAACATAATCAGTGAAAGGATTCCCTAATAGTAATGTTTGTCAAAGGTTTGCATAAATTGTAAAATGCTAACTAATTAAAACAGGATCGCATCCTAAGAGTTTTCTTTTATTCCCAAAGACCCCAAAAATATACAACAATAAACTCAGAGCTAAAATCAGTTTTTTAATTTTTATTTATTTTCATGTGCATGCACACGTGGCAGGGGGAGGGGCACTGTGTACACCTATGGAGGATCAAGGGTGATTTTGAGAATCATCCTGGATTGCTTCTACCTCCTTTTTGCTTTGCTCTGGGATTTCCCTAGCTCCACCTTCCAGAGCCCAAAGTACAGACTGCCACTATTTCCATCTATCATTTTTAACGTGATATCCAGGGTCCTGCTTGCCAAAGTCTTAACCCCTGAGCCATCTTTCCAGTAAAAGGTGTTCTACTGAAATGTTTCTACTAGAAAACAAATTACCCTAATCAGCCTCTTAAGGAAAACTCAACTTAGGTACTTTGCAAAATTTATGGATAGAGACACATTTAAATTGTTTAGCAAATTAAAGCAATTATTAAGTTAATTGTTATTGGCCTGAGACTACTGGTTTATTAGTGTAATTAACATTACTTGTATGTAAATGAATCCTGGGGCATAGAGTATCTTTTTACTATTTTTACTTTTACTTTTACTCAATTTTCATTGACCAGATCTGGAGAGGATTCTAAAATCATTGGAATCACATTGAGCATGGAGCTTGTAAGTACTGAGGGATTCAGAAACAATGTTCACATACCTCTGTGTTCTTTGGTCATGAAAGTGGAGTGAGAGGAAAATAATTATCTTTCTCTACTGCTCCATCCCTGAGAAATATTTCTAAGTGAACTAACTGCTGTTTATTATATTGTTCTGGAAAGTTTCTTGTAGAATTCATTTCCCACGATTCTTACATACCATGTGCCTTAGGTTTTGTTCTTCTACTGTTATAAAATGCACTCACCAAAACAACTTAAGGGGGAAGGGATTATTTTGGCTTACAGTTCCATCAGGACAGAAGGATGATATTGTTTCCACACTCACAAAGCAGAGAGAGAGAAAGAACAGGATGAGGGATTGGGCTATAAAACCTCAAGTCCTGCCTCCTGTGTTATACTTGTAGTGAAGCTCAATCTCCTGAAATTTCCACACTTTCTCAATCAGTGCCAAAAGCTGGACACCAATTATTCAAATATATGAACCTATGGAGATGTGTAGGGCGAAGTTCTCACATTCAAGCCACAGCATTCCTACTCTGGGTAGGACTCATCGACATCCTATGATGCAAAATTAATTCATTCCTATTCAAAAGTTCACATACTCCTTAATAGTCCCAGCACTGTTCCAAAGTTCTTGTCTTCTGAGACTAAAGGTAATCTTAATTGTGACTTCCTGTAAAATTAAATTACACACTTCCAACATACAATGGCACAGAGTAAACACCCCCTTTCCAAACGAGAGGAATGGCAACATATGGAGGAAAAATTGGACCAAAACAAAATCAAAAATCAGCAGGGTAAACATCAATTGCTAAAACTCTCTGTCCAGGATCTGAGATTACCAATGAAATTATCTCAGTTCCAAAATGGCTGGGCAACTCTGCTCTACAGCTTTGCTGCCTGAAATACATATTTTTATGACATGTGCCCATTCCCTAAACACACCTCTTCTTTGCAATCATTCCACTGTTCTGGCTATTCCAACATCTCTGAGTCCATATCACAACCCCATAGCTTCACACAACGTCTCCTTATAGCTTCTTCACAAGGTTTCTTACCATGCCATGTGTTACCTGATCTTGTCAGCACTCTGAAACCATAGAGGAAAAATCTGTGACCCTTGCAATCTTGCATCTTTCATAACTCCATGCACAATATTGCCACATACTAAATCTAATGCCAAGTTCTGCTACTGATTCAAAACGAAGTCTGTGTCCCTTAGATCACAGTTGCAGCAGTTATATGCTGAAGTTGATGTAAAAGTACCCTACACAGATGTTTTCAAGGAGAAGGAAAGCTTGTTGGTTCCCTCTTTTTACACGTTGAAACCTTTCAGTGTGAGGTCTTGATCTCGAGCATCTGCTTTTTTCTAATGACTTTTTTCATTCCTTGATAGCTTCATGTACAAACAAAATGAATTTAAATCATTTTCACTCTGTTCTACTCAATCCCAAACTTCATCTTCCCTTTGAAAACCTTCTTCTTAACCAGTCTCATTCTACTTCCATCTCTGTGTGTAGCCCACTGTGTTTATCAGCGTTGCACAGATAGACTGAGTCAAATATCATTCAATGGCTCTCTTAGACCAAAACACCAAACTTTTCCACATACCTCACACAAAATAGTTCCAAAGCCCTGAAAGTCACATAGTCAGATTTATCACAACCATGAGCCCCATTCTTTTGGTACCAATTTTTCTTAGTTTTTCTTCTATTGCTGTAATAAAATACTAAAAACAGAAAGGATTTATTTTGGCTTATACAAACAGCAAGAAAAATAAAGTCTGCCATCATTAAGAAGATATGGTGGTAGGCAGGCAAGGTATGGCAGTTGGCACATATTGTATCCACATTCAGAATCTGAGAAAGAGAGAAAGAGAACAGCAAGTGGGGAAAAAAGAAGAGTAAGGGAAATTGGGTCATAAGGCCTCAAGGCCCAGCCTCAGTGATGTACTACTTCCTACAAGACTCCAACTCCTCAAGTTGACATAACCTTTGCAAATAGTGCCACCAACAGAGGACCATGGCTTTATGGAGGACATTTCACATTCAAGGCACAAACCCATCATGCACAGTTTTTTTGTTTGTTTGTTTGTTTTTTTAGAGAATTAAGGTAGAGTTTATTAGAAAAGAGAAAGGTTGGAACTCACGGACTCCAGACGTGGAGTGCCATGAGGAGCTAGGGCGCCTCCATGAGAAGCAGAAATAAAACAAAGCTCATGGCACTAGAGTGCCATGAGGGGTTAGGGAGCCCATGAGAACTCACAGTGCCTAGGCATGGAATTCATGAGAGCAAGGAACAAGAAACAGACTCATGGCACTGCCATGATGGGGTAGATTGCCTCCAAGAGAAGTAGGCAGCTGGAAACAAACTCATGGCACTAGAGGGCCATGAGGGGCTAGATCACATGCACAGTTTTTTATGTTAAATGGTATCTATTAATGATTTGCACAATTGTATAGACCTATTATGAGTAAACATTACAAACAGAATTATTCTGGGAGGGGAGAAAGCATATTACATTTGAAAGTCATAATGGCAAGTTACTCGAACTTTCAATTTCTCAAAGCAAAGCAAAAATCTTATTAGAATGAAAGAGATGACCAGTCATTCTCCCACAATCCCACTAGTAGATCATGCTTTGAGCTGTCCCAGGTTAGAAAGATACCCCAATGTATGTATAGTAATCACATAAATAACGAAGCACTACCTTCTTGCAGTTAACTAGCATTGCATTCTTCTTCAAAGAGGCAAAGGTAGAACTTTAAAAATGGTATGATGTGACAAAATACAGAGGGGTTCAACTGACTACATAAACATATATGACTAGTAAAGCGTGCATCTGAAAATTGACAGAGAAGGGTCACATAAGGCAAAGTGACTAGATAGCCAGTCCATAGCAAGAGGCAGGAACAGAAGCAGATAGAGTGTTATCTATGTCCACAGTAGTATCAATGATGTTTCCAAATTTCCCTTAATATGAGCTTATCACACTATTTTTATTATTGTTGTTGATGTTTGAAGAAAAAATGGGTTTCTCTATAACACTATGTTGACAAGGACTTCAAAACTAAATCTTGAAAGAGTGGCTATTTGAGCAGTTCAAGCTGCAGTTCAGAAATCCATTTTCTTCATTTGCTTTCTTCATTACTTTCCATTTTTTCATTACCCAGAACTTCACCTTAAACTCTTCAATCACATTTTTGCTCAAAAGCAAAATATTCCTAAAGAAAATAATTTAGAGTCCAAAAAATGTTGTATTGTGGTATTTGCCTTACTTTAATTTTAATAGAAGCATCTCATGGCTAAAGAAAATAGCTTAAAATAGCATTTTGAAATATAATTGCCTGGTTAGGTTTTTTTTTCCTGGTTAGGTTTTTAAAAGCCGCAAAAAAAAAAAAAATCCAATGTGTTAAACTCAGATTTATTTCGCATTCTTTAATTTAGATATTTCCATGTGAAATCTGCTGTGGAAAGGCTGTTGGCAGAAGTTACTGGCTCATTTGTACATGCTTCAGCAAGTCATTTCATCGGGTTTTTAAAAGATAGTAAATCATGTTAAAATAATTTCCTAATAAAAAGGTGCAATGTAATATTATCATTTATTATTGTTGCTCTTACATCTAGTTCTCTCTAGACTTCTAATTATTACTCCTCCTTTTCCAATTTGTACATTAAATAAGACACAGAGTACATGCTCAATGTTCTTCTCTACTCAGAGATCTTGTCTTGCTGCTTGGTCTACACTGTCTTGGCTCTGTGGTAGAGGAGACCCGTTGGGATGATGCTTCAGAAAAATCAATTAGGACCTTCAGGTCCAGATTAAACAGCATTTCTTCCCAGAATTCTGATAGAACTTGAAGGAACAATGGTGTGTGAAGGAGCATTTGTGGTGGTGTAAGATTTCCATGATTTGATGCACACGTTACTCCACAGTCACAGAAATCAAAGTTCGTGTGGGACTCATAGAAACAAGGATGAGTTGAAACCTGTAAACATAAATGTGCCCAATAAACATTCCTTGACTTCCAGAATTTTCTAAGGTTTTACGAAGACATGGCTTTAGAAAAAAGTAAATAAAACTGAAAACCTGTATTGTTCGAGAAAAGACATCATGCAGCATTACATGACAGAAAGAGCACAGGCTTATCAACATGCATATAATCTTGGGATATAATACAGTGGCAGAGTATTTACCCAGCATTCACAAAGTCTTGCGCTGAATCCCCAGGACTAAAAACAATATTTGCATATTAATTGCCATAGTGAGTCATTTATATAAAGCTAGACAAATAGATCAATGATACAGAATACAGAACAAGGACATACCAATTGTACTGCACAGATTAAATGCTAGACAATATCAGTTGCTGCCAAGAGTGATGAGAAAAAGGAACAGGAACAAGCTGTAAGAGACACTCTAGAAGAGCAATTTGGCAGTTCCTAGAAAAACTGAAAATAGTCAAATCTTATGACTACTCAACAAATCAGCTTCTGAGAATTTAGCCTATACAAACTTTCCACTTCCCACACAGAAAGTCTTCACAAAGAGGCATGTAAAAATATGCTTAACATACTACTTTTATAATAGTAAAGCTTTGAGGAAATATAGTTGATCAAAAATGGTGTTATAACAAACTACACTGCTGATTTTGAATTTTAGATAAAACTGTGATTTACTAAGGAGATTCGCAAAGGAGAAGAGAGAGAGATACTGATTCAAAGGTTGAAAGAACACCAGACTTGGTTCCTTAAAGTATCAAAATCATAAGATTCTTTTAAGGGAACATTTTTTAAAGTCCTTGCAAGAATTTCCTTGGTTTTCCATAATTCAGAACACCAAAGACCCTACAAGGTTCACCCAGAATCATACCAGCCAAATCTCTCCCCATCCTAAAGCTCAAGGAACCTTGGGGAAAAGGAGCCAGCAAGACTGTAAGAGCCTAAAGATGGGGAGGACCAACGATATGCAAGACACTCCACACAAGTTAGAGCTGAAGCAGCCAGGATATTGCTACAATGCGTTTGGACCTTGCCGGTCCCACACAATGGTTGACAAGTCAACAAGCCCTCCAAGTATAGCACAGAATTCAGGGCGAAGGCTTCAGGCAGTAAGATTCTTAGAGGCAAGGGGTTAAACAGATATAACAGAGTTCCCATGTGAGTGGGCGGCCCAAGAAGGAGCCTTAAGCTATGTCGCTGAGTCCTGAACCCTCACTAGTAGAGACGACTCTGGGAAATTCAGAGCTTTTATAAACAGATGTTCTGAAGGATAGGAGGGAGCAGGCAGAAAACACCAAGAGAGGAGGAAGGAGAAAAAAGGGAGGAGAGAGGGGGAAGGGGAGAAATGTGGAAGGGAGGAACAACAGGGGGAAAGGAAGGGGAGAGGGGGTACTTATTGACCTTGTATAACTAGGTAAAAAATAATAAAGATTTTTGGGGGGAAAAAAAAAGAAAAGAAAAATTTCCAAATCTAAAAAAAAAATATTTGGTTTTCAGGGAGACAGAAACCTTCTGACATCGAAGTAGATCTCATCAGGGAGGAGAGAGAAATCATCATTATGTATCATCAATCTTCATTCACATGATTATTAAGGTATATGCAGGTGAGATATGCTGGAAGATAGATTATTAGCATGCCCTTCCAATAAATGTGAGTATATTAAGGAAAAAGAACAGGATAGGAAACAGAACAAATGCCATCTGAAAGTAAATGAGAAAATACTGGGGATGGAAGAGTGCAATGGTGATAGAGGTAATAAGAGGAAGAACATGTGGGTGGGGATGACCAATCAAAGCTATGTACATATGAAACTATTACAAGGAAATCTGCTCCTCTGTAAAGTAACTAAAAGTTAAGTAAAATTTAGAAGAAAAAATAAGTATTTATTAGTTTAATAAATTTTCTCTAGCTACTATGAGGTAGCACTAACTTAATGAAGAATTAATCAGTGGAGAAAATAAAATCCAGTATAGCTATTCAATATGGTATTTCTATGAATTAAATTAATGGATATGGGTTAATAGGATCTAACTAAATAAGTATCTACCAAAAAGGGGCCCCAAGGTATAACACAGAGTCCTGAACCCCCCCCCACTAGAACAGACAATTCAAAGGGAACTTTGGAGCCTATATAAGCTGATGGACAGGAAGGAGGGAGGGAGCAAATAGAAAACACCAAGAGAGAGAGGAAGGAGGAAGAGAAGGGAAGAAAGAGGAAGGAAAAGAGGAGAGAAGGAGGAATGGGAAAACAGAAGGAGGAAAGAGAGGGGGCAAATATATCTAGCCATTAAGTTTGTATAACTAGATAATTTTTTAAAAAACTAAATAAAATAAAATAAATGGCTGTAAAATGTGTGTATTCATAAATCATGCATTATTCAAAACAGTCTAAAGTTTTAGACTATACATAATAAAGTAAGATCATGAACTGAATATACAGTAACTTTGCCATAAACACTGTCACTGAGGGAAGAAAGAAGGTTCCTTTGCTTTTTGAGGTAGATTATATTTGCTAGACAGTGTGAGCGATTAGGCATTTGACAAGGGACATTTCTCCAGAAACAAAAAGGAAAACTTTAATTGTTGGAGATACAATTAGTTTTTTAAAGAAATTGATGATCTGTGACTTGAGAGGTTATTGAGTACAAGGTGGCGCTCCATGGCGGAGTCTAGACAGCAATATGCAATTTGATGACGACTCAGCATTGCTTCTGGTAATGGCACATACACCAGTGTCACCAGTTATGGATGTCTTCTGGACCTGCGTTTAGAGCGCTTAGAACCCTTGTAGAGCTTTTGCATGACCCCACGCAGTTGGAATTCTTGCACGAAGGCTGCACATCCAGGATTTGCTGCGATGTCCGTGCTTTGCTTGGTGTCACCTTACAGGGCATTTTTCAGATTCTGTGGGTGGGGGTAGGTTCAAGACAACCTGAGGATTCACAGTCATCGAAATGGGAAAGTTTTTGTCCTCAGTGATGGCAAATGAAGAAAGGAGAAAAAAAATGAGAAAACAAATTTAAGAATTGTAACTAAGTAGCAAAGGAAAGAAGAAAAGAGTATTTTTTAAAAAAATGTGTAAAATTCCATTTACAATTTGTATTTTCAAAAACTCAAAAGTAATGAGCTGATTAAAGCTTGAAAAGATATGATAAAGTTATAAAAATGTTTCACATTTATGCTAAAAATAAGTTTTCTCTAGAATCATCTCCATTTCTGATTAAAGACAAAGTAATAGCATTACTGTATTAAAACTATACTTCATTGCAATGTTTTTAAATTATAAAAAGGATACAATCTTGTTGACTATATTCCAATAGCTAAATTTCATAAAAACTAGAATATTGAGGAGTTATTCATTTTAAAGAGACCAGATAAAGAGAAAAAGATAAACTCCATTATGTTTGTGAAAGTATATTTTACTATTATAATTTATACTTAAATTATACAAATAACTTAAATTAAAAGGAATATTTGTCTCTGAATATCCAGAAAATAGAACATTAAAGACTTAATAATGCCTTGAATAAACACCATGAAAAACTATCACATCCTTCATTAGTTGATGTAGCACCATGAAATTAATTTTGTTCTGCTTGATATTGAGTTAGTAGTTGCCATGAACTGAGAGTCTGTATTCTTCCAAATTTCATGTGCTGAAAACCTAGTCTCCTATGCGAAGGATGATATCTGGAGATGTGTTTTGGGGGAAACAATTCGATCTTGAAACTGGAGGCTCTCTCTCTCTCACGCTCTTCTTTCTCTCTCGCTCTCTCTCTCTCGCTCTTTCTCTCTCTCTCTCTCTCTCTCTCTCTCTCTCTCTCTCTCTCTCTTTCTCGATGACCATCTGCTAACTAAGAATGTTCTAACAATGTAGAGGATCTAATGGTCCCTTATCGAGGTTTGGCCAGTCTGAAGGTTTATAGGTAAAGAATGTTTAGTTGTAAGCCACCAAGACACTGGCAGCTTGTTCCAGCTTTCCACCCTGACTTCAACAACAGTTTTACAAACTGACTATTTTTTTCTCTTAGAATTTTTAAAATCTTTACTAAGTTCATTAGTGTTATCTCAGGCTACCTGAGAGGCAATGACATCAGAAAAACAAACATTCTAGAAAACTTGGCATAATTCTTTTCCACTGGTTTCTGGAACCATTCCTTCTTGCTAAAAACCAGTACCCTCCACTGTGGCTGATTCTGAGAGCTCTTCAGGAAACAGCAGAATGAAAGAGCAAACATGCATGACAACAATCTATAAATGATGATAGTTAAAACTGATGAGTCCTCATTGTTGAAACAGTACAACTGACTAGGAAATTTGGCTGTTTGACAGCACTTTAGTTGCTAAACATATAACTGATAACTTGATATGAGACTATTAATAGGGATCTAAGAGTATGGGCTCATTTTCTCTGAAAAATAAAGACTATAAGAGGGAAAACTGTTGAAAATATTTGCATTTATTTTTAAACAGAAAACAATAGGACCAGAAACTGAGATTCACAAAGCTGGGAATTCCAAGGAGAGGCAAGTGATCACATGGCAAAGTTAGAACCCTCAGGGAAATAGGAAAATAGACTTGACTATTAGAAGGAGTATGGTTAAATTTTACAAATTCAGACAAGAGTGAGAACTTTACTCTTTGACAGCTCAATGAGCATGTTACCTACCAAATTGCATCTTCAGGGCTGGAGAAATGGTTCAGGGGTTAAAACTGTCTTCCAAGCAGAAGTTCCTGAGTTTGGATCCCAGGTAGCACAGAAAAAACCTGAGATAATCCCAGAGGGAAGCAAAAAGGAGGTAAAGACAGGCCAGAATGATTCCCAAAGCCAACCTTTGTCCTCCACGGGGACACACAGTGTGCCTCTGATACACACACACACACACACACCACACACACACACACACACACACATACACACACACAAATAAATAAATAAAGAAGAATTGCATCTTGGAAGTTTCTTTTTATTCATATATCATTGATAATTTCTTTAATTTTCTTTAAAACTGTGAGACATACAAACAGACATACACACAATAAATAAATAAATTTTTAAAAATATGTAGAGTAATTGACAAGAAGTATCCACGGATAGAAAATGCCAATCCCAGAAGCCATGAAAAGAAATTAATGAAAGAAAGAAAGGTCTATAAAGAAAGAAACAGAAGAGTCACATGTTGTTCACGAACAATCTCGGTTGCAAGTGAGCTTGAGACCAGTCTGGACTATGTGAGATGCTACCCCCCAAAAAGTCTGAAAAATGTGGATTAAATAAATAATAGGTCTAGAAAATCAACTTCAGGAAAGATCAAGAACATTCCTTATAATGACTCAGAATAGGACTAGCTGTTCTCCCTGGAACTCACGTTATTATACTAAAAAGTAAAGCCACTAAAATTGCATTCAAACACACACAAGAACTTAAAAAAATTATTAGAGTCAAATAAACCAAACTATTATCATTTGCAGATAGTTAGAAAAATCAAAAGTTTAAAAGATCTAGAATAAGATCTAGAATAATAATAGTCAGTTTAAGCCTCTGACTGGAAAGCAGAAGGTCCTAAGTTCGGATCCTGGATCCCATGTAAAAATGCCAAGAGGAAATGTCAGAGGCTTATACTACTGATCCTGGAAAGTGGATAACAAAGAACAAAGCAAAGAGGAAGAGCAATCCAGGGTGATTCCCAAAGTCATCCCTGGGCCTCCACACATAGTGTCCTCTGATACACACAGCCACAACAGAGAGACACACAAACAGATGTACACGCAATAAATAAATAAATTTTTAAAAATATGTAGAGTAATTGACAAGAAACTGCCTTCTAATTTTTTTTTGCTTTTAGATATTCATGGGACTTGGGAGTCAAGAGAACAAGTGTAAACATAAACTTACTGCTGTACTGTGGACTACAGTATATTTGGCTTCTTACCCAGAAATATGCTTCTGCCACCATTTATTAAACTAAGACAGCTATATTGTCAGCTTTCTGGTAGCATAAACTTGCAGCTCATTCATTATTTGTGAAAAATATATAGACAAGCAAAAGACAGCTTGGAAAAGAATTTCAAATTATGAATCTGGGAACTGGGGTTGTCACTCAGTTGGCAGAGTGCTTACCTGGCATGCACAAAGCCCTGTGCTTAATCCACAGCACCCCCATAAACCAAAAGTGGCAACACATGCCAGTTATTCCAGGACTCAGAAAGTTCAAGCAGGAGGATCAGAAATTCATCTAGGCCACACAGTGAGTTTAAGACCAGGTTGGATTAGACAAGACTCTGTCTCTAAAAGAAAAATAAGATGAAATTGAAAAGAAAAGCAGTATTATATGAGACAAGGTACAACACTCAAGTACTGCATTCTAGCCTGAGCACTTGAATGAACTCAAGAGAACTGAAAGAGCCATTGACAGACAAACATGGTTTTAGAGCTTCACACCAGCTGCTTTTGATCTTGGCCTTGGATATTCTTTCCATTGTAAGAAAATGATGAAATCATTACAAAATGCTCACAAGCAATTATGCCCAGAGCTCTGAGTTTTAAAAAAGGATTGATGATAACTTAGTGAAGTTTGTGATCCTGGTTTGAACTCTGAACTGGAGAAAAAATTATTGTATTTTAAAGGTAATAGAGGGAAAATAAGAGAATTTTATCAAAGACTATAGATTATATAATAAACTCATTTTGAGTTTTAGGTTTTGATCATTTTAATATTGCTGAAAGTAATTGCTGATTATTAAAAACATACACAGAGGTGCTTAGAGTTAAAGAAGGATCATGTTTGCTATTTACTATCAAATGTTTACATAAAATGTATGAGTATGTATGTAGAATGTAGAAGAGTGAAGGGGAGAGAGAAGAGGAAAACAAAATGATAAATAAATGTGATAAAGAATAACATGAAGATAAGATTACATAACTTAAAATTTGAGGAGTGGTTTTAAGAATATTATATGGAAGGTAAGAAAAATACATCTGATTCACAAGTTTACCTAATTTTATGGAAAAACTAAGCACATCGTCACATGATCTGATTAACTTCTTAACACCCTCAAGATGATCTCATCATTGATTTAGTTATCTCTTATTATTCAGATGTTCCATAACAAGGCAAATTTAGACTATTAGATCAGTAAGCACCCCATAATAATAATGATAATTTCTAGGAGGTTCCTTTCAGCTGAAAGGATTCAGGTGTCCTTTCTGTCTCTGAATTTTAGATGAACCATATTTCTCTGAATTCTATATTTCTAAACTTTGCCATTTAGATTCTTCAAAGCTGTCATTCTTTGACTTTACATTGGTGACACAACCCAATTTCCACACTTGGCGACAGACCAACCTACTCCATTGCTTTGTGCAGGTGTGAAATTAGCCGACGTTTTGTCTTGTTAGAGTGCCCAGCCTAGTCCCAGCTGCAACCTTAATGAGCAATGTCTCCATTTCATCAGTGGCTAAAAAGTTAATTAATAAATGATAAGATATTTTTTAAAAGGGGAGGATGAAATTCCTGCACATCATCTAAACTTCAGACAGGTACAATGAAAGATAGGAGTTTGTGATAGTCTTTCTACTCCATTCACTTCCTGAATACTTTGGTGTTATTATCTGTGATAAAAATAATTATTTGATCGTAACTTCTCCTGGTGATATGGGAATGGTCTCAAAACAATGCAACCTCCCATCTATTTGAGACTATTTTTCTCCATATTGAAACCTGGATGAGTAATCAAAACACTAGAAGTAAAGAACCCAGCGCTCTTAGATCTCAGCAGAAGTTTGCAGAGATACAGGAAGAACATGAGTAATCAACTAGCTTGCAGTACAACCCTAGAGACTTAAGCCTGTCTCGGTGCTTTCTTGGAGAGAAAAAAAATGCTAATTAAATCCCAGTTCCGTCTGGCTTTTCTTCTATGGAAATAGTGTTATGATGTAATTGGAAAGAACAAAAAAAGAAAAGAAGGATCTGACATCCATAACTATAGTTTCCTATTTCCTTCACAATCCTTTAAAATTAGTTATACATCATCAGGAGACATTTGAACAGAGCAGCAGGCTGACCAATAGATGTTTGAAAAACTAAGGGAGAGAGAGTTAGACAAAGATCCAAAGAATCTTTAGAAAGACATTTAAAGTACTCAGTAGCATCAGATGTTTCACTCACAAAACTAGATCTTGTTTTATTAGATGACATTATAACAACAGTTATCAGTGCTATCAGCATAACAAATGTCACACTATAGAATCTGCAGCAAGTGGAAGTGGCAGGAAATGACATGTCACTCAGCTCTGCAGAGCAAGAATCATGAAAATAAGTGTTACATTTGAGACACTCAGTAGACTGCACAGAGAGAAGGATGGAGTAGGTGACCTTTTATTCTGCCTTTCAGCCCTACCATTTCTGATTCTGTGGGAACAAGTGGCTTCTCAGAAATAAACCTAACCTGACGTGTTGAGATTTGACCTCCAGCTAATATCTGCCTCTCCAGTGCCAAGCCCAGGTGTAACTATAAAACTCAAAAAGAGCTAATACGGGAGAGGCCCAGGTGTTTTCTGATCTAAGTGATCATTTCTAATAGACAATTGGATCTTTCACAGATCAAAAATTGTCATTGCCTTTAAAAAAAAATGTCATGTGAGCCATCTGGCAATTCTTAAAGAAGTTAAAGATTGAAATGCCATATGACCCTGCAATACCACTTTTGGGAATAACCCCCCATACCACAAAAATTCACCTCGATAGCACAAGCACGACCATGTTCATAGCAGCACTGTTTACAATAGCAAAGTCGTGGAATCACCCCAAATGTCCAACAGTTGACAAGTGACAATGGAATACTACTCAGCCATCAAAAATGATGAATTAATGCAATTTGCCGGGAAATGGATGGAATTAGAAACAATTATATTGAGTGAAGTATCCCAGACATGGAAAATTAAGCACCGTATGTACTCCCTAATAGGTGGATCCTAGTACCAAACCCACTTAGAGATACTCAAAGACAAATCTCTGTAATACCTACAGTAATTGTAAAGATTATAAACAGGAGGGATGGGGAAGGAGGGCCCCACCAGAAACAGAGGGGACCATGTTACAGCAGAGAAAATAGGCCACCATCAAGGACTGCAAGTAAGTAATGATACATCTGATTAAGTTCACAGACTTTCCTTTCTGATCATTTCCAACTGATGGGGTACGATCTTACTAGAATGGGAGGGCATATAGGCTGCCAGATAGAAGGTAACCATTTTGCAAATGGGTGATTGACCCCTCTCTCACCACGGTCTCCTATTTCTATTCCATCTACCTTTGAATATACTCTTATAACAAGACTCTAATTTAACAGGTTTTTATCTCTGGCCAGGGGGTGACATCCAATACCCATCAGGATGGAACCAAGGGCATTGCAGGAGAAGCAAAACTGAAAAAAAAAATCAACAAATCAAAATTCAGAACATCAGAGACTCTATATCAACCACCTGGTATCAGGCCTGCCTAATCTCTCCCCATCCTGAAGCTCAGGGAAATTTGCAGAAGAGGGGGCGGTAAGATTGTAAGAGCACAAGGATGGGAGGAGTCATGATATACAAGATACTCCACACAAGTTAGGGCCAAAGCAATTGTAACAGGACTCTGCATGATCTGCGCAATGACCAACATATCTTTGACCCCTCAAAGTCTAGCATGGACTAAAGGCACTAGGATCCTTAGAAGCAAGGGATTAACAGTCACAATAGTGTTCCTATACTTAAGGGGACAACAAGAAAGAGTTCTAGGAATTGCCACTGAGTCCTTACACTTCATCAGAGAGGAGGACCCAGAAGAAAAGTTTGATATACACATTAAAGGATGCTTCAGAGATGGGGGGAGGGGGCACTGGGGAAAAGGGAGGGAGGGGGGAAAGGAAGGGACAAAGCGGGGAGGGAACAGGGAGGTCCAGGGAGGGGTGGAGGGAGGGAGGGGACAGGGGTTCCTATTATATTTGTATGAGCAGAAAAATATTTTAAAAGAAAAAAAAATAAAATAAAGGACCAGCAGTCAAGTGTGAAAAACAAAAAATTTCCATGCCCGACAGCCATTATAGGCACTTAGTAAAATAATAAATTAACAGATAAGAGCTGGAAAGATAGAGCAGGGATGAAGCCTTTGCCTTGCAATCACAAGATTCCAGATCTCCAGATGGCACTGGCCTGCACTTCTGGCTCTGGAAAAGTCCCAGAGCAAAGCAATAAGGATATAACAGAAACATCCACGATGATTCCCGAATCACCCTTGAATTTCCTTTCCATAAGCACACACAATTCCCTCTTCTACACGCACACACACACACACCACACACACCACACACACACACACACACACAAACACAGAGAAGGAGAGAGAGAGAGAGATGATAGAGAGAGAGATAAAAATACACTTCATTTACCAACTTGAAGAGATTAACTGAGTATCTCTGACCTTTATTTGTTGAATATTTTCACCAAGAGTTTGTTCCTAACCAGACTGCAAAGAAAAAAATCATATAACCCTACTTCCTAATAGGAATTCAAGTCAGGTATATAGCTTAATTGGTGGAATGCTTGTCTATTAAACATAAGGTCTTGGGTTCGATCCCCAGAACCACACAGAACTAGATGTGGTGGTGTATGTCTCTAATCCCTGAACCCTGGAGTTGGAGAAAGGAAGATTAGATGTTCAAGGTCATTCATGGCTGCATAGCAATTTTGAGAATACATGAGATTCTGTCTCAAAAAATATGTATGTATATAAAGTTTAGCCTGTCAACATTTCACCATAGAAGGGGGTAGATTGCAAGTGGGAGCACAACTCTTTTACAGATTACTGAGGGCTAATGCAAGATGGGGGAGAGGGGAGCTACTTTCTGTAATGGATTGCCCATTGATACGTCATCCGTGCTCCAACAGTGCTCAGCCACTTGCTAGCACAAGCAACCCAGATGAAGTTCAGTGGGCACACAAGCAAAAGGATATGCGTATAGGAGGAAGACTAGACAGGAAGAAGGATGACAGAGGGAAAATGAATGGGGAATGGATTAAGTACTAAGGGATGAAGTTGACATAAATTCATTATATTCTTATTAAAAACTGTCAAAGATTAGACTATATGTATAATAGGAGTCCAGAAGAGTAAAAGTAGCTTCATAAATCATATAACCTTTATAACTGCTTATGAACAATGATAGAAAAAAATAGTATGTCTCCAAATTCTGAATCTTCCCACTGTGTGCAATATAATAGATACCTTGTAGTCATTGGTAGAATACTCTTGATCTAGAACCATTTCTCCTGGCTTGTCAGAGTCTATATATAAACTGGTGACCTTCTAATTTTTTAGTGTTCTCTGCCTGGACCAATGTGAAAACTAAGTTGTAGCAACCAGAATTCATATTTTCTTTAAGTTCTGGACTCCCTTAATAGGAATAATGGGTACAGCCCTGGGCAGTAGAAGAGCAATGAAGTGGAAAATAATGGCCAGCCATAATGGAGAGTACCTACCAATGATCTGGCAAGGCTCACCCAGAATCAGGCTAAACTAATCTCTCCCCATTTTAAGGCTTAGGGAACCTTGCGGAAGAGATGCTGCTGAAATTGTAAGAACCTAAAGATGGGAAGGTTCACCATTGGACAGATATTCCATTCAAAGCAGGACTGTTGCATCTAGGAACTCACTTCAGTGAGACTTGTCCTTACCAGACCTGCATAATGACTGACATACCAACATGCCCCATAGACTATAGAGTAACTCAAGAGAGATAAAAACATACAATGAAAACCTTGGGGATTAAAGCTAGATGAGAGAAAGGAAATGCCCTTATATCAGTGGCGTGGTTCAAAGAGAGGCACCTTTGTATGTCACAAGAGGCCTGAACCCCCATAAGAATAAACAAACCATAGAGAACCCTGGGATTCATAGAAATGGACAGGCAGAAGGATGGGAGGGAGCGGAATGGATTGAAGAAGAGAAAGGAGAGAAATAGGAGGAAGGAGGGATATAGGGAAACAGAGATAAGTACTCCATATGCTTGTAAAAACAGAAAAATAATAAAAGTAAATAGGAATAATGGGCACAGAAAGATCACAGTCAATTCCTGAGCTTAACTCATCTTGCCAGTGTTCACTATGTAGACATGCTAATGCAGAAAACCTCAATAGGCACCAGAAAGCACTAAACGGAACCTTTCCATTTTTGTATTCATTAACAAACTACAAGTTGTAAAGCATTAATTTCTCAAAAAAAATTACCATTCATCAAAGTGGCTCTCTTTCTCTTTTTCTGAAGCGTCTTTTTATACATTGACCTTTGTTTTCAATCTTTTTGTCCTACATTTATTGAATTTTTTTCAGGTTTCCAGTCTTGCAGATGTAGTGACTTTAAAATTAACTGTACAGTCTCAACTTGCAGGATGCACTCTATAAATGTCAGTGATTTTCTTTAAGATTGTCCTTCCATTCTCTCTACAGTACCATACCCATTGTCCCAGTTCAAGCTAATTTTCCAGGGGCGGATATAGTGGCTCTGGAGGTACATGTGCATATGTGCAAGTCTGAAAACCTGAGTAAAGATGGGAGGAGTGAAGCAACTCCACAAAGTTGTTCTCTGACTTCTACATTTTCATCACACACACGCACACACCATATATACAACACAGAAACAATAATAATAATGACAATAGTAAATATTTCAAGCTAATGTTCTAATCTGGTCCAAGCATTCTAAATCATATACACACATGTTCAAGAATAATACCGTACTGACGTCATCGGAAAGGAGGACCAAGAGGAGAGTTAGGCATACACAATAAAGGACTCTCTGGGAATTGGGGAGGAGGCACTGGAAGATGGGGAGGGAGGGAGGGAGAGCAAGGGGTTCGGGGGGAGGAGGAGGGGGGAGGGAACTGGTCTACCTATTAAGTTTGTATGAGCAGAAATAATAATAAAAAATGTTTAAAAAAAAGAAAACGAATAAACAAACTAAAAAAAAAAGAAGAAGAAGAATACCATACTGAGAATGCAACAAATCATTTAAAGAAACTATGCTGAGAGAGCAAACATGGTGGTCATCACTTGGGAGTGGAAATGGGGTAAACTAGCTGGAATTAGCAAGTTCCAGGTTCAGGGAGAGGGAATATAGAAGGGAATGATGCAGGAAGACAACTATGCCAACTTTGGGCTTACACCCACATTCGAACACACATGCATACATGTGTATCCAAACAAGTGTTAACACAAATGCATACCCACATGAATGCATACCACACATACACAAGAAAAAAAGAAAAAGAAACTGCATTGAGGACCATACTCAACACATCCACACTGTGGCTCATTTGGGTTCCACAACAACACCATGAAGTAGGAAGAGTCTCATTTGAAATGAAGAAAAGTGAACTCAGAGTAGTTATGTAGCTTCCCTGAGAAGACAAAACTAAGGAACAAGTGAGATTTCCAGATGACAAACTTTTCCCACTTCACCAAATTGTTAATGTGTTTCCTAGGGTTGAGAAAATTTCTTCTAGTACTTAGGACACATCTTGGAAGATTTTTCCAAGATGTTAACTAAGAGCCACTGACTGCAGTTGACTCCACATTCCCTAAGATACAAGAATCAGGCATCCATCACTTTAATCCTTCTCCCTAGGAAACAGCTTTAGAACAAAGCTGATGTCTAAAGGCTACAGCCTTTTAACACAGACCAGCCCTGATGAGCAGAAGGATTTCAAGAATACCAGGTTCTCTACATAGTCTCTGAAATATGTACTGCATCAAGCATGGAGATTAGGTTTCATGTTTATTTCCACAACTTCAGATAAATGTGTGCTCTGTTCTTTTTTTTGCTTACACCGCTAGTTTTTTTTTTTTTTTTAACGTGGGACCTGGGATCCGAACTCAGAACCTTCTGCTTGTGAGACAGAGTCACAACCCCTGAGCCATCTCTCCAGCCCCCTCTGTTCTTTTTATTTTCATGCATATGTGCATATGGAATGTGTGTGCGTGCGTGTGTGTGTGTGTGTGTGTGTGTGTGTGTGTGTGTATGTTTGCATGTAGATAGATTCAGGTGCATGTGCATATAGCCACATGAATGTGGAGACTGAGAGTGATACCAGGAATCATCATCAACCACTCGTCCACATTTTTCATTTGAGGCTAGATATCTAATTAAGCACAGAAAATGTCTGTAGAGCAGTCTAGCTCACAGGCTTGCCCTGGGAATTTCTAGGTTCTGCTTTACAAGGCTGGAATTACAACTGGGACACCCCAGTATTTCTCAGACTCCAGTTCTTTTCCAAGAAACAGCAAGCACTTTAATCAGTGAGCTGTGCCCTCATTTTTATTCACTTATAATTTGTAGTGGAATCTTGATTCTTTAATTTTCTCTGCCCTGTTTTCTTTGTCAAATAGTTAATGATGTGTAAAATAAGCAGATGTGCATTTACATCTGGCTTCTGCTAGCTCTCGCTAATTCATTGAACAAAATAAAGAACAGTTATTTTTTAAAATTCCAAACTTATTTTTGCATGTAAATTTTCTCATATCAATTTTCATAAATCATCATGCTCCTTGGCTCTAAACAAACTTCAGTCCCCAGTAAAGATCACTTATTTCACGAAGCACAGAACTCAATGGAAAATGACAAAAATGCAAACATTGAATTTTCCTATAGTCCATGAACAAATATTTCAAAATGGTAAGCTCTGTTTATAAGACATTTCAAATCAAATGGCAGGTTATGAAGCTAGAAAAAGTAGAGTCTTAAAATTATAGCTACTTTATCCATATGGTTTAGAACAAAGCAAGTTAAACATGAAGTGATCAACAGCAGAAGATATGTTGTGTGTATCAGAGAAGAATGAGAGAAAGAGAATTATGACCAGGTAATCAAGCAACTATTCTTCATTTAAGACTGTCAGAGAAGATGAACTGAAAAGTGATTTGAAGTTTGATCTTTTTTCCCCTTCCTAAATGAAAAGGCAAACCTGTTCTAGTAAGACTGTAATTTATTGGTGTATGCTTTACTCTTATGCAACTTCCAGAACATTAAAAAGGCATTTGTCATCCCTGTTTCTTGCGACCTGCATTATTGAACTGTTTCCTCTCTTCTACTGTGTGGTGACAAAAATATTCAATGTATTGACATTTGCATTTTGATCCCAAGCCTGATTGATGGCCAGCTTCATAATGATAACTCAAGTGGTTGTCATTCCTTTTGTAATTTTTTCACAATTTTCATTATTAGCCTTTGCCTGTCAGGGAGCTTCCAGAGTAGGCATCCTGTCAATCATATTGTGAAACTTCCTAACACATGAAACATAAAGGAATTCATAGGCACTCCTTATAGCTTCATGTTTGTAAATATACATTTGTAGAACAATAGTTCAATCTAGCAATATTCCAATTACCTTAGTCAAAGACAAGGAATTTGGAAACATTCTAGCTCATGCCTGATCTTTACAGAGAACTATGTCATCACACATTTGTTCCCATCTTTAAAGAAATAAGTAGGCATAAATGTAGTTCCCTTGGCTTCATCATAGCTCCCATTTGAAAGTCTTTCTGAATTCAACTGTCATTTCCATGGTCATTTCTATTAAAATACTTATTAAATGCCTTCCATTACACAGCTTTTGCGCTTTTATCTTTCCTTGCTTCTTGGTTCCTTCCATTCTTTTTCTTTTTCTTTTTTTTTTTTTTGAGTCAGGGGTCCTCTGTGTAACTCAAGCTGGCCTCGAGTTTTTGATATTATTCCTGTTTCAGGAATAATGAGATTGCAGGACACCCAGAAAAAATTCATTTGTGGGTAGACATATTAACTTCAGAAATAATAGTAATCATAATAACAGAATAGAGGGAGTATGTGTGTGTACACTCACATGTACACATATACAAAACCTTGAAACCTCCATTTGCTACTATCTATGTACTTCAAAACAGAAAAAATGATCAGACATATATAAAATAGCATGGAATATCTGAAGTATAGGCAAGGATAAGTCCCCACTCTCAAGGTAACATTCAGTGGCTTATTATAAATTATTGCTCCAACTCAGGTTACGCACCTATAAAATGTAGCTGAACAGAGTGTTTGAAGCTACATTTATAGAGAAAGCTGAGAGCCTAGATGAAATCTTTTGACATGATTACAAAATTTTATTAGTGAATTTTCCCATTACTAAAACCCATTTCCAAATATTGTGCTATCCTCAGGGATGCATTCCCTATTTTTCCATAGCGTGAGAAAGTTAGAAGTCTTGTCATTCAAGAACAGTGGCCAAGGACCAGATGCCTCAACTACAGGATACAATCTGGCTTTATTTTTCTCATTTTAAGCTATGTTCTGCATTCAAACTTCTTTCTAATTTTAAGCTATTTTCTGTGGATCAAGGTTTCAATCCCTTGAAGTTTTTGAGCAAGAGCTTTCTTTTCTATAGCTTGTGCTGTCTTGGGGGTGGATGGATGGTTCCTGCTTGATTGCTTAGAGAGAGCTGACCCTCTCTTGGGAGAGCTGAACATCAGTAGCCACACATCCAGCCTCTGTCTCTAAAATTCTTATCAGATGTTCATGCAAAGAACCTCAGTGAGCAATTCTAGTCTGTTCTTTTCCTTCCTTCCTTCCTTCCTTCCTTCCTTCCTTCCTTCCTTCCTTCCTTCCTCCCTCCCTTTCTTCCTTCTTTTCTTTTTCCCTTCCTTTATTTATCTTTGTTGGAGGTAATTATCATTTGCCTGTTTCATGCTGGAATATAGCACATGTTCTACCTCTGAGCTACAGCACTTTACTGTCTTTTGGGGGAGTTATCCATGTTCATGAACGTTCAGGTGATAGTCAAAAGACAATCTTGGGTATGGATCCCTAGACATGATTGATTGATTGATTGATTGATTGATTGATTGATTGATTGGTTGATTGATTGATTATTGATTGATTGATTGATTTTCAAGAAAGGACCTCTCTCTCTCTTTCTCTCTCTCTCTTTCTCTCTCTCTCTTTCTCTCTCTCTCTTTCTCTCTCTCACTCTCCCCCCCAACAAGGCTCACCAACCTGTCTCCATCCTCCCAACACTGGAATTATAAGCCCATACCACCATGTCCAGCTTCTTTTTTTCACCTGAGTTCTGGCTGTTCAACTAAGGTACTCACGCTTATAAGACAAGTATTTAATCAATTGAACTGATCCACTCTGTACTTTCTTTAGTGGGTGATAATAAAACTAGAATCTAACTGACCTTTCTTGGTCCTTGGTAAATGGAAAAATACAGTGGGCCACTGGCCAATTCCACCAAATTAATTCAAATAAATTGGAAAAGAAGACAGAAGTAGAGGTAACAAGAATTTGCAAAATATCCTACATACTCTAAGAAGAACCAAGATTCTCTAAACTGTAAAATGGAAGTGTAGGGCACAGAGAAGTGTCACGTGGCTGCAAGAGGAGGTCATGTGACCACAAGAAGTAATAACATCATGAGAAGGTAGGGCTTCAATACTTGCCTCTCCTTGATTTTGCCTTAGAAATATGATGTTAATTATTTGTCTCTCTTACTCTTTGACTTTAAACATTAAAAACAGCATCTCAAATTTGACACTAACAGAATTAGTAAATAAAATATAATTAGTATATAGCCCTCTAGGGTGTGCATTTATTACTAGTAGATACTAGAACACCAGCTGCCTTCAATCTGAAGGCAGTCTGAAATACTTTGTCAGAGTGAGGATCAGTTAGGCTATAGCTAACTATCCTAAACATATTCTTATACAACCTAAGGGAGTTTGAATGAGGATGCACAGTTATTTCAATGATTCCATTTATTGTTGTCTGAGATGGTGATTGTAAATAGGAAACAATTTGGTTGTTCCTCATGGGAAAAGGTACCCAAAAAAAGCAATGGATGTTTTGGGTGGTAATCCAGGGTTCCCGCAAGTAAATATTCCTGGGAAGAAGGGATGGCCGCCCACAAGAGGCCATGGCACTTTGGTGACATTGTCCTAGTTAATGAAGATCACCCTAGATTCAGCTAGGGAGCTAACGGCCAGGGGCATGGCATCAGAAAAATATGTTTTTCTGGTCCGCCCCACCCCCCAGCAACTCCCAGGTCGCCCCATGTCCCTGCACTACGCCCCAGCCTACCTCGGGCTTAGGCCTGGGCAGCGCCCTGGGCCCCAGCCCCTTTCTTCCTCCCGGCTGCCTGTCCGACAAACTGGACAGGACTTGCTCACATTCCTCCATCCCTGGAGCTTGGGAGGGCCACTAAGCCAAGTCCCAGGCCCCAGCTGAAGACTTCTGCCAACAACATCAGACCCTCTGCCTCTCTGGCCCACAGGGGACCCACACAAGTAGTCTACAGGAGACACACTGCTACTCAGAATTCAATAGAGTCCAAAGAAAACTCAAGCAAAGTTCTAAGGGTCAAAGGCCATACATCTGAAAACCTCTACAATCATCCTATCACATGGGAGAGAGTCTTCACATCCAGCCCTACCTTCTCAAAACCTCCCTTTTTTTTTTCACCTTACTGTTCCTTTCTAATATTAATCACTGTAGACTAACCATTACATACAGCCACCCCAAAAACATATACAACTCCAGGGAATACACCACTCACTCTCACATATCACCAAAATACTACATCGTAAAAGTGCACTACCATACTAATATTCACCCCCTGTCTACTTAACCTGATTTAACTGATGTACTAACAGCCTAATAGCCTCAGCTAGGAAATAACAATAACAAAAGACCCAACCCCAAGGCAAGCACTGGTAACAACTGCCCAAGTGTACTAATGCCAACTAAATCAGTTCAGTCAAAAACACACAGAAACTGAAAATCCCTAGAAGACAAAACAACAATGTCCAAGTCAAAGTGCAGATACATGAGAAACAAAACCCAAGGAGACCAATCTCGCACTGAAAGAATCAACCCCTTAAGTATGGATTCCAAACAGAACAAATTTACAGAAAATAGCCAAGAAAGCCATACCCAAGACAACAACTTTCAAAATATGATCATTACCATGATTAATACTACGAAAGAGGAAATCCGAGAAGAGTTAAACAACCGCATCAACCACTTTGAACAGGAACACAACAGGCACTTGGAGGAGTTGAAAAAAACAGTTCAAGAAACAAAAATAGGCATAGAGCAGTTAAAGCAGTCTCAGGCAGAGTTTAAAATTGAACTAAAAGACAAGCTATCTTCAACCCAAAGCTCAACAGAGAGTCTTATCAGCAGAACTAATGAAGCAGAAAATAGAACCTCAGATCTTGAAGATAAAGTGGGAGAATTAACCACCTCAATGGAAGAGGTAGTTAAAGCAAAAAGGTACTTGAGAGGAACATTCAAGAGATATGGGACACCCTGAAGAAGCCTAACATGCGCATTCATGGAATAACAGAGCAAGAATCCCCAAATACCACACCTCAGGAAATACTTCAAATTATCGTAAAAGAAAACTTCCCTCAACTGAAGAATGAGAGGCCCATCCAAATACAAGAGGCATTTCGCACTCCAAACAGATATGATCAAAATAGAAACTCGCCACGGCAAATATTAGTCAAAACACTCCACATTCAAGGCAAAGAAAAGGTGCTGAGAGCTTCAAGAGAAAAAAAGCAAATCACTTTTGAAGGCAAACCTATTAATATAACAAAATACTTCTCAATGGAAACAGTAAAAGCAAGAAGAGCTTGGAAAGACGTACCTCATGTATTAAATGAGCAAAAAAGCCAACCCAGACTGATATATCTGTCATGATCGAAGGAGAAAGAAAAATTCTCCACCACAAAGACAACTTGAAGGGATACATGTCTACCAAACCAGGCCTTCAAAAAATGCTAGAAATGATATGCAAACTTAAACAAAAAAACAACCGTATCCAGGAAGACAGAAGAGTAGTATAATACCACAAAAACATAAATGTAAAATAATAAGCTTATAAAATTCACTAAACATAAAAAATGTCCAGAAATAAAAATAATTTCTCCATTACAACATTAAACGTCAATGGTATTAACTCACCGATTAAGAGACACAGATTACAAACTTGGATTAAAAATCACAACCCATCAATCTGTTGCCTTCAGGAAACTCATCTCACCACAAAAGATAAACACATCCTAAAAATGAAAGGCTGGTCCAAAATACTGCAAGCTAATGGAACCAGGAAACAGGCAGGGATAGCCATTATGCTGTCGGACAAAGTGGACTTCAAAACAAAAAAAATCATAAGAGACACAGATGGATACTACATTTTAGTCACAGGTACAATTCACCAGGAAGACTTCACAATACTGAACATATATGCACCCAACACGGGCCCCTCCACATTCATTAAGAAAACCCTACAGTGTCTAAAGCAAGAAATCAACCCTCAAATGATAATTCTTGGGGATTTCAACACTGCACTCTCAACATGGGATAGATCAACAGGTCAAAAGCTTAACAGAGACACTTTGGAACGTAATCAAACCCTTAAAGAAATGGACCTTACAGATCTCTATCGAACTTTTCACCCATGCACCAAAGAATACACATTTTTTTCAGCAGCACACGGAACTTTCTCCAAAATAGATCACATATTAGGCCATAAAACGAATCTCCACATGTACAGGAAATTTGAAATTCTAGCCTGTGCCCTATCAGACCACCACGGCCTAAAGCTTGACATCCACAGCACAACAAATGACAGAAAATACACTAACACCTGGAAACTTAACACTATGATGCTGAATGAGAACTGGATTCAGGAAGAAATTAAAAAGGAAATTCAAGATTTCCTGAAAGCGAACAATAATGAAAATACAACTTACCAAAATCCCTGGGACACAATGAAAGCTCTTCTAAGAGGTAAGTTCATAGCTCTTAATGCCTACATCAGAAAAATGGAAACATCAGAAATAAATAACTTAACAATGCAGCTTAAAGCTTTAGAGAAACTGGAGCAATCTGATGCCAAAAGTAGTAGAAGAGAGGAGATTAGCAAAATAAGGGGAGAAATATCTGAAATCGAGATTAAGAAAACGATAGAGAAAATCGACCAGTCAAAAACCTGGTTTTTTTTTCCACTATCCAGAACTTCAGTTTAACAGCTTTTTGTCTCTGGCCAGGGGGTGACATACAGTGCCCAACAGGATGGAGTGAAGGGCATTGCAGGAGCAGCAAAACTGCAAAAGAAAATCAACAAACCACAATCCAGAACTTCAGAGACTCTATATCAACCACCTAGAACTAGGCCAGACTAATCTCTCCCCACCCTGAAGCTCAGGGACATTTGCAGAAGAGGGGGCGGTAAGAGTGTAAGAGCAAAAGGATGGGAAGAGCAATGATTTGCAAGATACTCCACACAATTAGGGCCGAAGCAATCATAATTGGATATTGCATGCCCGGCACAATGTCCAACACACTATTGACCCCACAAAGTCCAGCATTTGCTAAAAGCACCAAGATCCTTGGAGGCAAAGGATTGACAGCCAAAATAGTGTTCCTATGCTTAAGGGGAACAAAGGAAAGGGTTCAGGGAAATGCCGCTGGGTCCTTGTATGTCATCGGAGAGGAGGACCCAGAGGAGAGTTTGGCATGCACATTAAAGATTTCTCGGGGCTGGAGAGGTGGCTCAGGGGTTAAGCCTCCGCCTTGCAGGCAGAAGCTCCTGAGTTCGGATCCCAGAACCAACGTATAGATGCCAGGCAGAAGCGGGCGGCCTGCGCTTCTGGTCCTGGTAGGGCGGAGCCTGTGAATCCCGGGGCAGAAGGAGGTGGAGGCGTCCATGGTGGTTCACGAATTCGTCCGTGGTTCTACACATACACAGACACACACAGTCACACGCGCACACATACACACGCATATTCACACAGTTGAATAAATAATAATAATAATAAAAAAAATTTGAAAAGGATTTCTCCAGCCCGCCCCCCACCCCAGAGCCGCCCGGCCAGCAGCACCCGCGCGCGCGCGGCCGCCGGCTTTGCCCCCAGCCCCCCCTCCGCTCCGAACCCGGACCAGAGCCCAGGTGAGAGAGAGCCCCTCCCAGCCCAGCCCCCCAACCCGGAGCCGAGCCTCCCGGCCAGCAGCACCCGCGCGTGGCCACCGGATTAGCCTCCAGGGCCCCGCCCCGGACACCAGCCCCTTGTGCCCTCCCGCCCCCGCGCCCCTCTGCCCCCCCTCAGGTCACAGGTGAAGAATTCTGCCATCAACATCAGACCCTCTGCCTCTCTGGCCCACCGGGGACCTACGCACGTGGTCCACGGAAGTCACACTGCTACTCAGAATTCAATAGAGTACAAAGGAAACTCAAGCAAAACTCTAAGGAACAAAGAGAACACAGGCCATACATCTGGATTTCACTACAACCATTGTATCACATGCGAGACTCTTCACATCCAGCCTAAAGATAAGTAAACCTTTCTTTTTCTTTCTCTTTTTCTTTTCTCTCACCTTACTGATCCTTTCTAGTATCAATGTTGTAGGTCAGCTTCCTCATACAGCCACGCCAAAAACATACAACTCCAGGGAGTACACCACCCACCCTCACATTTCACCAAGACACTAGATCGTAAAAGTGCACTACCATACTTATATTCATCCCCTGGTTACTTAACTGACGTACTAACATCCTAGTAGTCTCATCTAGGATGTAACAATACCAATACACAAACATACCCAATCCAAGGCAAGTACTAGTAACAACTGGCAGGTGTAACAATACCAACTACATCGGTTCAGTGAAAAACACACAGAAACTGAAAGGTCCTAAAAAACAAAACAACAATGTACAAGTCAAAGTGCAGATCCACGAGAAACAAACCCCAAGAACAATCTCCCACCAAAAGAATCAATCCCATAACGATGGATTGCGACCAGAACAAATCCATAGAAAATAGCCATGAAAGCCAGACCCAACATAAAGACTTTCAGAGTATGATCGTTACCATGATTAATAATATGAAAGAGGAAATCCGAGAAGAGTTAAATAACCATGTCAACCACTTTGAACAGGAACACAACAGGAACCTGGAGGAGTTGAGAAAAACAGTTCAAGAAACAAAAATAGGTATAGAGCAGGTAAAACAGTCTCAGGCAGAGTTTAAAATTGAACTAAGAGATAAGTTATCTTCAACCCAAAACTCAACAGAGAGTCTTATCAGCAGAACAAATGAGGCAGAAAATAGAATCTCAGATCTTGAAGACAAAGTAGGAGAATTAACCAGCTCAATGGAAGAGATTGTTAAAGCCAAAAACATACTGGAGAGGAACATTCAAGAAATATGGGACACCCTGAAGAAACCTAACATGCGCATTCATGGAATACCAGAACAAGAATCCCAAAATACCACACCTGAGGAAATATTTCAATTCATCATAAATGAAAACTTCCCACAACTAAAGAATGAGAGGCCTATCCAAATACAAGAGGCATTTCGCACTCCAAACAGATACGACCAAAATAGAAAATCGCCACGGCAAATAATAGTCAAAACACTCCACATTCAAGACAAAGAAAAGGTGCTGAGAGCTTCAAGAGAAAAAAAGCAAGTCACTTTTAAAGGTAAACCTATTAGAATAACAAATGACTACTCAATGGAAACAGTAAAAGCAAGAAGAGCTTGGAGAGACATACTTCAAGTATTAAATGAGCAAAAATGCCAACCCAGACTGATATACCCAGCAAAACTATCTGTCATGATTGAGGGAGAAAGAAAAGTTTTTCAGCACAAAGACAACTTGAAGGGATACATGTCTACCAAACCAGGCCTTCAAAAAATGCTAGAAATGATACTCAAGCTTGAAGAAAAGAACAAGCGTATCCAGGAGGACAGAAGGCAAGTATAATACCAATAAAATATAAATATCAAACATCATGTTTACAAAATCTACTAAACATAAAAAATGTCCAGAATTAAAAATAATTTCTCCATTATAACATTAAATGTCAATGGTATTAACTCACGGATCAAGAGACACAGATTACAAACTTGGATTAAAAACCACAATCCAACAATCTGCTGCCTTCAGGAAACTCATCTCACCACAAAAGATAGGCATATCCTAAGAATGAAAGGCTGGTCCAAAACCTTGCAAGCTAATGGAACCAGGAAACAGGCAGGAGTAGCAATTATGCTTTCAGACAAAGTGGACTTCAAACCAAAGAAAATCATAAGAGACACAGATGGATACTACATTTTAGTCACAGGTACAATTCACCAGGAAGACTTCACAATACTGAACATATATGCACCCAATATGGGCCCCTCCACATTCATTAAGAAAACCCTACAGCGTCTAAAGCAAGAAATCAACCCCAAACGATAATTCTCGGGTATTTTGACACCGCCCTCTCAACATGGGATAGATCAACAGGTCAAAAGCTTAACAGAGACACTTTGGAGCTTAACCAAACCCTTACTGAAATGGACCTTACAGATCTCTATCGAACTTTTCACCCACGCACCAAAGAATACACATTTTTCTCAGCAGCACACGGAACTTTCTCCAAAATAGATCACATATTGGGCCACAAAATGAATCTACACAAATACAAAAAAGTCGAAATTCTAGCCTGTGCCCTATCAGACCACCACGGCCTAAAGCTGGACATCCACAACAACACAACAAACAAGAGAAAATACACTAACTCCTGGAAACTTAACAATATGATGCTAAATGAGACCTAGATTCAGGAAGAAATTAAACAGGAAATTCAAGATTTCCTGAAAGTGAACGAAAATGAAAATACAACTTACCAAAATCTCTGGGACACAATGAAAGCTGTTCTAAGAGGTAAGTTCATAGCTCTTAATGCCTACATCAGAAAATTGGAAACATCAGAAATAAATAATTTAACGATGCAGCTTAAGGCTTTGGAGAAACTTGAGCAATCTGATCCCAAAAGTAATAGAAGAGAGGAGATTAGCAAAATAAGGGGAGAAATATCTGAAATCGAGATTAAGAAAATGATAGAAAAAATCAACCAGTCAAAAAGCTGGTTCTTTGAAAAAATCAATAAGATTGATACACCCCTAGCTAAATTAACCAAAAGCAAGAGAGAGAAAACCCAAATTAACAAAATTAGAAATGAACATGGAGTTATCACTACGGATACCCAAGAAATCCAGAGAATTATAACATCATATTTCAAAAACTTATACTCTGTGAAGTTTGACAACACAAAAGAGATGGATGAATTTCTAAGTAAACACAACCTACCTAAATTGAATCAGGAAGTTGTGAATTATTTAAATAGTCCTATACCATACAAGGAAATTGAAGAAGTAATCTCGAATCTTCCCACCAAAAAATGTCCTGGACCAGATGGATTCAACACAGAATTCTACCAGACATTTAAGGAGTTAATAACACCAATACTCCTTAAACTGTTCCGTCAAATAGCAAAGGAAGGAACACTGCCAAATTCCTTCTATGAAGCTAATATCGTCTTAATCCCAAAACCTAATAAAGATGCACTTAAAAAAGAAAACTATAGGCCGATCTCTCTGATGAACACAGATGCAAAGATTCTCAACAAAGTCTTAGCAAATCGGATTCAAAAACATATCAAAAAGATCATTCACGGGGACCAAGTAGGCTTCATCCCCGGCACACAAGGTTGGTTCAACATACGCAAATCAATAAATGTAATTCATCATGTAAACCAGTCCAAAGTCCAAGACCACATGATACTCTCGATAGATGCAGAAAAAAGCCTTTGACAAAATCCAACAGCCTTTTATAATCAAAACGCTAGAGACTGTAGGAATGAAAGGAACCTTTATCAATATAATAAAAGCTGTATACAACAAGCCCACAAGGATTATGCTCGATGGGGAACAATTGGAAGCATTCTCACTTCGATCAGGAACTAGACAAGGCTGTCCACTCTCACCACTTCTATTCAATATTGTACTTGAAGTGTTAGCTGAAGCCATAAGACAAGAAAGGGACATAAGAGGGATTCAAATCGGCAAGGAAGAAGTCAAACTATCCCTATTTGCAGATGACATGATCTTATACCTGAGGGATCCCAAAAACTCCACCAGGAAGCTCCTGGAACTAATTGAGAAGTTCAGCAGGGTGGCAGGATACAAAATAAATGTGCAAAAATCAGAGGCCTTCCTATATGCCCAGAATGAAAGAAGTGAAAAAGCTTTGAGAGAAACCATGCCATTTACTATAGCCCCTAAAAAAATGAAATACCTTGGTATAAACCTAACCAAGGAGGTAAAAGACCTTTACAATGAAAACTTTAAAACCCTAAAGAAAGAAATTGCAGAAGACACCAGAAGGTGGAAAGACCTCCCATGTTCCTGGATTGGTAGAATCAACATCGTTAAAATGACCATCCTACCAAAGGCAATATACAAATTCAATGCTATACCAATTAAAATCCCAAAGCAATTCTTTAAAGAAGTTGACCAAATAATCTCAAAATTCATATGGAGGCACAAAAGACCCAGGATAGCAAAAGACAATCCTGAGTAACAAAAACACTGCTGGAGGTATTACCATACCAAACCTTAGTTTATACTACAAATCCATAGTTATAAAGACAGCCTGGTAATGGCTCCAAAATAGACACACAGATCAATGGATAAGGATTGAAGACCCAGATATAAGCCCACAAAAATACAGCCATTTGGTCTTTGACAAAGGGGCCCAAAGAATCCACTGGAAAAAGCACAGCATCTTCAACAAATGGTGCTGGCAAAACTGGATCTCCACATGCAGAAGATTAAAGCTGGACCCGTACTTGTCACCATGTACAAGACTTAATTCCAAATGGATCAAGGACCTTGATATCAGGGCAGAGACTTTAAAAACCATAGTTGAAAGGATAGGGAACTCCCTCGAGCTGATTGGGCTAGGCCAACACTTCCTAAACAGACATCCAATGGCACAGTCACTGCTACCAACTCTCAACAGTTGGGATCTTGTGAAATTAAAGAGCTTCTGTTCAGATAAAGAGATTGTCACACGAGCTCAAAGGCAACCCACAGAATGGGAGAAAATCTTCACTAACCACATATCTGACAGAGCTCTACTGTCCAGAGTGCACAAAGAACTTAGAAAACTAAACTCCAAGGAAAACACTGGCCCAATTAAAAAATGGGCCCTGGAACTTCAAAGAAACTTTACCAGGGATGAAATTAAAATGTCTAACAAATATCTTAAAAAATGCTCCACTTCCTTCGCCATCAGGGAAATGCAAATCAAAACTTCCCTGAGATATCATCTCACCCTGGTCAGGATGGCAAAAATCCACAATACAAACAACGACAAATGCTGGAGAGGATGTGGAGAGAGGGGAACTCTCCTACATTGTTGGTGGGAATGCAGGCTCATACAGCCACTCTGGCGAGCCGTCTGGAGATTCTTAAAGAAATTAAAGATTGAAATGCCATATGACCCTGCTATCCCACTTTTGGGAATAACCCCCCATGCAGCAGAGGTTCACCTCGATAGCACAAGCTCAACCATGTTCCTAGCAGCACTGTTTACAATAGCAAAGTCATAGAATCAACCTAAATGTCCAACAGTTGACGAGTGGATAAGGAAACTGTGGTACATCTATACAATGGAGTACTACTCAGCCATCAAAAATGATGAATTACTGGAATTTGCTGGGAAATGGATGTCATTAGAAACAATTATATTAAGTGAAGTATCCCAAACCCAGAAAATTAAGCACCGTATGTACTCCTTAATAGGTGGCTCCTAGTACCAAACTCACCCAGCCCACATTGAGACACTTAAAAGTAAACCTATGTAACACAGTAATTGCAAGGATTATGAACAAGAGAGATGGGGTAGCAGGGCCAAACCAGAAACAAGGAGAGAGGGGACCATGTTACAGCAGAGAAAATAGGCCTCCATCAAGGTCTGCAAGTAAGTAATGAGAAACCTGGTTAAGTTCACAGACGTTCTTTCCTGATTTCACCAGAAGGGGGGGCATATAGTCTAGCAGATAAAGAGTAATCATTTTGCAAATGGGTGATGGACCCCTCCCTCACTGAGGTTTCCTACTCTTATTACATCTACCCTTGAATGTGCTATTATAACAAGACTCCAGTTTAACAGCTTTTGTCTCTGGCCAGGGGGTGACATACAGTGCCCAGCAGAATGAAGTGAAGGGCATTGCAGGAGCAGCAAAACTGCAAAAGAAAATCAACAAACCACAATCCAGAACTTCAGAGACTCTATATCAATCACATAGAA
This sequence comes from Typhlomys cinereus, assembly GCA_023101885.1. Taxonomy (NCBI): domain Eukaryota; kingdom Metazoa; phylum Chordata; class Mammalia; order Rodentia; family Platacanthomyidae; genus Typhlomys; species Typhlomys cinereus. The sequence continues at coordinate 6,918,760 of JALPQD010000085.1, forward strand.
CTAGGCCAGCCTAATCTCTCCCCATCCTGGAGCTCAGGGACATTTGCGGAAGAGGGGGGCGGTAAGATTGTAAGAGCAAAAGGATGGGAGGAGCAACGATTTGCAAGATTCTCAACAATAGTTGGGGCCAAAGCAATCATAATGGGACTTTGCATGCCCTGCGCAATGTCCAATGCACTGTTGTCCTCATAAAGTCTAGCATCTGTTAAGGGCACCGAGACCCCTGGAGGCAAGGGATTGACAGCCATAGTAGTGATCCTATGCTTAAGGGGAACAAGAGAAAGGGCTTATGGAAATGCCACTGGGTCCTTTTATGTCATCGGAGAGGAGGACCCAGTGGAGAGTTAGGCGTACACAATAAAGGACTCTCTCTGAATTGGGGGGGAGGCACTGGGGGATGGGGAGGGAGAAGAGGAAGAGGAGAGGGTTTGGGGGGAGAAGGGGGGAGGGAGGGAACTGGTGAAAAAATTTTAAAATGTATAATTAAATTTTTAATAAAAAAAACATAAATAAAAAAAAAGATTTCTCTGGGGATTGGGGGAGGGGAGGCATTGGGGAGTGGGGAGAGAGGGGTGAGGGGAGGGTGAGCAGAGGGGTCGGGGGGAGGAGGAGGGAGGGAGGGAACCGGTGTACCTATTAAGTTTGTATGAGCGGAGATAATAAAAAATGTTTTAAAAAAAAGAAAATATGTTTTGCTTTGTTTTTTGGTGTGTGTATGTGTAGGGTGGGTGTGTGTGTGTGTGTGTGTGTGTGTGTGTGTGTGTGTGTGAGTGTGTTTGTGTATGTGTGTATCAGAGGGTACCGTGTGTCCCTGTGGAGGACCAAGGGTAACTTGCTTTGCTTTGCAGATTTCCCAGGCTCTGCCCACCAAGGCCAGAAGTTCAGGTCACTGCCATTTCCACCTAGCTTTTTTCCCCATGGGACCTGGGATCCGAACTCAGGACCTTCTGCCTATAAGGCAGAGTCTTAACCGCTGAGCCATCTGTCTAGTCCCAAAAGTGTAATTTACTTTACAGACATCATTTTAAAGAATCCTGTAGTAACTGTGTAACAGCAAACTGCATAATGCTAATGCATTATGTTATTTTTAATTCCAATTGACCTTCATGATTATCCTCATCATTGTTGATGCTACCAACATAAAACTGTTATCAAAATACTTTTTATGTGCTAGAGATTTATTAAATATCATAAACCTATTTGCTCACTTATTATTCTGAAACCTGTTGACTAAGATGCTACACTTATGCCCATTCTACCAATGGAGCACAGAGATCTACTTAGCCCATTTAAAGTCACTAGCAGGTGAGTTTGAAAACATCCAGTTTGAGTCAACAGACATGCTCTACTTCTTATTTACCACTTCAATTTCCTTACACATAGGATAAATGTGTAAAGATAATTTTCTCTTCCACACTCTTAAGTACTATAGTTAAGCCTGTGGTCTAAACAGAAAAAAAAAAGATGGGCTCACAGAAGTGTATATAAATTTTACTTAATGAAAATACTTTTATGGAATAAACAGTACTTCCTCAAAAATAAATTAAAAATCCAAAGAAATAAGTGAAGTTGGGAGCTTAGATTCCATTTTAACAGTGATATAGCTGAAAAAGAAGAAGAGAGAGAAGTGGAGAGATGAGGACGATGAAGAGGAGGAGGAGAAAAAGGAAGAAGAGGAGGAAAGGGAAAAAGAAGAAGGAGGAGGAGGAAGAAGGGAAAAAAGGAAGAAGAGAGATGAGAAAATGTTAAGAAAAGGGAGAGGTTTAGACTTACAGGGACAGAGAGTTGTGGGAAAGTGAAGAGAAAAAAATGTGAGAGGAACTAGTGGATCATAATATTTTTCTGCAAGACTTTTGTTTATATAAAGTCTTATTAACATAGTGTCTTCACCTCCAATGGTGACAATTTTTTCTTTCTGGAACTTTGGAAGATCATCTTTCTTTGGAAATCCTTCTTTCATTCATCTAATATTAGGAGTGGCTTTGTTTTGTTTTGTTTTGTTTTGTTGTTTTTGGAGGCAGGGTTTCATATAATCTAGGTTGACTTTGAAATAGCCATATGCACATCTACCTGAGATCTAACATAGAATTTCTGATCCTTGGGCTGGAGAGGTGGCTCAGGGGTTAAGCCTCCGCCTTGCAGGCGGAAGGTCCTGAGTTCGGATCCCAGATCCCACGTATAGACGCCAGGCAGAAGCGGGGGCGTCCTGCGCTTCTGGTCCTGATAGGGCGGAGCCTGTGAATCCCGGGGCAGAAGGAGGTGGAGGCGTCCATGGTGGTTCGCGAATTCGTCCGTGGTTCTACACACACACATACACACATGCGCGCACATACACACACACACACACACGCACAATTGAATAAATAATTATAATAATAAAAAAAATTTAAAAAAAAAAAAAAGAATTTCTGATCCTCCTGAGTGCAGTGACTGTAAATATGTGCTGTCATGCTCAGCTTCATTCATCTGTCTTTTTTTTTTAACCTGTCTTTTTTTTAAGTTTTTTTTTTACTTTATTTATTTAGTTGTACACTCATGCGTCTGTGTGTGTGTGAGAGAAAGAGAGAGAGAGAGAGAGAGAGAGAGAGAGAGAGAGAGAGAGAGAAAGTACTGTGTGTTCCTGTGGAGGATCAAGAGTTATTTCAGGAATCAACCTGAGTTGCTTTTTGTTTCACTCTGGATTTTCCAGGCTGCGCCCACCAGGGCCAGAAGTGCAGGCCATGTTTCTGCCTGGTGTTTTAACATGGGACCTGGGATCTGAGCTCAAGACCTTTTGCTTGCAAGGCAGAGTCTTAACCCCTGAGCCATCTTTCCAACCCTTTCACCTGTCTCTTGATCAGCACAAGTTAGCTGTGTGCCATCCACTATGCTGAAGACTGGGAAGCTGCAATGCAGGAAGCCAGCAGTCAGCCTAAGTCATCCCTTAGGAACTTGTCTTTACAAGTGCTTCGGTGTGCACACAAAACAGCATCTGTCACTCCCACACCAGAGTCCTGGATTATCATTTGTTAATTTTGTCAACATGAATTTCCTGTGCCTAATGATTCTCTTTACAGAGTCAGAAACTGAAATATTCACTGCCTGTTTGTTAAATGCATAGTGGGGATATGTATTTAGACTCCAGTTAATAATTAGGTGGGGTTCAAGTTCCAGACACTTTCCACACAGTACCTTTCTCTGGAGACAGGAATTTTGAACAGTTCTTCTCAGGCTTTAAAAATGAAGTCACTTTTTAGAATCACATAAAGTAAGTACACTAGTAACCTCAACCAAGGTTTTGTTCCTGCAGTTTTAGTTGCCTGTGTCCAACCACAATCCAAAAACAGTAAACATATGTTTGGAATACAAAGGGCTATAATTACATAACATTTTTAGTATATTGACATAATTGCTTTAGTTAATCAACTCTTACTGTGCCTGATTTATCAATTAAACATTCTCAGAGGTATATATGTAGAGGAGACAACATAGTTTACATAGAGCTTGGTGCTTTCCTTCTTTTCAGTCATCCCCTGGGAGACAGAAACTTCAATGGCTATAGTAATCATTCATATGAAAAACAGCAGAGTGTCACTTTGCCATAATTTATAAGGCATTCACAGCAAAAATGAAAGTTCAAAGTTCTAAAGATAGTAGAATGCTTTTTTAATTAATTAATTAATTTTTCCCACTCATACAAACTTAATAGGTACCCCAGTCCCCTCCTTCCCTTTATCCCTCCCAGAACCCCTTGCTCCTTCCCCCTTTTCCTCTTCCTTTCCCCCCTTCCTCCCTTTCTCCCATTGCCCCCTCCCCCATCCTTTAGTGTGAATGTCATGCTTCCCTCTGCGCCCTCCACTCTAATGAGGTGTAAAGACTTAGTAGCATGGCCTAGAGCCCTTTCTTGTGTTCCCCTTTAGTACAGGAACACTATTCTGGCTGTTAATCCCTTGGTTCTAAGGATCCTAGTGCTTGTGATCCATGCTAGACTTTGGGGGGGGTCAATGATATGTTGATCATTGAACAGGTCATGCAAAGTCCTATTGTGGTTACTTCAGCCCTAACTTGTGTGGAGTATCTTGCATATGGCTGCTCCTCCCATCTTTAGGCTCTTACAATCTTAGCACCCCCTCTTTCACAAATTTCCCTGAGCTTTACAATGGGGAGAGATTAGGCTGGCCTGGTTCCTAGTGGTTAATGTAGAGTCTCTGATATTCTGAATTACGGTTTGTTGGGTTTTTTCCAGTTTTGCTGTTCCTGCACCACCCTTGGCTCCATCCTGATGGGTACTGGATGTCTCCTCCTAGCCAGAGATAAAAGGCTGTTAAAATAGAGTCTTACTATTCTAAGAGTAGATTCAAAATAAATAAAAAAAAAAGAGTAGATTCAAAGGTAGATGAAATAAGAGTAGGAGACCACAGTTGGGGGGGGTCAGTCTCCCATTTACAGGATGGTTACCATTCTTATCTATCAGAGCCTTCATTACATGTCAAATGACATGTAGTTGAATAAATTACTGAATAAAACCAAAGAACAAATAAGGAAGAGAAACATGAGACCAACAGATAGGAATGTTAGATGTGCTCAAGAAGAAACAAGGAGAGCTAGGGTGTAGCTCGGTGAATGCCCAAGATACAGATTTGTTCTCTGAAGGGAAGGGGGAACATGAGGGGAGGGGAGAAAAGGAAGAAAAGAAGAAAGGGAGGGAGGAAGAGAGAGGAAAAAAAAGAGAAAAAAAAAAAGAGAAGAGAAAGAGAAAGAAAGGGATAAACAGAAAAAGAAATAGGAAGGAAAGAAGGAAGGAAGGAAGGAAGGAAGGAAGGAAGGAAGGAAGGAAGGAAGGAAGGAAGGAAGGAAGGAAGGAAGGAAGGAAGGAAGGAAGGAAGGAAGGAAGGAAGGAAGGAAGGAAGAAAGGGAGGAAGGAAAGGGGAAGAAAGGGAGGGAAAGAGGGAGGAAAGAAGGAACAGGAGGGAGGAAGGAAGGAACAGGAGGGATGGAAGAAGGAAGGAAAGAAAGAAGGAAGCAGAAGAGATAAAGATAAGAGAAAAGGAAAAGAAGGGGAGGAGAGGGAAGGGAAGGAGAAAGGAAAAGGAAAAGGGAGGGAAAGAAGGGGAGGGAAAAGAAGGATAGGGAAAGGGGAAAGGGAAGGCAGAAGAGAAAAGGGGAGGGAAGAGGGGAGAGAAGAGGGGAAGGAGAGGGAAGGGAAAAGGAGGGGAGTAGAGAAAGGAGGAAGGGAAGAAGGATAGGGAGAAAGGAAGGGACTAGATGGGGAGCCTAAGGACCAGTGATCAGGAAAACATAAATTAAATTTTGCCCTCCTCTTGTCCTCTACTGACAGATCAAATCGAAGTGTATGATTTCCAATTTGTGAAGTACAAAGCAGAAGCAGAGTTTGGGGAAAACATCTTCTGGGTCAACTATTTTTCTGTGTGGCTTCCAAGGGTGAAGCATTCAGTATCAACACGAATACTGACTCATTTCCAAACCACTGCTATTTCAGTATAGATTTCAGTGTCTATATATACCCTAAAGTGTGAGTAATTAATTAGCAAACCACAGAGAGAAGCCTGTGAAAATATTTATTTTCTCTCAGTAAACACCATGTTCAAATTAGTCCATCATATTAAAAAATTCCTCCCAATTCTAATTAAGGCATATTAGATATGCATGAATGAACATTGGCATAACAAATGCCAAATAAATTAATAACTATCGGCCACTAATTATGTAAAGAGACAGCAGAGAAATTGAGAAAGATTAAAATACCATTTGTGAAGAGGCAGTTCCCACCTTGTTTATTCAGCCATGGAGAACTGGGCTGTTGTTTCCTTTCACAGTTCTGAGATTCGCGTGAATTTTTATCACCCAAAAGTTCAGCATCTCCTCACTGTTTAGTGCCTCTCGTCTCTTCTCTACTTGATTTTCTTTCCCCCCTTTGATATGGAAGCTTGAGATATAATGAAGTTTGATCAACTAAGAGACAGCAGACCCATGTCACCACAGGTGTTTGTATATTCACATGTTTGAACTTATTCACAGAGGAACATGGGAATAATATGTTCCCTCTGAGGAAAACAGAAGGAGGTCTCTCAGGGTGTTCTTAATGATGGCAGCACATCTTTTGGCGCACACAAACACACAGACGGAAGCACACACACACATTCATGCAAACACACATGTACACATGAATACTCATATGCACACATTTACACACACACGTACACACACACATCCTTTCCGTCCTCCTCCATAGTTCTACTTACGATTGGAAGCCACGAGTAACTGTGGTTCTCCTTCATGAGGTCCTTGTTTCCTTTCTCAAAAGACATAATTTTAGTTATACCATAAATGCTTTTAATAGATTAAATAAACATGTACATAAATCTGTGGCATTAGGTAAATGATAAATACTAGTTATTATCTTTTCATTATGGGTATACATGTGTATAAAAAGCCTATATATAATGACTAAAATATGTATCAATATAGATTAAATATGGACACCTTTATGAACTTATAGATACATGTGCCTATGCGCAAGAAACATTTCTTTAAAAAATTGCACAGTAGATGATTTAGTATACGAGGCCATACAAGGTCTATCAGAACCTACTCCATACCACTACTGCAGGGCCCATGGGAGATAGCTGATGATACATAAAGAAAGGAGCGGAGCTGGGTTTCAATAACATTTCATTGGCAAAAATAGTGTTTACATCATGGCTGCTGTGCCCTTGACCTCAGAACACCTGTGGTTAACTGCACAAGACCCATCCAGCCAACATTCCAATATAGAATGGGAGAAAGGCTGTTCCAGTTTCTCTTCATGTGGCTGATAAATACAAAACCAAACAACTCAAGGAACTAAAGTGTTTATTCTTGCTTACAACTCAGGAGCATTGTCAGGAGCATGCATACCAACAAGGGAATTAGCCACACCATAGTCACAGAGAGTGCGGAGAGAGACGCAAGCCTTCTCACACGTTAGTCTGCAAGTCTGCCGAACCGCTGAACCATCTCTCTCCATCTCATCCACCTGCCCAGGCAGTGGTCCTATTAATGATGGGCTAGGTCTCCCTTCATCATTTAGGTAATTTCCCAGGCTTGTCCAGGGCTTGTCTCAACAGCTAACTGTTCACCAATGTGCCTAAAACTCAGTCATCAACTATCCAGCTAACTCTATATCTAACTGGCACACTCACTGCCAATTCACCTTTAGAACTGACTATGTACCGAACTTCACTGACAGATCTATCAACTCACTATTATCTAATCCAATGTGCCCACAGGAGCATCTTTGCCCAAACTGGCCTGTCTCTAGTTAAAAATGATTTCCTAGTCTCTGCATTTCCCCAGTCTAATAGTCAGATTGATTTGACAATTAGTGAAATCTCCACTTTCCTAAACCACAGGAAACTTACTGGAGTTTATTTAGCTAGAAATCCTTTGTCAAAGGTGAGAAATAGACCAAACACAATTGCATGGGGAATAATTGAACAAATACATGACTTTTTGACCAAATTAGAAATCTGCTTGGCATTTTACAACCACCTGGGAATGAAAGACAAAACCAAGATTAAAGTACAGAAATGTAGGACATTTGCTTGTATAGATGTGGCTGTTTTATGACATCAAGGACTGGGTGGATGGATTTATTTGTCAGATATGAAAGAAAAAGAGAGCTAGACTATGAATAAATCTGGAAATATTTTCATAGCGTTTCCTTTTTTGTGACAGCTAGTTTTTGTTGTCATTGTTGTTTGATTGTGTTTTTCAGACAGGGAGACAGGACCCAGCTATATATCCCAGGATGGCCTTGAAATCTTGCTGCCTCAACCTCTAGGATGTTAGGATCAGGATCACAAGTGCATGACTCTCCCCTGACTTACCCACATCTGATTTCCTTTACTAGATGTGACTACAAGGGACTTACCTATTCCAGATGATGTTGCAGTTAGCCTGCATGGTTGCTGATAAATGACCTCAAATGGCATAAGGGAACAAAGGGTTTATTTTGTCTTACGATTACTGGTTACAGTTTGAGAGCAGACAGCACACACCAACACCAGGGCCGAGGGAACTGGCCACACCATCTCTTCTTAACAGTTGAGAGATGGACAATCCTTACTTGCCAGACCAGTATGTCTGACCAAGTGAACAGAAGGATGCCAACTCTCTCAACCAGCTCTCTGTGATTTATTCCAGGGCCCAATCCCACCCACCATAGGCTGGGCCTTCCCCATCAGCTAGACAACCTCTTGCAGGTTTGCTCTGGGCCTAACTCAACCATTAATTCTCCACAAATGTGCTCAGAGCTCAAACCCTCAACTGTCAAGTTGACACCTGTGCCTAACTATGACAGATGAGGATTACATAACACCCAGGACACAAATTTAGGAAAGATCTTTGGTGAAAGAATCACTAGATCCTCTGCAAACCGAACCAGTTGAAGAGTGGAAGAGAGAATTGCAGCCCATCCAACTCAATAGCTTCTTTGAAGACATGAATACTAAAAAAAAAAAAAAAAAAAAAAAAAAAAAAACATGAATACTAAAGGACTCAAATGGAGATTTGCAAATCCAAATCAGTTTAACATTATCCAAGAAAAAACAAAAATAGCTTTCACTTTGCAGAGGGAACACCCAGAAGTACCCCCTTTCTCTCTTTCTCTCTCCCAACTCTGCCCAAATGAAAGGAATCCATTGTTAAAAATACACAAGAGATTGTGTTTTCAAATATGAAATGCAATGAATGACTTGATAAAGATTTTTTCATGCCTTACTAATTTCGATGATGAAAGTCACATTTGATTAGCCTGGTTAAGTGCCCATTGCTAGGAGCAGCTTGGGCAGAGAGAAGTGTCCGTTCTTATTGCCAGACTGTCACTTAACCTCCTTAGAATCTCATCTCTACCTAAGGTTCTCTTCTCATGGTTCTCTTCTCAAGGTATAATTATCTCACAAATGTCTTCCTCAAATATGTCACATATTTGAAAGCAATTCTAATATGCAGTTGTTGGGTGAAGGAAAATAAAGGGATTTTAGCAATTAATTTTCTAAAAATTTAGCTTTGAATTTGTATGGGGAGGAGAAAGAAGGGCTGTTTTCCCCAAATATTCATTGCTAAAATAAGAAACATATCATTCCAGTAAACAACCTTCCTAGATGGTTAGCGGCTAAAAATAATTGGACAAAAACAAACAATAGCAAACACTGGCAAGGATGCTGGGGAAATGGCATCTGATATTGGAACCTAACAAGTAAATATTACTGGCAAGTAGGGAAACAGTTTAGTCTTTTAAGCTTAACAAATAAAAATATGTCATATCAGCTACCATCTACTGAGCAATTATTCTGAACCACAAACTGAATTTAATCTCTCTCTCTCTCTCTCTTTTTCTCTCTCTCTCTCTCTCTTTCTCACACACACACATATCTCTAGTTCTTTTGAGACAATGTCTTATGTAGCTCATGCTGGCCTTGTGGTCACTATACATCTGAGTATAACCTTGAACTCATGATCTTCCTGCCTTGTCCTCTGAGTGGTGGGATTGAGAGTGTTGGCTGTTGGCCAGCACTACTGGCAATGACTCTTCTAAGTGTCAATAGTGAGTGAGTGAGTGAGTGAGTGAATGAGTGAGTGAGTGAGTGAGTGAGTGAGTATGTGTGTGTGTGTGGAAAGAGAGAGAGAGAGAGAATGTTCATGGTATGCATGAATGTCAGAACTCAGTGTGTCCTTCCACCAAGTGGGCTCAGTCACATCACCAGGTCTGTGCAAAGGTTCACTTACCAATGAGCAATCTTTCAGCCTCCAAAAGCTAATTTTTTTATTTCTTTTTCTTTAATTCCTTTGTGTATATATATAATGAATTTTTATCATTTTCTCAACAAATTATTCAACTTCATTCCCCCTCTTCTCACATTGAGAATTTTCTTCTTCCCAACAATTTTCCTTCCTGCTTTTAAGGTTTTGTGTGTGTGTGTGTGTGTGTGTGTGTAATAAGGGTTGCCTGCATTAGTATGTTCCTTGATGCAATGTACATAATGTATCAGTGGAAACACAACACAACAGAAAGCAAGTGCATCTTCTTCCCTCAGCCAGCATTAACCATCAATATTTACTCAAAGAATGGTTGGGCTACATGATTTAATGTTATAAGCCCAGTTTTGTATAGACCTCATGCAGGTAAACAAAGCTCCAGCAAGTTCATGGGTTTAGTAGCTTCATCATATTCAGAAAACATTGTTTAACTGCAGTCCTCTCCACACTGTGGGTATAATTTTCTTTCTGTCCCCTTTTGCTCAATATTCCCTGATCCTTGGTTGTAGGAAATTATTTGGATGACCTGTTTAAGACCTAGTATTCTATAGCCACTTGTTCTTTGTACTATGACCAGTTGTAATTCTCTGTTATTAGCCACCATCCGTTGAATAAAGAGGCTCCTCAGAAGATGGCTGAGAGCTATTCCAATTTGTGGATTTGAGGACAAGTATTTAGATGGTAATTTGCTGTCAACTCCAGAAACAACAGAAGTCGGTTCATCCCTAGTACCTATACCTTCCCCATCCACAGTCCTTACCATTACTTACAGTGCCAAGCATGAGTTTCCTGCTGTTGAAAAGGCCTTAAATCAATCAGAAAGTGATTTGTAACTCCCATAACATTCATGCCACTGTGGCACCAATAGACACATCTTTCCAGACTGGTACTTATAGTAGCTTATGGAATTCACAGCTGTACAAAACTATTAATCGTCCCTGCACCCTGAAAATCTGTATAATACTCAGAGGGTAATTTTTTTGTTTTGTTTTATTCTCTGGTGGGACTGAAGATTGAACTGGTAATCCCTTGTGCTTGCCTACCACAGAATTATTACCCTAACCCTCCAATTACAAAATATTAATAATAATTATCATTCTAATGAGCTACCAACCAGTGTGTAAGAGTTTTACAATGTTTAGCTAATTAAATCCTCCCAACAATGTATGAAATGGCTTCTACTTCCATCTCCATTCTCCCATTTAATAATGAGTTGGAGAAGTGAAGTTACTTTCTGAAAGTCATCGCAGTACTTAAGCTGTAGAGCTAAGGACTCTTTAGGGCAAAGCTTCTCTAATGTACATACCAATCACTGGGGGACCTTGTTAAAATGCAGATACTGATCCAGTATGTCTGGAAGAAGACAAAGATTCTGCATTTGTAATAAGTTTCCAGGTGATGCAGAGATTGTGCTCCATTAAATACACTTTGAAAAATTAGACTGTAGAAGTACATAGAGGTGCAATGTGTCTGGTGTACAACTGCCTGCTAGATGTCTTTTGAATTATTTAACAATGGGAGAGGTGGCAGAAGAAGATTAAAAGATCTGCTATTGAGTTCATTGTTACTCAGCACATCCTGATATTGTACCTCTTCTCCACAGAAATTTTTGCAGTTCAATCTTGTGTCAGAGAGTTGGAAGAATTCCTGGCACAAAATTTTGCCCAATTCAGGGGACAGCACAAAAGCGGGAGGAAGGTCACCACTATACAACAACCATTTGCCTCTTCGTTGTAGCAAATTTGTCAGGCATATCTTCTCCTCTTTATCCATTTTCCATTGAGCTGATATGCTGAGTAATTTAATGTCTCGTCCTCTAGTGGGAATGTGAAGCTGTAGGGGCTCAAAATTTCTCTCAAGAAGAAAAGATTCACTATGAGCAAAGTTAAAGACAAACGTTAGTTAGCATACACAAAGCCCCGAATCCGACACAATCCCCAGCGCCACATAAAATGAGAATGTAATAATGCAGACTTGTAATCCCAGTGTTCAGAAGGTGGAGGCAAGAGGATCAAGAGGTTTCAACTCCATCATGGCTTCAAGACCAGGCTAGACTGCATGGGATCCTGTACAAAGGACAGAGAAAAAGTCTGCAGACAGAACAACTATACATCAAAGCAAATCATTAATATGGAAATGATACAGTTTGGTTTTAGAGCACAAATTAAATATTAATACAGATTAGTATGTAATAGTTTCCAAAACAGATTCATTCTGAGAAAAGTCCTTAAATATTCCTGTCAATGATCACAGATTTCAAAGGGGGTATAGTTGTCACATTATAAAACACATATCACATATTCAAAGGCCATAATTTTATGATTTTTGACAAAAAAAATCAAAATAATGGACTAATTCATTGCCTCTTAAAAGAATTCTTTATAAACCCTGGTAATCCCTGTCTATTCCCATCCCCAGGCAAACACCAAACTACTTCCTATCACTGTAGGAGAACTGTTTTTGTACAATCTCCTTCTGTCTGGTTTGTTTATCTTAGCAGTGCTATTCTGTAGCAGTACTATTCTATTTGGAATATGCAACCTTTTTCATTCTTGAGCAATATTTCATTACATATATATCTCAGTTTTTTTCTGTTGATCTGTTTGTGAATATGTGGATTGCTTCACATTTTGTAGTATTTTATTTCTTTCTTTTATTGAGAGTAAGGGAAAAGAGAGAGGGAATAGGCACATGTGTTTCACAGCATGTATGTGGAGATAAAAGGACAACTTTCTGGGAATTATTTCTCTCCTTTCACCATATGGACTCTTGAGATCAAATTTAGGCATCTTTACTCACTGGTCTGCCTTGCCTGCTCTTGGGGTGTGTTTTCGGCTAAATTGCATTAATCGAATCTTTACATGTTGCAGCTTTAACCACCATCATATAAAAGTGACTACATCTAAAGAGATAGGCGAAAATAATACAAGGTGAACTTTGATCCAAAATCTCTATTGTTCTGTTGTTGCTGCTCTTTGTTTTGTTTTGGTTGGTTGGTTGGTTGGTTGGTTTTTGAGATAACATCTCAGGCAGCCCAGATTGGCTTCAAACTCACTACATAACCAAGCGTAATGTTGCACTCCTGATTATCCTGACTCCACAGGCCAGTGGCTGGGATTTCAAGCATTTAGCTGCTGCTAATAAGAGTATGCTTGAATTGTCCAGATTGCTCACCAGTTAAGGCACTTGCTCACAAAAGAGTTCAACCCCTGGAATCCCACATGGTGAAAGGAGAGAACTAATTTCCAAAAGCTGGTCATTCACTGCGAGTCGTGTACCCCCTCCAACAAATAAATAAAATATTTTGTAGAAGAGAGGAAAAGGGTGCTATTAATTTCAACTTGTATCCTAGTTTTACACATCAATTTCCTTGTAATTTACCTACACACACACACACACACGCAAACAAACTTACCCCTGCTCTTTGCAACTCAAACATTTAAACAAATGATACATTCAGTATCTGATAGTGGAAGCAGGTCACCGTGTGTGAGCTGAATCCTAAGCAGTTCATGATAGTAATCTGTAAATTATTTGCTCATTGTCAGTTTTAGTGGGCATATGACTACATGGGCTATTATCCTTAATTACGGGAATAAATTTACTCTAGTAGAACAACCAAGAGGCCGGAGAAGCATCAGAAAATGATAAAAAGCCTAAAGCCCATGTCATGGAGGACTCAAGACTTCATCCCTTGTTGCAGAGAGATCCTTCTTCAAAACAAATAAAAAAATAGAGGAAAGCACTGCTTCTTGTTCAAGAAATGCTCAGAAACCAATGGCTACAGTGACTCTGAATATTACCTTATTCTAGGTCACTTAAAACTTTGGAATTCAAATCTAGGACTTGATATATGAGTGACCGTAATAATCAAGATGCCATCAAGACTGCAAATATGGTGGATAATACTGGACAAAAGCATCATTTTTCCGTGTGAGCATTGCCTGATCACCCAGGGAATGAAAACATCCAGAGAAAGAGAGAGAGAGATGAATGTCAGCATCTGAGAACTCTGCTCTCTTTCTCTGTGGTTAATTTAGCCCGGTATTCTTAGGCCCGCCCCTGTGCTTAAATAGATCTGTGGGTTTATGAAAAGTGATGCTGGTAAAGCAATAAAAAAGATATTTCACTTTAAAAAGTTTGGTCAGAAACAAATAGCTAGTGCCTCCCTGGAAGATGAACCCTGATGGGAAATGCTTCAGTGGTTTGACACTGGGGATAATTTAGGAAAAGGGGATAAAAATAAATAACTGCCTTGGGTCTGTCTCTCTGACTTTCTCTCTCTCCTTCCCTCTCTTTTCTTCTCTCCACTCCCCTCTCCCTTCTCCGTCTTCCCTTCTACTCCTCTCTTCCTTCTCTTTCCCTTCTTTTCCCCTCCCCTCTTCCTTTCCCTCCCTTCTTCCCTCCCCTTCTTTCTTTCCTCTCCTCCCCTCTTCCCTCCCCTCTCCCTCTCCGTGGGTAGAAATAAATAGCAACATTCTGATTCTTTACCATTAGGAGGCTGGCTGCGCTCAATAGGTAAAGTGTTTGCTGTGCAGTCATGAGGGCTTGAGTTTTTTTTTTTTTTTAATTATTATTATTTATTCAACTGTGTGCATGTGTGTGTGTACGTGCGTGCGCGTGTGTCTGTGTGTGTGTCTGTGTATGTGTAGAACCATGGACGAATTCGCGAACCACCATGGACGCCTCCACCTCCTTCTGCCTCGGGATTCACAGGCTCCGCCCTACCAGGACCAGAAGCGAAGGCCGCCCCCGCTTCCGCCTGGCGTCTATACGTGGAATCTGGGATCCGAACTCAGAGACCTTCCGCCTGCAAGGCGGAGGCTTAACCCCTGAGCCACCTCTCCAGCCCGAGGGCTTGAGTTTTAATGTCCCACACCCTGCAAAATCCCAGTGCAAAGTCACACCCATAACCCATTTTTTTGAGAGGAAGGGCAGGAGGATGCTGGGGGAACTTGCCTGGTCAGTCAGCTCGTCTAGCAATTTAATGAAACAAGTTCATTAAGGTACCCTGTCTCAAACAATAAGATAAAGAACAAAATTGACCACTGGCCTCCAAATGTGCACACACACATGCATACACACACACACACGTGAATGTCTCTGCATACACATGTGTTCACACACATATACACTACATGCAAACATAAAATAACTAGTGCTTAAAATTGTAAAATCCTCACAACACACACTTAGCATTTATAATGAAAGAATGTAATATTGCTATTTCAATAAATCCATTTTCAATTATCTAGTAACTAAAAAGTCTGATAAACACAGTGACACAGGAAAAAGTTAAGCCCCTTTTCTATTAGTACTTCATTGATTTCTGGGCTTCTTATATTTGTTTTATATGTTGTCAGGAAAAGAAGATTCTGCTAAGAATCGCAGGCTTGCCTCCAACCCCTGGGTCTAATTGGTCTCTGGCCTGGCTTCCCACGTCCATAAAAATTGTAAGTGCATGTTATCTTGTATTTAGATGGTACCAATGCAATTATCATTGACTCAAATCTTCCCCTGATGTTTTCCTGTGTGGTCAAATCTAAACTCTGATCCAACTAATCAGCATGGAGGAAGAAGCAGTAGCATAACATTCACTCAGCAGAATCAAGATCACAATCTATGTTTTTTATCCCAAACACACCATGAATCCCACACCCACTCTGCAGGAAGCCACACCTACTTTCCATGACACCTGGGCTCCAGACTCAATCTTGTAGCCACATTTTCCAAGTACCTATTGCAAATTTTGGATTTTCTGTTTTTTATACAAAAGATTTTTGTGTGTGAAGACTGTTATAGAGTCCAGAAATTGGACAGAAGGGATAACTCAGGGCTTAAGATTCTGCCTCACAGTCAGAAGGTAATGAGTTTGAATCCCAAGTCCCATGTAAAAATGGCAGGTGGAAAGTGCAGTGTCCTGCATTTCCCGCCCTGATGGGTGAAGCCTGGGAAATCCCAGAGTGAAGCAAAAATAAGGTAGAGGGAGATAGGGAGGGAAAGGAACTTACAGAAAAACCCCAAAGGAACCTCTTATCCTAGTAATATGTCAGAAAAAAAGCATGTCTTTTAAAGAAAGGAACAAGAATGGTCAGTCCCTGTGCAGAGGAGCATAGAGTGAAGAAAATGGCAGGGAAAAGCCCTGAACTGATCCACTTAGAATCCAGTGACAAAATTATACTAAAAGTAATAGGAATGTGAGACTTCTTGATAAAACGGTCAGAGAGTTCTCAAAGTCCTCCAAACATTATAGGTTTTTGCCATTGCTCTCAGTTGCTCTCCAAAAAAAACTATTTAAGTTTAAGACCACATTACTGAAGATGCAACACATATGGATCACAGAACATGGGCAAAATACATCTACTAGAACTGGTCTGAGAACTTCCTCCTCACTGGATAGCTTACACAGTATCAAGGAATACTGTAGAAGCTGCTGGGGGAAAGAAATAATCACAAGCCTCATCAACCCATGAGATCTGCAAGTTGCAATAAAAATCACCATGGCAACAGATGACCACCAGTGTAATAGTGGCATGAGTATCAAGGAGACAACCAACAGCTTTCTGATTGGACTCAAGACCTGCTTGTCAGAATGGAACACATTTCCATTACTGTTAACTAGAACAAGAACCTAAAAAAGGGAAGGAAATAAATCAATAGGGAAAAACAGCCAATGAACCTATAGGTAGGAAGATAGTACACCAATCTGTTCTGTAAATAGCTGCTATTATCCCCATAGATTTGAAGAACACTTAACACTCAGCCTAAAAGTCTTCTTCTACAACAGAAGTAAAGCATCTCAACGCCCTGACAGGATGCAGTCCTAGACAGTAGAAGAGCACTAAAGTAGACAGCAACAGCTAGCTGTAATGCAGAGTACAGATGACCCAGCAGGGTTCACCCAGAATCAGGCCAACCTAATCTCTCCCCATTCTAAGGCTTTGGGAACCTCAAGGAAGAGGGGATAGTGATATTGTAAGAACCTAAAGATGGGAAGACTCACCGTTGGACAAGACATTCCATTCAAGGCAGGACTACTGCATCTAAGAACTCACTGTAGTGAGACTTACCTTACCAGACCCACATTAATGACTGATATACTAACATATCCCCATAGAATATCAAGGAACTCAGGAGAGATGGGAACATACAGTGGAAATCTTTAAAGCTGGACGACTAAAGGTAAATGTTTCTATCAGTAGTGGGGTGGCTTGAAGAAAGGTAACTTGGTATTCCACAAGTGACCTGAACTCCCACAAGAGTAAACAAACCAAAGGGAACCCTGGAGTCCACAGAGGAGGAAGATGGATTGATGAAGGGAAGGGAGGAGAATTGGAGAGAAGGGAGATGGAAGGAAACAGTGATAAGTACTCACTATGCTTGTAAAACTAGAAAAATAAAATAATTTTAAAAAAAGAAAAAATCTAACACAATTTTAAAAAAAGAATAAGATAGAAGTAATCCATGATGATTCCCAAAGTCATCCTTAGTCCTCCATAGAGACACACAGTGCCCTCTGATACACACACACAAACACACACACACACACACACACACACACACACACACACACATACACTAAACTAAAAAATAATAGAATCTGGAAATGTAAATTTGGGGGGGTCAGAAGAAGTATAGCATCTAATGATATTCATGACACAAGAGGAAACAAGAAAAGAAATGAAGCAAGAAAAAAATATGCATTGACTTTTAGTTTTTAAGACATGTATGAAAATATATAGTGTGTTAGAATATCTAAATTGTAACAGGAGGGCTGGAGATATGCAGTGTGATGGTTAAGTTTTTGCCTAGAATGGGCAAGACACTAGCTTCAGTTCCAGGACTGCAAGTTATTTTTTTCTTGCCAGAGAGGGAGACAAGGTACAGATTTTGTCTGGTTTATTCCATCGCCTGAAACAGAAATGCAAAACAATCTTTGTTTTAGCTGGTGTCCCATTTCTCTATCTTTTCATGGAAAATTTGTTTAAAAGAACTGTCTGTACTCGCTGCTTGTTATTTTTGATGTGTAAGTCTCTTTAGACACTTTTTTCATCAGGCTACCAAACATCAATCTGCTCCGATTGGGCTTTAACCCACTTCCTGACTCTCATCTTAATGGAATGCTCTTTGTTCTGGATTTCAGGAATCTATGCTTCCTGTTTTTGTTGTTGTTTTGTTTTGTTTTTCCTTAGTGATCTCTTCTAGTCCCATTGTCTTAAATACCATTTACATACTTCTAAGACCACAATATCTCCAATCCACATACTGCTGCATAATACTACACTTTGATATCTTACTATAAAATACCAAGATAAAATTTCCAAACCAGTACTAGGATGCACAGTTTTCTTCAAATATTCTTGAAATGTTCCATTTTATTGAAGTGTCAAAGATCTATGCCTCTCTAGTCATGCCCACAAGATTCTTTTGACCAGGAACTGATAACTAGTCATCTCTACCCTGTAAGTGACAGTCAGTATAAGCTGCCCTGGATTGCAAGGTTGTTAACAAGTGCTGCCCTAGATACGTCCCAAGTTCAGAATGTTGAACATGGATCCTGGCACTGGTAACAGTAGCAAGCTTCACTTTGCTTTTACTAGGTATCATTGAGAAAATACTGTGACATGCAGAATTTGTCTTCTCAGGGATTTGACTTTAAGAAATAGGCCCTTCAACAGTGTGAAGTCTATTGTAAGAAGTTAATAGAAGGATCCCTGCTTGGGATGGACCATGTGCAGAGAAAATTCCTCAGGTTCAGTTAATGTCATGAGTCAATTTAGTTTTGTCTGGCCACTTACTAAAAGAAGAGTTTTTAATCTTAAAGACTTTTCAGTTAGATTGAATGTAGAGTCAATGACTCAGACAGAAATATTTGGAAATTTGCAGTCTGAAGTGCATGTTTTAAAAAGAGAGCTCACATTAGATATCATTATTTAATATTTATATGGTTCCTAAGGTCTTATAATGGGTTATGAAATACATTATTAAAGGTAATCCTATAATCCTCAGGGGAGGATGTTGGTTTTTTTCAAGCTTAGTATAAAAAGAAGGGGGCGCTTATATTATAAGCCAATTCACAGTGATAGAAAAACCTATTAAAGTAGCTAGATATGATGTTCAGATTTCCCAGACTCTTTTGGTATAACACAAGGATTAGCAGTCTGGCTATAAAGACTATTTAAGACCTGGGCATGCTGGAATTTGCTTTGAAGTTGAAAGTTTTCCTTTGAGGGGGGAAAACATGACAGTTTGTTTCTCTCCTGGAATTATGTTCAAGTCAAAATAATAAGTAAATGTGAACCAAAACTGGTGGAATATGCTTGCAAACTCAGTACTCAGAAGATTGTGCCAGGAAGACCACCCTAAATTCAAGGCCAATCCTAGGCTATACTTAGCTTTCAAACCATAGTGGGCTTCAATCAATTAGTCCATCAATTAGTATATTTCTTGGTATTCCAGAGGAGGAGAAGCATCTGAGGTTGCTGAACTGTTATCAGTACAGGAGGCCCTTGGAGGTGAGTAGCTCATTTAATTAACTAGGTATATTCACGATCTGGGTGCTATAGCTTGAATTTCAAATACCTGCCAAAGGCTCTGTGTTAAAGGCTATGTCAGCTGATGAGCTTTTAGATAGTGATTGATTACTGGACGCTCTGACACAAATCAATGATTAATTCCCTCATGGATTCCTAAGAGGCTGACATTCCGCCAGTACAAGGAGGTGGGACGGAGTCTGGGGGAACAGGTCATTGGCGATGTGCCTTTGTAGCGTGGGTCCTGGCTCTGGACCCTCCTGTCCCTCCTTCTCTGGCTGCTCCCTGCCTGAGATGAGAAACTCGGTTCCATTGTGTTTCTACCATGATGTTCTGCGTCACCACCACGGGCCAGGAAATAAGAAAGCTGTGCATGAAACCTGTCACAGCACAAGCACAAATTAATCCTTCTTCCTTGTACATAGCTTCTCTCAGATAATTGCTGCTACAACAAAAAGTCTGACTAACACGGGATTTTTGGGAGACCTTGGTTTAGGAAATCTAATGTCCCCAAGACCCTGAGGTAAGTGTAACAGGGCTCCAATGGAATCCAGTCTCCTTCACTTTTCAGCTAATGTTCTTTCTCCCTTCACATAGGCTTGCATGATGATTTCTACCTATTAAAGTAGCTAGATGTGATGCTCGGTGGCTCAGTGGCATAGCTCTTGCCTAGCATGCAGAATATCCAGAATATGCAGTACAAAGAGAAAGAAAAATTCTGGATTTTTCCAGAACTAAGGAAGAAATCAAGCCACATTGTAGCAGAGAAAGAGATTCTATTCTGTTTGCCTGGAGTCTATATATAACAGTCTATATACTGAGTAGAAATTTTAGTGTGCTCCTGGCTATGAGATACATTATTGATGCCATTAATTAGTTCTTCTTCTATCACCCATTTGGAATCATTTCTCCACCCCAGCCTTCCTTATACAGTAAACCCTCTGCCTTCCCAAACACTGGAGAATTTGGAATGCAATCAACCTGACAGAGGACATATAGGCCTCCTGCCCTTAAATTTATAGCCTAGAGCTCTAGGGTTTGACATTTTTGTTTTTAATGAGCAATGGATTTTTAATCTTTTTTAAATTTTTTTAATGTTTTCCTAGTTCTGCATGCATATTGAGTAATTGCCCCCTCTCCATCTTCCCTCCTCTCTCCATTCTTTGCCTTCTTTCCCTCCCTTCCTCCCCTTCCTTCATCAATCCATCCCACTGCTGTCTACCTTGCTGTCAGTCTATTTCTCTGGGTCCCAGGGTCCCCTCTAGATAGTCTACTCTAGTGGGGGTTCAGGCCTCTGTGGCCAATCAAGTAGCGCTTCCTTGGGTAGACCCACTGATAGGGCCACTCCCTTCATCTGTCTAGCCCTAGCCCCTAGCTCTATACTACATACAATTATTTCTCCTGAGATCTTCACTAGTCTATAGGAGCATGTTGGTATATATTATGCAATCTGATAAGGACAAGTCTCATTCCAGTGAGTTCTTGGATGCAGCAGTCCTGCCTGGAGTGCAATGTTTTGTCTAGTGGAGGACCTTCCCATCTTTAGGTTCTTAACCATCTTACTGCCCCCTCTTCCACGAGGTTCCCTGAGCCTTAGGATGGGGAGAGATTTGATTGGGCTGATTCTTGGTGATAAATGCAGGGTCATTGGTATTCTGCATTCTGGATGGCTGTTGTCTATTTCACTGCTCTTCCACTGCATTAAGCTGCATCCTGTTCACATACAGCTTTATCATGACAAGCTCAGACAGATTTCTGCAGCTCCACTGACAATGGATGAGAAGTCCTGAAAATCCTACTAGAATTCAGGGTGTCTTAACAGCTATAATCTCTGCAGGAGCATAAGACAGACACACCCCTCAGCAGAGTGAGCCCCTAATTCATCTCCAGATGTGATTTTTTTCTTCTTTTCTAAACCTTTCTCATTCCATGTATTGAGGGAGCAGCAGGAAATCTCCTTGGCTTCCTTCCGTCTCCCTGTTACTCTATTTATATCTCCAAATGTTTCCAGGTGTCAGGAACAAAATTAAAGAGGGACCATTAGAGTCTCTCCAAGCTGCTGTTACTTTGGGTGCATCTAATATTTCACATTAGCAAGGGGCCATGAAGTTACATTTATTCAAATATTCTGGACATTTTAAAGATGCCAAATGAGTTCCTGCTTTCAAAGTCCCCAAACGTAGCCTCTCTGTGTACCACGGACTTTATAAACCATTAGTAACTCAAGCATTGAGCCTCATGGGAGGGGGGAAATCATGGTTCTCAATGAAGCCCTTCACTAAAAGCACCTATGCTAGCTGAAGTGTCCTTGGCATCATGTTGTGCTAACACACATTAGTAGCTAGATTTTGCAACAAAGAGACAGCAAGTGTTAATTCCTGTGCCTTTAGAAATAAGCATGCATATTCACCCACCGGTTCAGTGCATTTATCTGGAAAATGGGTATTGTTTTAATTAAGAACTAAGGGGGAGAGGGGGGAAGAAAACACTATGTTCTCTGTTGCTCTCCCTTGATTACCGTCATCATGAAGAAACTGGAAACTCCTAAATGTTTTAGCTTCTGTAGCCATGAAAGAAAGTCTATGAATATGCAAGTGATGGAACGAAGGTTGGAGAACATGCAGTGATTTACTGGATACTTGTCTGCAGAGTCAAGTAAGGGCAAGCCTCCATTTGAACAACGTACATGAAAGGGGCACCTTACCGGGCACTGTCAGAGCCTTCACTGTTCAGAAGTGACTAGTCAAGTCTGCAGAAGTGAGTAGAAGGCTTCAGTGACAATGAGAAGACCCAAATCTGAAGAAGCAATGGTGAGAAATAAGTAAATAAGCAAATAAAAGCAATCATAGAAGCTGAGTGCAATGACCAATACTCATGTCTATAATCCCTACCTTCTGGAGTCTGAGGAAGCAGGATCATAATGGTCACTGTTATCTGTTGCTGTGAGAGAACACCCAAAATCAAAAAACTTAAAGGAGAAAGGGGGATTTATTCAGTGCATGCTTCCAGAGGGAAGAAACAGTCTTTCATGGTGGAGGCGACATGGCTGGTGGCTGAAGCTGGAGGCAGCTAAGTCACTGCAAGCATCATAGAAGCTCAGACCTGCTGGGTAGGCCAGTGGGTGACATCTGAAGGCTGGAAGAAGTCTCTCTTTTCTAAATCTTCTGTTCTGTGGTTTCTTTTATCTGGTCCGCTACTGGGAGGTTCAATTCAGATTTTAAGGTTGGTCTTCCTATTGTAAATGTACTGATCTGGATAATCTCTTCAGGTAGCCTGACAGCTGATCTTGGTTAATGCCAGGCGTAGTCAAGTTGACACCCAAAATTAACTATCACGAGGATGGTGGAAAGTTCAAAGTCAACCTGAGTTATACAGTGAATTCAAGGCCAGGCCTGCAAAGTGAATTTGGGGCCAGACAACTACAGAATGAGACCAAAAACCGGTTTTGATATATGCACAATAAGGCAAGCTTTGTCCTCAAAGTGAGCTGTTAAGGAGAATCCCCCACTTCCCGACTTATACTTATGTCTAATTAAAAACCACATGCATTGTGGGAAAAGGTACACACAGTAGAAGAAATGATGATATACCTTAATCTGTCAATCAAAGTCAAGAGCCACCCCTAGTAACCAACCCCTCCTTCCCTGACACCGCATTAACAGAAACCTAAGCAGCATCTGGAGTCCTGGATTAACTTCGCTCATGTAGTCTTCTGCCGGTCTTGACAGTGTATCTCTTTATAATCTGAGCTTTGCTTTGAATAAAATTTCTTAGGTAAATGAGATAGTATATCAGGTAAAAATGCTTGCTACACAAGACCGACCACCTGAGTTTAATTCCTGGAAATCACAGAATAGTGGATAGAGAGAGTTCGCTGTATAAAATTGTCCTCTGCCTCCACAGACTCACTGAGGCACAAGCACATACACACACACACACACACACACACACACACACACACACACGATCATGCACACACAGTAATAAATTATGTTTTTTTTAAACTACCATTTGGAGCTACACATAGAATAGCAGGGAGAAGAAAAGATTTTCTGCCTCAAAACAGAGAGTGAGAAGGACTTAAAAGAAAAGAAGAAAAAAAGAGTGAGATCTAGACATGAATTAGAGACCCCGAGAGATGAATCCATCATGTGCTCTGGAAGAGAACATTGTCGTTAGAACACCCGGAGGTCTAGCGGGATTTGCAGAACTTTCCACAGGTGTAGGTGGAGCAGCAGTTAGCAGCCTGTTTCCATGATTAAACCTGTACATAAACTCTGGGACCTTAGGCTATAATTATTCTTAAATACGAGGCCAAGAACCCCCAAATTCCCTCCCAGGCCCCCTCGCCACTGGTACAGTTTACATTGACATTTGAATTCTACCCAGATTAGCTGACCTGAACATCAACTCTATTTGCTCTCCAGTGGTGGTGATGTTAATGGTATATGTGTCTTGGAGGATATTTACAAAAACTGCTTAGAATTTAAAACTGGATGAAATTTCTGTAAGACCTTTCCCCTGAATAAAAGAACAAAGGTTTAAACAGAGCACTTGGCTTTCATAGACCCAAAGCTCCTATATTTGAATTTCTTCATCTCCTTTCCAACTAAATGCAGTGTGTAATACTTTTATTAAAATGTAGATTGCTGTCATTTGAGACTTTTCCAGAGCTTAGAAAATAAGAGTTTATTTGCAACTCTCTTGTATTGATCTTTCTGGGTTTTTATTTTTTTCAGGATAAATTGATTTGCTTGAAATAAGATTTTTATACTACTAATATCAGGAGACCTCAAAGAGAGAATATCTAAAAAGTATCATAACAAATAAATATGCATTGTGTTCTATAAAGTGTTCTAAAGAAAGTTTAAAATTGCAGGAAAGAAACATATGACTATGGCAATAAAGGAAGCCAGTCAAAAAAAGAAGAGCAGGGCAGCTTCTGTGATCTTGCAAGAACTTTTGAAACTAGAGCCTAGTGTGAAGCATTCTAGTGTGAAGAGTAGAACAAGGGCAGGTAAGATTGTAAGAGCTCAAGGATGGGAGGAGTAATGATATGCAAGATACTCCCCACAAGTTAGGGCCGAAGCAATCATAATAGGACTTTGCATGACCTGTGCTATGTCCAACACATTATTGACCCCACAAAGTCTAGCATGGACTAAAGGCACTAAGATCCTTGGAGGCTAGGGACTGACAGTCACAGTAGTGTTCCTAAGCTTAAGGGGAACACAGGAAAGGGTTCTGGGAAATACCCCTGGGTCCCTGTACCTCATCGGAGAAGAGGACCCAGAGGAGAGTTTGGCATGCACATTAAAGGATGCTCCGGAGATTGGGGGGGAGCCACTGGGAGGGAGGCACTGGGGGATGGGGAAGAAGAGGGAAGGGGAGGGGGGAGCAGGGGGGTCAGGGAGAGGTGGAGGGAGGGAGGGGACCGGTGTATTTGTTAAGTTTGTATGAGTAGAAATAAAAAAAAAAGAATATTAAGAATGTAAAACAACATCTCATAATAATGAACTTACCACCACATTCTTCTAAAAATAAATAAATAAATAAATTACAAATTTAAAAAAAAAAAAGAGTAGAACAAGGTATTCTGGGGACTATGATGCAAGAGGCAAACCTGATATGCAAGGAGGTGGGAGTCCTTCTGTACTTGAAGTAACCAGATGTAAAAAAGGGTCGGCAAAAAGAGATTTGGGGCAGAGAGGAGACAGAAGAACTGAGGTAGAGTGAGGTTGGGGAACAGAAAGGAAATCACTTTTGTATGTTAGGAATTCTGTCATTCAGCATGCCCGACCGCCCCATGCATAGTCTCATTTTCTGGAGTGTCAACTACCAGTAAAGAGTCATGCCTTGAAAATAGTAAAGGAAATATTAATTAAATAAACATGTCAGAAGCATAAAATCTGTGCCATCCTGAAGGACATGGTGAACTCTCACACTGCCCTGCCCCACCCCTCCAGGCACGTGGAGCATCCTTTCTCCCAACATACCCATAGGTATACCAATATGTAACTCTGTAGTCATCTTGGTTAATCAGATCAACTACTATGATCTAGAACCTGAGTTCACATTCGTTGTTTCACCTAATAATAACCACAGGGTACAAGAATAGTGATGGACACTGGCAATTCACACATGCCAGAGGGGTCTTAAAGCACATTTTTCAGTGAAAAAGTGAAGGCTATGGGCTTAAAGAAAAACAGGGTTAAGAATACAGCTCAGTTACTTGAGTGCTTGTCTTGCCTGAATGAGGTCCTGAGCTAAATCCCAGATATTTGGAAAGAAAGGAGGGAGAAGGAAAGAAGAAGGGAGGGAGGAAGAGAAAAGGAGAGGGGGAGAATGGAGGAAGGAAGGAACGAGGGAAGGAAGGCAGAAAAGCAAACAAAAAAGGAAGGAAGGAAAGCAAGTGTGGTAGGGAGCTAGCTATTAGTGTCAACTTGGCAATTGAAGACTTCGGTTTTAGGCCAATATGTAAAGAATTAATAGTTGAATTAATCCCTGAGCAAGCCTGCAGGAGATCTCTAATTGATGGGGGAGACCCAGCCCATGGTATTGATACTACTCCCTGGGCAAACGGATAAAACCGAAGGAGGTGGTTATGTAAGTTGGCATTCTTCAGCATAATTGGACAGACATGTCTGACAAAAAAACTTTGTCCCTCTCTCAGCAATCCTGTGGATGTGGTATGGCCAGTTCCCTTGGTCCTTGGGAATGGTGTGGACTCTCCTGCCAAGCTGTACTAAGAACTGTAACTGGACAATCATAAGCCAAAATAAAATCACTTGTTTCCATAAAAAAAAAAAGAAGAGCAAAAAAGGGGGTTTTTTTAATTAATTTTTTTATTAAAAATTTAATTATACATTTTAAAATTTTTTACCAGTTCCCTCCCTCCCCCCTCCTTCCCCTCCCCTTCCCCCAGTGCCTCCCCCCAATTCCCAGAGAGTCCTTTATTGTGTACGCCTAACTCTCCACTGGGTCCTCCTCTCCGATGACATATAAGGACCCAGTGGCATTTCCATAAGCCCTTTCTCTTGTTCCCCTTAAGCATAAGATCACTACTATGGCTGTCAATCCCTTGCCTCCAGGGGTCTCGGTGCCCTTAACAGATGCTAGACTTTATGAGGGCAACAGTGCGCTGGACATTGCGCAGGGCATGCAAAGTCCCATTATGATTGCTTTGGCCCCAACTATTGTTGAGAATCTTGCAAATCGTTGCTCCTCCCATCCTTTTGCTCTTACAATCTTACCGCCCCCTCTTCCGCATATGTCCCTGAGCTCCAGGATGGGGAGAGATTAGGCTGTCCTAGTTCTATGTGATTGATATAGAGTCTCTGAAGTTCTGGATTGTGGTTTGTTGATTTTCTTTTGCAGTTTTGCTGCTCCTGCAATGCCCTTCACTCCATTCTGCTGGGCACTGTATGTCACCCCCTGGCCAGAGACAAAAAGCTGTTAAACTGGAGTCTTGTTGTAATAGCACATTCAAGGGTAGATGTAATAAGAGTAGGAAACCTCAGTGAGGGAGGGGTCCATCACCCATTTGCAAAATGATTACTTTTTATCTGCTAGACTATATGCCCTCCCCTTTTGGTGAGATCAGGAAAGAACGTCTGTGAACTTAACCAGGTTTCTCATTACTTACTTGCAGACCTTGATGGAGGCCTATTTTCTCTGCTGTAACATGGTCTCCTCTCTCCTTGTTTCTGGTGTGGCCCTCCTAACCCATCTCTCTTGTTCATAATCCTTGCAATTACTGTGTTACATAGGTTTACTTTTGAGTGTCTCAATGTGGGCTGGGTGAGTTTGGTACTAGGAGCCACCTATTAGGGAGTACATACGGCGCTTAATTTTCTGGGTTTGGGATACTTCACTTAATATAATTCTTTCTAATGACATCCATTTCCCAGCAAATTCCAGTAATTCATCATTTTTGATGGCTGAGTAGTACTCCATTGTATAGATGTAACACCTTTTCCTTATCCACTCGTCAACTGTTGGACATTTAGGCTGATTCCATGACTTTGCTATTGTAAACAGTGCTGCTATGAACATGGTCGAGCTTGTGCTATCGAGGCGAACCTCTGCTGCATGGGGGGTTATTCCCAAAAGTGGGATAGCAGGGTCATATGGCATTTCAATCTTTAATTTCTTTAAGAATCTCCAGACGGCTCGCCAGAGTGGCTGTATGAGCCTGCATTCCCACCAACAATGTAGGAGAGTTCCCCTCTCTCCACATCCTCTCCAGCATTTGTCGTTGTTTGTATTGTGGATTTTTGCCATCTTGACCGGGGTGAGATGATATCACAGGGAAGTTTTGATTTGCATTTCCCTGATGGCGAAGGAAGTGGAGCATTTTTTAAGATAATTGTTAGACATTTTAATTTCATCCCTGGTAAAGTTTCTTTGAAGTTCCAGGGCCCATTTTTTAATTGGGCCAGTGTTTTCCTTGGAGTTTAATTTTCTAAGTTCTTTGTGCACTCTGGACAGTAGAGCTCTGTCAGATATGTGGTTAGTGAAGATTTTCTCCCATTCTGTGGGTTGCCTTTGAGCTCGTGTGACAATCTCTTTATCTGAACAGAAGCTCTTTAATTTCACAAGATCCCAACTGTTGAGAGTTGGTAGCAGTGACTGTGCCATTGGATGTCTGTTTAGGAAGTGTTGGCCTAGCCCAATCAGCTCGAGGGAGTTCCCTATCCTTTCAACTATGGTTTTTAAAGTCTCTGCCCTGATATCAAGGTCCTTGATCCATTTGGAATTAAGTCTTGTACATGGTGACAAGTACGGGTCCAGCTTTAATCTTCTGCATGTGGAGATCCAGTTTTGCCAGCACCATTTGTTGAAGATGCTGTGCTTTTTCCAGTGGATTCTTTGGGCCCCTTTGTCAAAGACCAAATGGCTGTAACTTTGTGGGCTTATCTGTCAATCCTTATCCATTGATCTGTGTGTCTATTTTGGAGCCAGTACCAGGCTGTCTTTATAACTATGGATTTGTAGTATAGACTTAGGTTTGGTATGGTTATACCTCCAGCTGTGTTTTTGTTACTTAGGATTGTTTTTGCTATCCTGGGTCTTTTGTGTCTCCAAATGAACTTTGAGATTGTTTGGTCAACTTCTTTGAAGAATTGCTTTGGGATTTTGATTGGTATAGCATTGAATCTGTATATTGCCTTTGGTAGGATGGTCATTTTTACAATGTTGATTCTGCCAATCCAGGAACAAGGGAGGTCTTTCCACCTTCTGGTGTCTTCTGCAATTTCTTTCTTTAGGGTTTTAAAGTTTTCATTGTAAAGGTCTTTTACCTCCTTAGTTAGGTTTATACCAAGGTATTTCATTTTTTTAGGGGTTATAGTAAATGGCATGGTTTCTCTCAAGGCTTTTTCACTTCTTTCATTCTGGGCATATAGGAAGGCCTCTGATTTTTGCACATTTATTTTGTATCCTGCCACCCTGCTGAACTTCTCAATTAGTTCCAGGAGCTTCCTGGTGGAGTTTTTGGGATCACTCAGGTATAAGATCATGTCATCTGCAAATAGGGATAGCTTGATTTCTTCCTTGCCGATTTGAATCCCTCTTATGTCCCTTTCTTGTCTTATGGTTTCAGCTAAGACTTCAAGTACAATATTGAATAGAATTGGTGAGAGTGGACAGCCTTGTCTAGTTCCTGATCGAAGTGGGAATGCTTCCAATTGTTCCCCATTGAGCATAATCCTTGCTGTGGGCTTGTTGTATACAGCTTTTATTATATTGATAAAGGTTCCTTCCATTCCTACTGTCTCTAGCGTTTTGATCATAAAAGGCTGTTGGATCTTGTCAAAAGCTTTTTCTGCATCTATCGAGAGTATCATGTGGTCTTGGACTTTGGACTGGTTTACATGATGAATTACATTTATTGATTTGCGTATGTTGAACCAATCTTGTGTGCTGGGGATGAAGCCTACTTTGTCCCCATGAATGATCTTTTTAATATGTTTTTGAATCCGATTTGCTAAGACTTTGTTGAGAATCTTTGCGTCTGTGTTCATCAGGGAGATCGGCCTATAGTTTTCTTTCTTAAGTGAATCTTTATTAGGTTTTGGGATTAAAACGATATTAGCTTCATAGAAGGAATTTGGTAGTGTTCCTTCCTTTGCTATTTGATGGAACAGTTTAAGGAGTATTGGTGTTATTAACTCCTTAAATGTCTGGTAGAACTCTGTGCTGAATCCATCTGGTCCAGGACATTTTTTGGTGGGAAGATTCGAGATTACTTCCTCAATTTCCTTATATGTTATAGGACTATTTAAATAATTCACAACTTCCTGATTCAATTTAGGTAAGTTGTGTTTACTTAGAAATTCATCCATCTCTTTTGTGTTGTCAAACTTCACAGAGTATAAGTTTTTGAAATATGATGTTATAATGCTTTGGATTTCTTGGGTATCAGTAGTGATAACTCCATGTTCATTTCTAATTTTGTTAATTTGGGTTTTCTCTCTCTTGCTTTTGGTTAGTTTAGCTAGGGGTGTATCAATCTTGTTGAGTTTTTCAAAGAACCAGCTTTTTGATTGGTTGATTTTTTCTATCGTTTTCTTAGTCTCGATTTCAGATATTTCTCCCCTTATTTTGCTAATCTCTTCTCTTCTACTGCTTTTGGGATCAGATTGCTCTAGTTTCTCTAAAGCTTTAAGCTGCATTGTTAAGTTGTTTATTTCTGATGTTTCCATTTTTTTGACATGGGCATTAAGAGCTATGAACTTACCTCTTAGAACAGCTTTCATTGTGTCCCAGAGATTTTGGTAAGTTGTATTTTCGTTATCATTCACTTTCAGGAAATCTTGAATTTCCTTTTTAATTTCTTCCTGAATCCAGTTCTCATTCAGCATCATAGTGTTAAGTTTCCAGGAGTTAGTGTATTTTCTCTTGTTTGATGTGTTGTGGATGTCCAGCTTTAG
Source organism: Typhlomys cinereus (assembly GCA_023101885.1). NCBI lineage: Eukaryota > Metazoa > Chordata > Mammalia > Rodentia > Platacanthomyidae > Typhlomys > Typhlomys cinereus. Next base: position 6,949,025 of record JALPQD010000085.1, read on the forward strand.
GCCGTGGTGGTCTGATAGGGCACAGGTTAGAATTTCAACTTTCTTGTATATGTGTAGATTCATTTTGTGGCCCAATATGTGATCTATTTTGGAGAAAGTTCCGTGTGCTGCTGAGAAAAATGTGTATTCTTTGGTGCGTGGGTGAAAAGTTCGATAGAGATCTGTGAGGTCCATTTCTTTCAGGGTTTGATTAAGTTCCAAAGTGTCTCTGTTAAGCTTTTGACCTGTTGATCTATCCCATGTTGAGAGGGCGGTGTTGAAGTCCCCAAGAATTATCGTTTGGGGGTTGATTTCTTGCTTTAGACGCTGTAGGGTTTTCTTAATGAATGTGGAGGGGCCCGTATTGGGTGCATATATGTTCAGTATTGTGAAATCTTCCTGGTGAATTGTACCTGTGACTAAAATGTAGTATCCATCCGTGTCTCTTATAATTTTCTTTGGTTTGAAATCCACTTTGTCTGATAGCATAATGGCTACCCCTGCCTGTTTTCGGCTTCCATTTGCTTGTAGAATTGTTGACCAGCCTTTTATTTTTAGAGCGTGCCTATCTTTTGTGGTGAGATGGGTTTCCTGCAGGCAGCAGATTGATGGATTGTGATTTTTAATCCAAGTTTGTAATCTGTGTCTCTTGATCGGTGAATTAAGTCCATTAACATTTAGTGTTATAATGGAGAAACTATTGTTAATTCCAGACATTTATTATGTTTAGTAGCTTTTATAAGTATATTGCTTCGCTTTTAATGATGTTATATTTGCCTTCTGTTCTCCTGGATATGCCTGTTTTTTTCTTCACGCTTGAGTATCATTTCTAGCATTTTTTGAAGGCCTGGTTTGGTGGCCATGTATCCCTTAAAGTTGTCTTTGTGCTGGAAAATTTTTCTTTCTCCCTCGATCATGACTGATAGTTTTGCAGGGTAAATCAGCCTGGGTTGACATTTTTGCTCATTCAATACTTGAAGTATGTCTCTCCAAGCTCTTCTTGCTTTTACTGTTTCGACTGAGAAGTCATTTGTTATTTTAATAGGTTTGCCTTTAAAAGTGACTTGTTTTTTCTCCCTTGAAGCTCTCAGCACCAGTTCTTTATCTTGAATGTGGAGTGTTTTAACTATTATTTGCCGCGGTGTGCTTCTATTTTGGTCGTATCTGTTTGGGGTGCGGAATGCCTCTTGTATATGAATGGGCCTCTCTTTTTTTAGATGAGGAAAGTTTTCCTTGATGATCGTTTGAAAAATTTCCTCAGGGGTGGTATTTTGAGATTCTTGCTCCGGTATTCCATGAATACGCATGTTAGGCTTCTTCAGGGTGTCCCATATCTCTTGGATATTTCTCTCAAGTATCTTTTTGGCTTTAACAACCTCTTCCATTAATTTTTATTTATTTATTGTGTTGGGTTAGATGCACACCTGTATATCACCATGTGTAGGTATCAGAGGGCAATTGCCAAGCATTATTTCTCTCATTCCGCCATAGAGAACTCCAGGGATTGAACTCTGGTTTTCCGACTTGGCTGCAAGTACCTTTTTCCATGGAGTCATCTTGCTGACCCCAAGAAGCAGACCAGCCAGCTAGCTATTGCCACTTGAGTTTTGGCATAGTTTCAGACAAATGAGGGAAACATCCTTTTAAGCAAAGGAGGAACTTCAGGTACGCCTTGATTAGAGGTAGGTTAGGTGGGGAAGCTGCTTAAGGCTGACAAAACAGGATAACATGTGCGATTGGTTAGATATACAAATTTTACTTTCTTTGCTTGGTTTTAATTTGAAAGTACAGACAAAAGTCAGGGTTCTATTTGCTGTGAAGTGTTGGCCATTTTGAATCATTTACGTGATGCTTTGTTATAACTGCCAGCCCAACATCCGAGAGGAGAGGTAAGGCTCTGGACAAAACTGAGAGGGATTCTCCAGTTTTGGGTGGGCCTTTGAATAAACCTGTAAGAGCCTGTCTTCATTGCTTTGATTGAGGTGTAAAGACTCACCTATTGAAAGCAGAACTGTTCACTGAATAAGTCGAGCAAGGCAAGCGAGTGAGGAACCACATTCACTGGTCCTGCTCTTTCGTGGATGGGTCATGACCAGTTACATTAGCCTCCTGCTACTGTGACTCTCACAGTTATGAGCTGGAATGAACCTCTTTCCCCCCCTAATGGTTTGGGTCAGGTATTTTATTTCAGTACCAAATCATGGGACAAGAATAATTTATTTGGTTTCTTGGACCATTAAAAGAGAGAAGTCTGGCTTGCAGTCTAAACTGACATTTCCATGAAAGAAAAACTTTTTCCTCTATCTTCCTATTTGGTGATGGAAAGAAAAGACAAAATTCAGATTAACAGATGGGAGAGAAATTTGCAAACTGGGTGTAGTGGCTCATACCTGTAATCCCAGCAATTAGGAGGTGGAGGCAAGAGAATCAGGAATTTAGTTCATCCTCTATTATATAGCAAGTTCAAGGCCAGACTGTCTTGAAAAAAAAATAGGGTTAAAGAGATAACTCAGCTGGTAAAATGCCTGCTCAGAAACATGGTGTCATGGTTGGCACACATGTCAACTTGACAGTTGAGGGTTTTGAACTTTGGGCACATTTGTGGAGAATTAGTGGTCGAGTTAAGCCCAGAGCAAACCTGCAGGAGATTGTCTAGCTGATGGGGAAGGTCCAGATGGGTGGGATTGGCCCTGGAATAAAACACTGAGAGCTAGTTTAGAGAGTCGGTATCCTTGTATATACTTAGCCAGACATGCTGGTCTGGCAAGTAAGGATCATCCCTCTCTCAGCCATTTTGTAGACATGGTGTGGCCAGTTCCCTTGGCCTTGGTGTTGGTGCATGTCTCCCTGCCCCCATCAAGCTGGACAGACTATAACCAGATTTTAGCAAGAAAATAAAGTTGTGTTCCCTTAAGCCATTTGATGGTCATTATCAGCAACCATGCAGGCTGACTGCAACACCTGGCAACTTGAGTTCAATTACCAGAAGCCCACATGGTGGAAGAAAAGACTTTGAAAATTCTCCTCTGACCTTTACCCATGTGTCATGGTATATGTGTTCATCCACTCTCAATCTCTCTCTCTCTTTCTCTCTTTCTCTCTCTCTCTTTCTCTCTTTCTCTCTTTCTCTCTCTCTCAAATATTTTAAAAGAAAAAAGTTAGAATACAATAAACAAATAAGTTTCATTTGCATACAACAAGGTAGCAACTGGCTCATTAACTGCTTGAGATTAGATATTCATACACTTAGTTTAGGAAAGGGGGAGAGGGAGAAAAGCTCTTGCAAAGAAAGTAAACAGGTTTCTTTAAGATGAATGAGTTTCAGGAGAACAAAGGGGCGATAAGAACATTTGTGATGTTTATTTATGCAGGTGCTCATGATCTTTCCATCTTCTTCATGGCCTGGGGTCACCCCTGGAGAAGAAATTTATAGTACAGGTTTCCAGAAGTTGCTGCTTTTAGTCAGATAAGCCAAACTCTGAGATCCCTTTCTGTATCTCTTGGATCTCCAGTGTCTTCAATTTAAAATAATCTTCATTTTAACTCTTGGCTCTGAGTTTCTACAATGTGTAACATGCTGGCTTCCAGGCTGTTTGTTACAGATAAGGAAGTTGGATTTCTGGGCAGATTGCTTGCTGCTGGTTCTGAATAGGAGTGTGGGCTTTCAATGTTTGAACCTCAGAGTTTCAGTTGCTGTTGTTTGTTTTGGGATATTTTAGTGTGAGATACTGCGACTGAACCTAGGGTCTCAGCTAGCACTAAGCTCTATCCGTACTCCCGTCTATCCCCTCCAATGTAATGTTTTACATTTTTGCTATTGTTTTGAGATAAAGTCTCACTATATAGCCCAGTATGGACTTGACCAAATGATCCCTCTGCTTCATCTTCTGACAGCTGAGATTATGCACATGTTAAGGCAGCATTACAGCAGCCATGCTGGGATGGGTCTCTCAAGGTCTTTGAAGGTCTTTAGAATTCCTGAAGGCCATTCCCCACTGCTGGGATCACCCTGAAGAAACACTCCTGCTGAGGAACTGACTCTAATCCTCCCAAAGATAAGATGGCCAACTTCCCTATGAAGGGATTATGGATGAGCTCTCCATATCAAACAACTTGACCTCTAGCTCATGTGGGCCCAAGAGCAACTGGGTTGGGCCCAATGGGAGTTAACCAATGAGAAAAAAACAGTTTCCCTGGCTTGTCTAAGTGTACAAACATGCCTGGCCCTGGCAGACATCTTTGGCGCCCTAGCCCTTGCTAGACTAGTTTCTTGCTCCTTGCTCTTCATGGATTCCATGAGTCTTCCGGCACCCAAGCCCCTCATGGCACTCTAGTGCTATGGGTTCTTTTCCAGCTGACTGCTTCTCATGAGTTCTCCAACGCCTTAGCCCCTCACGGCACCAGTGCCATGAGTCTGTTCCTTGCCTGCTTCTCATGGAGGCACCCTAACCCCTCATGGCATTAGTGCCATGAGTTCTGTTTTGTGCCTGTTTCTCATGCATTCCATGAGTTCCTTGCTCCTCATGGATTCCATGCCTAGGCTCCACGAGTTCTCCAGGGTGTCCTAGCCCCTCATGGCACTCCACGTCTGGAGTCCACGAATTCTAGCCTTTCTCTCCTCTAATAAACTCTACCTTAATCTTCTACACGTGTTCTGGTTTCAATTTTTGACTCCAGAACACAAGAACCCTACAACATTGGATGGTCTCTTCCTGTCCCTGCAACATTTGGTGGCCCAGATGGGACAGCCAAAAGACCGTTTCCCTGCATCAATATGCCATATCGCATATGTAGGCTCAACTTGTAATTTGTCCTTGTAGTTGAAAATATGGGATGGAAAAGAGAAAACACGCAAATTCTTGACTTTGAAATGGATATTGGCTATATAAATTGATTCCTTTCTGAAAAGAAGTTCTATTGAATATGTGTAGCCTATACTGAATATTCAAAAACAATCATATCAAAATATGTGTTCAGCTGGACATGTTGGCACATGTACACTCCTGTATTCAGTCAAGAGGCAGAAAAAGAAGGATGGAGAGTCAAAACCAGTCTGGGCTTTGCAGGGACATTCTGTCTCAAATTTTTCTTTCCTTTTTTTTTTTTTTCCTTGAACTGGGACTTGGACCTAGGGCCACACATACGCTAGGCAGGCACTCCACTGCTGAGCTACATTACCGTCCAGAACTCAGTTTTCATTTATGAACCAACCATTGTTCCTTTGCATATTCGGGGTTTTGCTGTCCCATGTGCTGCCATTTTGCAATGAAGACCATTTCTTCCATCTCCTTTCCCCTGAATAACTTCATTTTGTTATGGCCATAGCAAGTTGGCACAGTCTGCTTCTTTTACTCTCCATTTTAATGGAAACTAACTGCAGTTAGAGTCTGTAATGAGAAAGAACCACATCCCTTAGCCAAAGCCTAGGTGTAATGGAAATGGATGCTGGAGAGAAAATTTAGAAGCTAACGAGAGGTTGACTCAAAGCAAAGATCTGGTGCTTTGATAATGACTGCTTGTCTAGGTGTCACCAAAAGGAAAGTGTTGGTGATTTTGAGCAAGGTGGTAGTAAGAGGTGGAAGAGACAAAGTACACACGGGGCAATGCTGAGGTGTAGGCATTTTAATGCTCACTGTCTACACTCTGAAATAGCTACAGTAGCAAGTACTTTTCACCTGCACAACCTAACTCCTTCTGTCTTTTCTTTTACTAACTCAGAATTGGGAGTCTCTGTTATTGTATGACTAACCCTAGGCCTCATTTCTTATTAAAGAGAATAGAGATTGCTGGCAAGATGGCTTAGAAAGCCCAAAGACATGAGTCTGATCCTCTTGACCCACGCAAAGGTAGATGGAGAGAACTGATCCCACAAATTTGTCCTCTAACCTCCACACACTTACTGTGGAACACACACACAAACACACACACACACACACACACACACACACACAATCATGTACACAAATAAATACACGAATAATAAATTTTTTAAAAAAGTTTAAAAAGAGAGAGTGCATTGAGTTACACAACAAAATCAATTACCCAAAGCAGCATAGCACATTTTTCAAGGGAAATAAAAGGTAGAAAATATCCTGTTAATGTTATCCAAAGAAAGAAATGATATATATAGTGAAATCATCCTTTGCTTTTTACCTGTTATACTTTGTAATTTGATATAACTAAATAGATCACGCTTTTCAAACCCTCCCTCTTAGTACATGGAACTTGCATTGTCCACACGGAGGTGTGGCAAAGAGACAAGACTGGCTTGTCTTAGTAAGAAGCAACGGAATGCACTCTGGCTAGAGAAAGCTAATTGGCAGCCAGCTTCGAGTTCTTGGGAAATGAGCCCATACCGCCAGGCCATTAACTCTTACTGAAAAACACTGGGCGAGAAAACACGTGTGCTGTGCTTGAAAAGGGCAAAAATTCTGTTCATTTTTTAATGAGAAATCGTGATGACCCTGTAAATTACAGACAGTTCAACTTTGCTTGGCGCCAGATGACCTGGACTTAGGTTTCACATAATCGATCCAAAAACAACAGGTCCAGTACAGATGAATGGTCCGAGGGGCGCTGAGGAGAGTGTCGCATCAATCCCTGCCAGCTGTGGAGGCAAAGGAATGAACTCGAGTGATGGACTTGAGTGAGATTCCACTTCATGGTAATGAGGGTTTTCTCATCCACAATAGCACCCAGTTACAGTTTCTGCACCTAGATGGAGACTTGGACCCACAGTTCAAAAGTTCTCCCAGAGTTATTTCAAGGAGCACAGGGTGGATGTATGTAAGGTGGAGAAGCACATGCTCACTCCATAGGGGACGCATGGTGTCCTGTATGGTCACTCGTCCCTATGGCCTTTCACTGAACCTGAAGCTCACCGGTCAGCAAGCACCAGTGACCCCTCTGTGTCTGCCAATCACAGACCTGCTGTAACAGACACAAGCTTGGGGACATGCGGTCTTTTTACATCATGGGTTCTGAAGATCTGTGTTCAGGACTGGAGAGATGGCTCAGGGGTCTGCACTTCTGGCTCTGGTGGATGGAGGCTGGGAAATCCCAAAATGGAAACAAGAAGAAGATGGAAGCAACCCAGGATGATTCCTGAGCTCACTCACCCTTGGCCCTTCCCAGGGACACACAGTGCCCCCGACACACACACACACACACACACACAATAAATATTTTTTTAAAAGATCCAAATTCAGTTTCTCATGCTTGCACCTCAGGTATTCTAAACCATGAAGCCATCCACCTTCTCAACCCAGTTATTTGTTTGTTTGTTTTGAGAGGGTCTTATGATGGGCAGGTTGCTTAAATTCTCTATGTAGCTGTGGATGATCTTGAACTTTGAGCCTCCTGCCTCAGCCTCCCAGTGTTACAGTATCACTGTAACACTGTATATACTTTTTTCTTTTTTTTTTTTTTTTTTGAGCAGTATCCCTTTTAAAGCCAAATATTTTGGTTGCTACCTGAAATCTCTTGTAGGCCTCTCATTAGAGAGCAAAAAGCATCTTCTCGGCCTAAAGACAGATGATTTTTAGCCATATTTACTTCTTTCTCCCATTCTTGGGGAGACATAGGACACAGTACAAACAGGCATCCTGGATGCAATATCCCTTCCATGTCCGTGACTCCTTTCCCCTCCTGTGCTTCTGTGCAGCATGGAACAGCTTGTGACATGCTAACCCAACCTCCATTGCTTATCCCAGCCTCCCTAAGCTAGAATGTATGTTTTGTTGTTTTCCAGGAGGTCACCTGCATCTACTGTGACATCTGATTAATCGGTTTAATTATGACACTACCCAATAAATACGTGCTCAAGAAAGGAGCTACACAGAATGGACACAACCGAATGAAATAATGAAGGCCAATGGGATGAGGACGTGCCTGTTATCACTTGGTCCATCAAAAAATGTGCCACTATGGAAGTGGAGAGATGGCTGAGGGATTAAGATTCTGTGTCAAAAGCAGAAGGACCTGAGATCTGATCTCAGGTCCCACATAAAAATGCCAGACAGAAACGGCAGTGGCCTGCACATCTAGCCCTGGTGGGCAGAGCCTGGGAAATCCCAGAGCAAAGCAAAAGAAGGTAGAAGCAATTCAGGATGATTCCTGAAGTCACCCTTGGTCCTCCACAAGGATACACAAGCAGACACACACACATAAATAAATAAATAAATAAATAAATAAATAAATAAATAAATAAATAAATAAATAGAAATGTCCCAGTGGGACTTGTTGTCCTTGATCTTGATCTTAGCATCACTTCACAGTGTTAAAATCTTTCTTTCAGAACACTTAGCACTCAGCCTAGAAGTCTTCTTCTATAACAGTGGTAGAGGATCTAAACGCCCTGATAGGATGCAGTCCTAGGCAGTAGAAGAGCAGTGAATGGCCAGCCATAATGGAGAGTATCTACTGACAATCCAGCAAGGCTCGCCCAGAATCAAGCCAACCTAATCTCTCCCCATCTTAAGGCTTAGGGAATCTTGTAGAAGAGGGGGCGGTGAGATTGTAAGAACCTAAAGATGGGAATGTTCACCATTGGACAAGACATTCCATTCAAGGAAGGACTGCTGCATCTAGGAACTCACTACAGTGAGATTTGTCCTTCCCAAACCTGCATAATGACTGACATACCAACACATCCTCATAGACTATGGAAGAACTCAAGAGAGATAAGAACATACAGTGGAAACTTTGGGGTCTAAAGCTGGATGAGTGAAAGGAAGTGCCCCTATTAATGGGGTGGCCCAAAGAGAGGCAATTTGGTATACCACAGAGGCCTGAATCACCACAGAATAGATAAGACAGAGGAAACACAGGGGTCCATAGAAGCAGACAGGTACGAGTGTGGGAGGTAGTGGGATGGGCTGATGAAGAGAAGGAAGAGGGAAGAGAGAAGCAATATGCTTATAAAATTAGAAAAATAAAATAATAATTTAAAAAAAAATCTTCCTTCTTTCTCCTTCATTGGCCCACCTCTTGGCTCCGCTTCAACGTACTAATACCAGCACCATTGCTAAGGGAGCATGACAAGCGCGCCCTCTAGCGATGGCCCCTCAATAAAACGAAGATAAACTGGGCATACATTTCTCCTGGCTAAAAAGGGGCATGCAGACTGGGAGTGGAGCTCAGTGAAAGAGAACTTGTAGCATGCATGATGCCCTGCGTTAAATCCTCAGTCCACAAGCAAACAAACAAAGAATCAGGTCCTTGCAGGATTCAGAGGGATGCTTAGTGACTACATAAAAGGATGTTCCAGGGGATGGGAGGGAGAAAAGGGGAGGCAACGGGAGAGGGGGAGGGAGAGAGGAGAAGAAAGGAAGAAGAGAAAGGGGGAATACAATAGGGGACAAGAGGGGGGGAGGGAGGGAGATAACGGGATACTTATTGAGATTGTATGATTAGGAAAAAAATAACGTGGGAGAAAAAAAAGAATCAGGTCTTCAGAAGGATTTCCTAAATATTCAATATATTTCTCTAGACAATAGGCCCAACTGAAAGTCGGTATGCCCAGAGGAAAGTAACAAAGGAAGAGGTGAAGGCTAAAAGAAGAGCTATCAGCCCAGTTCATGCTAATCATTCCAGAATATGTTTTCCATGTCTAAGGAAGATGTACATTTTTCTCTTTAACAAAGTAAACATTCTGGGTCGCCTTCCATCTGAGCAAAATAAACAGATTGCCCGGGTGGATAAGGCACCTGCTTAAAAACCTGTCAACCTGAGTTCAACCTTCCACATGGTGGAACGAGAGAAGTAACTCCTGAAAGTTGTCCTCTGACCTCCACTGGCATATCATCTCTCTCTCTCTCTCTCTCTCTCTCTCTCTCTCTCTCTCTCTCTCTCACTCACTCACTTTCCTCTCTCACAAATGAAAAAAAAACATTTTAAATAAAAATCTACAAACTGCTTTCCTCGACCCCTCCCGCCAGCCACATCTCTCCCTTCCTCTGATGGTTCACAGTCCACAGTCCCACTTCACGAAAGCTCCTCCAGTCACTGGTCACCTCTTCCCATCTCTTTTTGAATATTTTATCTATTTATTAGAGAGGATGGGGGAGGCATGCACCCATCCACTCTATGTGCACAGGTGGGGATCAGAAGATACCTTTCCTTCCACCATATAGACTTCCAGGACTCAAACTCAAGTTACCAGGTTTGCAAGCATGTGTCTTACCTGTTAAGCTATCTTGTCAGCCCTCTTTCTCATCTCTGAATATCACTTACTTCAACTCACTTCTGCCCCAGCTTCAGCTGCCACACACATTCTATTCTACTTAGCTCTGTGCTGGTGATTAACTCTTCCACATGTGTGTCCATGTATGTGGTGAAACGGATGGAACTCATGCCCTCCCCAGCATTCTATTACTGAGCAACACCGCCAACTTTATATATATATATATATATATATATATATATATATATATATATATATATATATATATATATATATATATATGTTATATCAAGGCCAGACTGCACTACACAGTGAGTTCCAGGCCAACTTGGGCTATAGTATAAAAACCTTGTCTTGAAAACAAAGAAATAAATAAAAATAAAAATAAAAATAAAAACTGTGCTAGGCACTCAAAGATAAATCTCTATAATACCTACAGTAATTGCAAAGATTATAAACAGGAGGGAAGGGGAAGAAGGGCCTCCCCAGAAACCAGGAGAGAGGGGATCATGCAACAGCAGAGAAAATAGGCCACCATCAAGTACTGTAAATAAGAAATGAGACATCTGTTAAGCTCACAGACTTTCCTTTCTGGTCACTTGCAACTGATGAGGTTTGGTCTCACCAGACAGGGAGGGCAAAGAGTCTGGCAGATACAAAGTAACCATCCTGCAAATGGGAGACTGACCCCCCCCCCACTGGGGTCTCCTACTCTTATTCCATCTACCTTTGAATATACTCTTATAATAAGATTCTATTTTAACAGCCTTTTATCTCTGGGTAGGAGGTGATGGCGCCAAAGGCAGTGCAGGAACAGCAAAACTGGAAGAAAAAAAAAAAACATAATTCAGAGCATCAGAGATCCTTCATTAATCACCAGGAACCAGGCCAGCCTAATCTCTCCGCATCCTAAAGCTCAGGGAAATTTGCGGAAGAGGGGGCAGTAAGATGGTAAGAGTCTAAAGATGGGGAGGAGCAACGATATGCAAGATATTCCACACAAGTTAGGGCCAAAGTAACCATAATAAGACTTTGCATGACCTGTACAATAACTAACATATCAATGAACCCCCAAAGTCTAGCATGAATCATGGGCACTAGGATCCTTAGAGGCAAGGATTTAACAGCCACATTAGTATTCCTATACTAAAGGAGAACATAAAAAAGAGCTCTAGGCAAAGCTACTGAGTCTTTACACCTCATCAGAAGAGAGGACCCAGAGGAAAGTAAAGGATGCTCCAAGAATGGAGGGGGGGCCACTGGGAGAAAGGGAGGGAAAGGGGGAAAGGAAGCGGAAAAGGGAGGGAGAAAAGGGATCCAGGGAGGGGTGGAGGAAAGGGAATGGGGTACCTATCAAGTTTGTATGAATGGAAAAAATAAATAAATAATTTAAATTAATTAATTAAGTAAGTAAGTAATTTTTTAAAAAACTGTGCTAGGGGTGGAGCTCAGTGAGCGGAGTGCTGGCCTCATTGAAGCCTTGTGTTCTATGCCCAGCATCGTATCAAACTGGACATGGTGGTTCTGCCTGTAGTCTCAGCACTCAGAAGTAAAAACAGAAGGATCCAAAACTCAAAATCATTCTCAGGAACTGGAGAGATGGCTCAGGGGTTAAGACTCTGCTTCAAAAGTAGAAGGTCTTAAGTTTGGATCCTAAGTCCCATGTGAAAACACCAGGCAAGAACAGCAGCAGCCTGCACTTCTGGCTCTGCTAGGAAACCCCAGAGCAAAGCAAAAAAGAGGTAGAAGCAATCCAGGATGATTCCCGAAATCACCCTTGGTCCTCCACAGGACACGCGCACACACACACACACACACACACACACACACACACACACACATTTAAAAAAAATTCATTGTCAGGCTATGAAGCAAGTTCAGGAGCAACCTGGAATATATGAGAGCCGATCTCAATAAATAAACAAACTTAAAAAAAAAATGGCTCCTTGTTGGGGGTACTTACCACCACCCTGCTGTTATTGGAGATTGAGAGTCTAGAAATCGCTCTGATCAAGTTAATGAGTCAGCAGTGAACAATGTGAGGGTCTCACACAGCACTGTTTATAGTCATACATTTTGTAAACACAATGTGCTTAGATAACACCAAACAAATATATTTCTGTCCCCAAAAAACAATTGACATTAGCTTACTGTAACTTTATAAAGTTTTTACCTTTTAATGACCACGTTTAGTTTGAAACAAACACATTGTACAGCTTAACAAAAAAATTTTTGTTGTTGTTTCTTATTCTGTAAGCTTTTTGTTTCATATATTTCTATTGTTGAGACTGGGTCTCTTTCTGTTATCCAGAATGTCTTGAACTCATTACAACCCTCTTACCTCAGCCCATCAAATGCTGGAATTATAGGTGTGAGCCACCATTACTATTATAAGTATTTCTATATTTTTCTACTTTGGACAGATGACTCGGGGTTAAGACTCTGACTCTCAAGCAAAAGGACAGATGACTCAGGGTTAAGACTCTGACTCTCAAGCAGAAGGTTCTGAGTTCAGATCTCAAGTCCCACATAAAAACTCCATGTGGAAATGGCAGCAGCCTGTACTTCCAGCCCTAGTGGACAGAGTCTGGGAAATCCCAGAATGAAGGCAAAGGAGATAAAAGGAATCCAGGATGATTCCCTAAGTCACCTTCACAGAGACAAACAGTGCCCTTTGATGCACACACACACACACACACACACACACACACACACACACCACAAGCATACCCAAAATAATAAAGTTGTTTCATCGAAGCTAAATACAAACTACACACGTGAGCCTAGGTCCTCACAAGATCAAAAAATCAGTATGACCATCTTCTACCTTCGCCCCTTTCCCACTAGAGGGCCTTAAGAGCAGAACACATTTGGAGCTGGCATTGTTTATAAAAACAAGTTGAATGTGTCCAGCAAGACTGCTTGAGGCCGCACTGTAGCTTACTGACTTTGGTGGTAAGTAAAAGGAACGTAAAGTAAGAGAACGATCATAGACCTAAAGGCACAGCGTTGCAGCATTGCCACTCAGCCTTACCATAAAGTTCTATTTACCACCTGTGATTGCATGTTCTCAAAAGACGCAGTGCCCGGCTTGCTGAGGCTGTCCCTCAGCTGGGAGCGTGCCTGCCTAACATACGCAAAGCCCTGTATTCAACCTCCAGCATCAAATAAACCAGGCATGGTGGTTTCACTTGTAATCCCAGCATTGGGGAAATGGAGACAGAAAGATCAGAAGTTCAAGGCCAGCCTTGAGTAACAGAGGGAGACCCTGTCTTAAAACAAAACAAAAGAAAGTGAAAAATAAAATCAAACCGGTTGTAAATTCTTAAATGAAAACAAGAACTACTTCTTTGCTAGCATCTGGCAGGATATCCTGGGAATTCAGCTCAACCAAACTTTCCTTAGGTACTTGGCACTCTTTAGCCTAGGACTGTATTAGGGGGAAAGGGGTTGTTGGCTCAGGTTACTTTCTCCCAGCCACATCTACCTGTGGCGAGCCTGAGCTTAGCAGTTGCGTCTGAATACCACTGCGTCCACAGCCACCTCCACGTCAACCACAGGTCTCAGCCCGTCCCTTTTCTGAACTTTGTTCACAGCATCCTGTCTCTTCTGCCTGGAATCTATTCTCCTTCCCACACCACACCTTTCTCCTCACGGTTATGTTATTTTGATTCCTTCAACCTCTTAACCTCATGTATTATCCTGCATCTTCTCTCAGTTCAGTCTCTCTCCCTGCCATTTATCCAGGCAAAGCAGCTCTTTCTATTTCTCAGGGATCTAACTTGCTCTATCTTCTGCTCAGAATACTTTTGTGTTGTATACATGAGTATAGTAAATTTATCTTATTTTCAAACTTTAATCTCCAGTTCCATCACTCTTCCTTTTTCCCTTACAACCCTTCATCTCCCCTGTCAAAATCCCTACTTTCAAATCTTTTTGCTGTGTGATCCACTATGTTTAATCTATTTCATCTCTGATGACATGTCTGGCACGATTCATGCTCCAGCAAGTATTATAGGGTCAGTGGGCATACACCACTGAGGAAGGTATCTGCTTTTTTCTTTCCTATGAGCATTAATCCTCAGCAGTCTCTTAGGAAGGTGTGTAGCTTCTTGAGATCTTCTGTAGTGAGATATTGACAGGATAGTTCCTGTGCAGTTTTTGGGCAAGTATAGATTTGCCATGATATCTTGGACACCACACCCCTGTCAAGTCCTGGAGATAATGTTTGGCCCACTATTGTCCTCTTCAGGCTCTTCCAATCTTTTTGCCCCTTCTTCCTCAATGTTTCCTAAACCTTAAGACAAAATGCTTTCTTTAAAAAATTATTTTATTATTGTGTGTATATATATGGTATATATATATATATATATATATGTGTGTGTGTATATATATGGTATATATATATATGTGTATATATATATATATGAGTGTGTACACATAACACAAAAGACAGCTTTTGAGAGTTCTTTCTCTTCTTCTTAGGCAGTTTTAGAGCAGCCATGCTGAAGGTCTTGGAAAGCCATCCCCCTCTGCTGGGATTACTCTAAAGGAACCACCCCACCCCCACCCCATTGATAGGGAGAAACTGACTATATCCTCCACAGAGAAAAGGTCATCAACTTCCCCCAACCTTTTGCTTATGAAAAGATATGGAGATGAGTTCTCCCTAGCAGATAAACTAAATCCATCAAAAGAAACAGTTTGACCAAAAGGTGGTCAATATGAGCTAACCAATAAGGAAAAACCTTCTCCCCCCATACACACACACACAAACACTTGCCTAAGTGTATAAATATACCTGACCCTGGGAGCCACCTTGCTCCTCATGATACTCCATGTCTGCAGTCCCTGAGTTCCTTTCTTTTCTCCTCTACTAAACTCTGCTTTAATCCTCTACTAGTGTTCTGGTTTCAGCCTTCCACTCCAAACCCAAGAACCCGGCTGTATACAGACACCAGGAGAGTGACCCCACAGTACTTCTACCTGTTTCAAGGCAGGGTCTGTCTTATTCTCTATGTGACACTTACATGCTCCAGATTTAGCAGGCCTACAAACTTCTAAACGATTATCCTTTTCCCCTCCATGTCTCAGTAGGAATACTGGGATTACAGATGTGTGCTACCACATTGTCATAGTTAAGCACAGGTGTCAACTTGACTCTTGAGGGTTTGAGCTCTGGGCACAGTTGTAGAGAGTTGATGGTTGAGTTAAGCCCAGAGCAAACCTGAAGGAGATTGTCTAGCTGATGGGGAAGACCCAGCCCATGGTGGGTGGGGTTAGGCCCTGGATAAATCACAGAGAGCTGGTTGAGAGAGTTGGCATCCTTCTGTTCACTTGGCCAGACATGCTGGTCTGGCAAGTAAGGATTGTCCATCTCTCAGCTGTTATGCAGTGATGGTGTGGCCAGTTCCCTCGGCCCTGGTGTTGGTGGGTGCTCTCCCGTCAAGCTGGACTGAGAACTGTAACCCGACTGTCATAAGAAAGTAAACCCCTTGTTCCCTTAAGCTGTGTGATGGTCATTTATCAACAATGTTGCAGGCTGACTGCAACATACATCCTTCTTTTTACATGGGCTTCAGAGATCCAACTCAGCTCATCAGACCTATGTAGAAAGTTTTTACCTGCTGAGCCATCTTGTCAGCCAGCTTTCTAGAGTTTAGATTCTATCTTTCCTTCCTTCTGGTTTGCATATAGGGCTTTTCTGCATGGTCTTGATGATGCTGTTACCATGCATTCTATCTTGTTCTTTTGAATCTTTTAAGTGTGGAACTCTTCAAGCCACTAGATATTTCACAATGGTCTAGTCAGAGGTTAAATCTTCTAGTGATGTATTGTCCTGTGGAAATACTGTGTGTGAATAGTAGTAGTGGGGTTACAAATCTATCTTGTCCTTTGAAAATGTAAATAATTTTATTATATGGTTTTATATGCATTTGCTGTAGAAGTGGACCAGGGAATTAAGAGAAGAACAGAAAGATAATCAACCAAGAAATAGGCAGACTGCTTTCAAAGTGCTAGGTGTTATGCAAAATTTTGATGAGACTTTTAGAGTTTAGGTTTTAGAGTGTAGGATAATTGAACGCTGAACGTGGAAACCATTATGCAGAACAGCTGTGTCTAGAGTTGATTTTCTGTTCAACGGACACCTGCAGAAGCACAGACAATTTTTGCAAGCTGAGTTACAAATGCAGGATACCAGGCCTACTGAATTAGAATCTGTATCCTGAGGGGTATCTGTATTAGGTCCTTAGAGAGCACTTGCCTGGCCGGGGCAGGACCCTGGTTTCTATTATAGTATAGGGAAAAATTAATAAACAATATGGTTCTTGGCAAATTCTTCAGATAATTTGCACAGATCTTTTTTTTTAAGAAGATTAAAGCAGGGAGGGAGGGAACTGGTGTACCTATTAAGTTTGTATGAGCTGAAATAATAATAAAAAATGTATTAAAATAAAAAAGAAGATTAAAGCAGAGTTTATTAGAGGAGAGAAAGAACAGAACTCACAGATGTGAATCTGTGAGGGACAAGAGAGCCCTGGAGAACTCATGGACTCCAGGCATGGAATCCATGACAGGCAAGAGCTGGAAAAGAACTCATGGACTCTAGACCTGGAGTATCATGAGGGACAAGAGCATGCAAAAACTTCCTTTTTGAGAGACAGAAGTGAGATAGAGGTTCACATAGCCCAGGTTTTTAGCAGAGGAAGAGCTGGAATTATCACCCTTCTGAGTGTTGGAATTATTGGCCATGCCCGGCACTTTTTAAAGTACATCATAACTTAAGATAAAAAGTTTCACACTCTCTCTTTCTTTAGATTACTCAACTACAAACCTCAATACATATTTATTTAAAACTTCAGTTGGACAAAAACATTGAAACTATCCATCATAAATTCCATCATAAATTCACAAAAATGCAAACTTCAAAACTACTCTAAAAAATGATCTATCAATAGGGAAGACAGTCAATAAACCTATACATAAGTAGAAAGACAGTACATCAAATTACTCTGTAGGGAGCTGTTATTATACCCATAGAAAGGGAACTAACAGTGAAAATCTTTGGGCCTAAAACTGGATGAGTAAAAGGAAATGCACATATCAGTGGGGTGGCCTAAAGAGAGGTAACTTGATATACCACAGAGACTTGAGCCCCCACAGGAGTAGGATGAATACTCAGTATGTTTGTAAAAGCAGAAAAAAAATAAATAAAAATGGAGAAAGAAAAAAGTATTAAAAAATTATCTGACTAGTAGGAAATGTAAATTTAAAGTTAACTTTTCTTTTATGTATGAAAATATTAATGTTTGCTGAACAAGGGCTGGGATGTAGCTTGTTAGTGGCAGAAGGGTTGCCTAGGTATGTGTGAAGCCTTAATTCAGTCTTTCCTATCACAAAATAATTAATTAACTAAAAGAGAATTTACTGGGCTAGGGATATAGCTTGCTTACATGCACAAAGCCTTGAGTTGACATTCCTGCCCCTAAACACACCCGTGATCCCAGCACTGAGAAGAGACAGAGGAAGGTCACCCTCAACTATATCATCATCAGTCTAGGCTATATGGGAACCTGGCTCAAAAAGAGGAATAGTTTTTATTGATCAGTACTGCAAAAGATCTAGCTGACGCATTATGAAATAGCTCTACAGTTTTAAATTGTAATGAAAGATTTAGAAGTTGCTGGGGAGGACATTGGGCTTGTTTCAGCCTATTGCCTTTTATGATGGTGATTTCATGCTTGACTTGCTCATAATCCTCCAACTGCAGAAAAATATTCCATGTTGAATTCCTTCTGATGCTTATTACTGTTTGTTTCATGGTGCTAAGGGTTGAATCTAGGGCCTCGAACGTGATAGCCAAGTATTGTAGTACTGAACTACATCTCCAGCACCAGGTGATGTTCTTACAATGGTTTTTGAATGCAGCCGCAGTCGGGGGAGTGTAGCTAGGTGATAGAATGCTTCCTTCATTTGTACAAGACCGTAGATCAGTCCTTACCCTGTAAAAAAATAAAAGTACGCACATAGAAATATGAGTAAGTGTAGGTGAAGATCAACTAGAAATAATTCAGAATCAAGCCCATTCGTGCTATAACATTCAGAACTCTTAAAGGGATTCTGCCTCTACACTAGTATGGAGATCAAGAGCTTCGTTCTTGCATCATCTGAATTGGGTCCTATCCTAAGGATTTCTCATATCAGTCGCTTCTCCCATTTCCATCTCAAGTGTATTTAATGTAATCTTAACTTCTTTACTTAGTCATCGTATTCTCTATATCTTGTTCTTAATCAATCTGCTTCCACGGACTCTGCCTTTGCATAGAATGTTCTCACTTTGTTTTTGGTTTGGTTGGTTTTGGTTGGTTTGCTTTTTATTTTACATTTATTCATTTATTATTTTACTATTCATATGCTCTGCCTCATCTCTGTCTCTGTGTGTTTATGTATGTGTCTACATGCACATACCATGGCACGTGTGTGGAGGTCAGAAATCAACTCACAGGAGTTGGTTTTCTCCTTCCACCATGTAGATTCCAGAGATCAAATTCAGACCAACAAGCTCGGAGGCACTGAGCCATTTTCTCAGTACTCCTTGGCATTAGTTTTCTTTATTATTTATTATTTTAAAGTGATTTTACTGCTTGAGAACACAAGAGAAACTTATGACATTAGGAAAGAGGCTGAGGAGGTCTCTCGTTTCCAGTTAGGGGACAGGACCTACTTGGTCTTCTAATCAGCCAGTAGATTTGGCTCTGTGACAGAATCGAAAGGAGTTTGGCTAACATCCTTATCCTTTCTGCTCCTCTCAGGGAACAGCAACTGCTTTCTTAATTAAATGGTGGAGGTCCCCGGGAAGAAGAGGAGGAAGGCTTCGGACCTGAAGATTCTCGAGATTGTATTGCCAATCACAAAACAAACCTGGGCAGCCTGCTGTGATCCTCGGATTTTGTGAGAGTCAAGAGGTTTCTTGGTCACTTGGTAGACCTGCTCCTTCATGTCACCAGATGTCAACTTCAGCCAGGTGGGGACGCTCTGGTGACGGGGCAGAGCCGACTAGGTCAGGCCCTTCCTCAAGCGTGCTAGTGACACCTGATAGCTGAGCGCTGGCAGCGAAGAGCATGGTTTGTCTTTCTGAGGCAGGGCTCATCTATTCGCCCTGCATGGTCTAAATCCACTATGGAGCTAAGGCTAGACCACTGATCTTCCTGCATCCATCTCCCAAGTGCTGAGATTACAGATGTGCTCCAATGTGCCTGGCTTGCCTTAGTTTTTAAATATAATTGACTCCTGACCATTCAGTTCACTGATACATTTTTCTCCTCAGAAAGCCTTTGCCTAACCAGTCGAACTAACTCCTAAGACAGACACTCTTTATCAGTCTAGGTTATAACCCTCCAGACAGACCCCATCTAAAAGGTTTGTCTACCTATCGTTCCACAGGAATAAAGCTTCCTATGTGGTGGTTCACACATCACAACTATACTCTCAGCAGTTGTGATTGTATTTATGACACCATAGTTGTTCAATGAACAGGACTGACTACTTTCCAGGAAAAAAAATGTAGATTTGTCTTTGTCACCTGATCCAGTTTGGGTAACCGAAATGAAAATTTCACAAATCCCTCCATTTCATGCATCAGACAGCAGAAAATGCCAACTATTATTGCTTTCTGAGAGACTTGAGAATTGCAGTTGTTCAATAACAGAACATCAAATACAGAAACTGAGCACAAGCAAATATAAGCAAACACAAGGTTACAAGTTCTTGGACTTGGTTTTTTTGTTTGGTTGCTTGGTTAGTTGGTTGTTTTAGTTTGTTTGTTTGTTGCTTTGTTTTGTTTGGGTTTAGAGTTTGGCTTTTCGTGGTTTGAAACAGTATCTCATGCAGCCCAGACTTGACTTAAACTCACTATATACCTCAACATGGCTTTGAAATCATTATTCTCCTGCTTCCACTAACCCCTCTCCCAACCCCCAGTACTGGGATTACAGGCATGCAACTCCATATCCTGATAGAATTTAGATATCATTCATTTCTACCATAGTGACTAACTCTGATTGGATCCTTGTGTCAGAAGAGTTTCCAAGCATAGTGACACAGAACTCACAGAGGAGAGAGGAGATCAAGAAACAATTTCTGATATGAAGGCATCCTAAAGTATTGATAACTCAGCACTTTTTTTTTTATTGTTGTTTGTTTAGGATAAGTCTCCATATGTAGCCCAGAGCAATCCTCCTGCCTCAGCCTCCCACGTGGTGGAATTACAGGTGTAGGCCATCCTGCCTGGTTTCCTCATACAACATTTTATAAGTAAATTGGTCTCGAAGAGAAGTTTTATTCTACTTATGAGTCAGTGAATTTCCTCTGTTGCGAACACTGCTAATAACCAGATTAAGTCGCAGTAATTCTAGAGGAAAACAAATTTGCCACATTTTATGCTGTAAACTGATGGAGCTGACGTGTCATTTAGGTTTTCTGTAAACTGTCTTCTTGCATTCCCAGGCACTTCACCAGCTGGATACCCCACATCTGCTTAAAAGAAAGATGTATTTCTTAAATAGTTTGTCGTTTCCACATAGCACATGGTTCATTTCAGCTGTTACAGAAAAAAAAAAAAAAAAAAAAAAAAGCTCAGTTCATCGGTGATGTTAACTTTTGCCTAGCTCATTAAGTTTTAGGCTGACTTGCCCACACCAGATGTTACCCAGTTGGCAGCACAGTGTTTTCTCATCCACCTGTACGCCACTCTCTTAATTTTCCAGGTGCATTGCTCTCTGCCTCCTTGTATAAATAACAGTACTGAAATCTTCCAAGAAATGTGCCACTTGGTAACTCTCACCTCCTTCTCCATGAGGACCTTTGTGTCTTCTGCACTTGTCTCCCAGGATCCCCTTGTTCTGAACAACCATCTTTAAATATATCACATTTGTGGAGGGAGGGAGAGGACCAGGGTACCAACTGAGCTGGTATGATTGGGGAAAAGTAAAAAAAATTTAAAAATCACAGTTATAATACTGTATCTCATCTGTAAGGATAATACTTTTTGAAGCTAACTAGATTATTTTTAGTTTGGCATATTTTTAGCATGTGTATTTATACATCCATGTATGCAAGCATGTACAGAGCAGCACGTATGTGGAAATCAGAGGGCAACTTGCAGGAATCAGCTCTTGACTTCCTCCATATGAACTCCTGGGATTGAACTCCGGTCATCAGGCCTTGGAGAAACAAGTTCCTTTACCTGGCAAGCCAATTCGCTGGCCCTGAAACTGACGAAATTGCAGCTCATTTCTGAACTCGGCGCTTCACCATGAAGAACTTTAGCAAAGGTTTGTGCCTTTCATGAATAATGCACTTGAGTGATTAAAGTAAACTGAGAATAAGGTTCTCATTGGTGTTATACTAATGTTAATGAATGATTTAAAAAAAAAAAAAAAAACACTGGTTTGGTTGAGATAGGATTTAATATAACCTGGGCTACCACCTTCCAAGTGCTGAGCATTTCATTAACAATTATTTAAACAATCCTCTGAGTGTATAAATCAACTATAAGAGATACCACTTTCAAAGGAATCATTCAGGGCCAGGGATATAGTCCAGTAGATACTCTGCTTGGCTAGCATGTATGAAATCTCGAGTCCCATCCGCCGCACGACAGGCATGCAACTCCATATCCTGATAGAACTTAGATATTGTTCATTTCTACCACAGTGATTGTAGAATAATGGAATGTTCCAGGAACTCCAGCACTCTACAGGTGGAGACAGAGGCATTAGAGCACCCAGGTCATCAATTACATAATGAGTTCCAGGATAACCTTACATGGAATGGGACTCTGTCAGAAAGAGAGGAAGAGACTGTGTTGCAGTCACCTGCATGGTTGCTGATAAATGACCATCAAGCAGCTTAAGGGAACAAAGGGTTTATTTCCTTATGACAGCCAGTTACAGTTCTCAGTCCAGCTTGACGAGAGAGCACACACCAACACCAGG
This sequence comes from Typhlomys cinereus, assembly GCA_023101885.1. Taxonomy (NCBI): domain Eukaryota; kingdom Metazoa; phylum Chordata; class Mammalia; order Rodentia; family Platacanthomyidae; genus Typhlomys; species Typhlomys cinereus. Next base: position 6,971,183 of record JALPQD010000085.1, read on the forward strand.
GCCGAGGGAACTGGCCACACCATCACCATGTAACGGCTGAGAGATGGACAATCCATACTTGCCAGACCAGCATGTCTAGCCAAGTGAACAGAAGGATGCCAACTCTCTCAACCAGCTCTCTGTGATTATCCAGGGCCTAATCCCACCCACCATGGGCTGGGTCTTCCCCCTCAGCTAGACAATCTCCTTCAGGTTTGTTCTGGACTTAACTCAAGCATCAGCTCTCTACAACTGTGCCCAGAGCTCAAACCCTCAAGAGTCAAGTTGACACCTGTGCTTAACTATGACAGAGAGAGAGAGAGAGAGAGAGAGAGAGAGAGAGAGAGAGGGAAGGAAGGAAGGAAGGAAGGAAGGAAGGAAGGAAGGAAGGAAGGAAGGAAGGAAGGAAGGAAGGAAGGAAGGAAGGGAGGGAGGGAGAGAGGGAAGGAGAGAGGAAGGAGAGAGGAAAGGAGAGAGGAAGAGAGAAAGAAAGAAAGAGAAAAGGGGAGAGAGAAAGAAAGATAAGAAAAGAAGGAGAACATAAGATACTTAGCATTTTGCTACTAGGTTATTCCTCCTTTATAAATGTGGTGCAGTTCTTGGGAGGTGGAGAGAGGAGGATCAGAAACTCAAAGTCCTCTTTTAGCTATATAAAAAGTCAGGGGCTAATCTGGGCTGCATTAGAGCACATTTTGAATAATCATTGAATAACATTTATTGATTTATTCCATGCTCAAACTGAGAGGAAAAGAAATTTGATAACTCTAGAGCCACTAGAAGGATGGTGCTAAAACATTATTTATATAATAACAAAAGCTAAAATTTATGAAGTGTTTACTACATATCAAGGACTTACATCCATTATCTCATTTTATTCTCAGATGGACCCATCTGGCAGGTTCCCTGTTTCTTCCACTTGCTGAAAAGACGCTTCCCAAGCACTTTGCCCAGCGAAGCAAAGTAACTTCAGGAGCTTGATGTCTGCCTGGCCGAATTAGTAAGACCCTGGCTCACAAAGACAGAGGCCTAAAAAAACCTTACATGACCAATGTGTTTTGTGTGTGTGTGTGTGTGTGTATAGTCTACGCCTTATTTAAAAAGTAACTTTGAAATGACTCATTTGTTTTTCTATTTCATTTTTGAATAAACAGTTCTGAATCTTAGCTAAAGTTTGAGAGACTTTTTTTTTCTTATTACAGTATAGAGGTTTGAACAGAGTCACGCATATGATTAGCCAGGTACCTGAACACTGTGCCATATCCCCAACCTTTTACCTTTTTTGAAGGTAAACCAAATATATAATATATAAAAACCATATATATTTATATTTTTCTTGTATCTTGTGTGTGTGTGTGTATCAGAGGGCACTGTATATTCCTGTGGGGGACCAAGGATGAATACAGCAATCATCCTGGATTGCTCCTACCTCCTACTTGCTTCACTCTGGGATTTCCCAGGTTCCACCCACAAAGGTTGGAAGTGTGGACAGCTGCAGTTTAGGCATTTTTTTCTGTGTGACCAGGGATCTGAACTCAGGACCTTCTGCTTTCGAGACAGAGTCTTAACCCCTGAGCTATCCCTCCAACCCCACTTTTTATTCTTTACTTTAAGATAGTTTTAAGTTACTCAGTATAACCTTGAAGTAACCTTGAAATCACTAATGTAACCTTGGCAGACATCAAACTTGTGATCGTCGTGCCTCAATCTCCTGAATAGCTGGAATTGCAGACTTAGCTCACCAGACCCAATCATTTCTTTTTTCTTTCTTCATATCTTTCTTTCTTTCTTTTTTAATGGTTTAGTTTGATTTGATGGATTAGCTTGATTTGGGGGGGGGAGACAATGCCTCATGTAGATGAGGCTAACTTTGATTTCTATATATAGACGAAAATGACCTTGCATTCTTGATCTTGTGCTTCCACTTCCCAAGTACTTGCATTATATGTGTGCGCCATCATGCCTAATGCCCCTTTGTTGTTTCAGTAATAAGAGCTTCTACCAACAGTTGTTGACAGTTATGCTGCCACATGTCTGTGACCCCAGATAAGAAAGCAGAGAGATCAGGAGTTCAAGGTCACCCTTAGTTACATAGTGAGCTTGAAACCAACCTAGGCTCAAAAATAAAAAAACAAACTAGGGCTGGAGACATGGCTCAGGAGTTAAGCCTCTGCCTTGCAAGCAGAAGGTCCTGAGTTGGATCCCAGATCCCTCATAAAAAACTGCCAGAAAGAAGTGACAGCAGCCTGCACCTCCAGCCCTGGAAGAGGGAACTTCAGAACCTCAGAGCAAAGCAAGGAGGTAGAGCAATCCAAGGTGAGTCTCGAAGTCATCTTTGGCCTCCATGGGCACATACAGTGCCCTTTGATATACTGACACACAAGCATGCAAAAATAAAATAAAATAATAAAAATAAACAAACAAAAATGACACAGTTGTTGAATGTTGTGATCATTCAAGTTCTGGCCCCATTCATCCCTCCTCCACATCTCCTTGACTAAAATGTAAGCATTACTTGACTAAATTGTAAAAGTTAGAACCCAGCCTTAAACTTACCAGTAAATGTGTTCAATCCTCATTATCTACTAAATTGTTTTAAGATTCTATCTCTGCAAAAGCCCCCTTCTCAGTTCTTGTTTATTTGTTTATTTGTTTGTTTTCTTTCAGTTGCACTAAAGCTTGTATACTCTGGTCTTCCTGGTCTCTAGCAGGGTGTTTTACAACAGCCTTTTTTCAGAGGAAAATCTCTGAAGCAGGACTCCCATCATGCATCTCTCAGGAGCACAGTTCTACTCATTATCCGCATTTGTGCTGGATCGTGGATGTCAGTGTGCTGACAGAACTGACCTTTGGCTCCTGCTAATGGACTTCTAAACATGAGCAGAGGTTTTACTGCTCCTAGGGTCTGTTTCACTGTGGGGTCAAGAATGTTTACATCCAGTAGCTGGACTATCTTTTTCCTTTGAATTATTGTAGATAAAACCAGTCACTAAATACTCTTTTTCTTCACTTTTTTTGTTTATAATAGAGCATGATCACATTCTTGCTCTTCACTTCTCCCTCTGTACTTTTAGTATCTGTCCATTTCAATTGACAAATTAAAGTTTCAGGTATTTGAAGTGTACAAATGACGGTTTGAGTTGGGCATGGTGACACATGCCTGCAGTGTCAGGTATTCCAGAGGCTGAGGCAGAAATGTCACAAATGCCTATCTGAGTTATGAAGTAAATTCATGGTCAAACTGGGAACCCAGTGAGACAGTAGAAATAAAAACTAAGCTAGGTATAATTCAGTGTAAAGCACTTGTCTAGAAGGCTGGAGAGATGGCTCAGTGGTTAAGACTCTGCCTGGCAAACAGAAGGTCCTGAGTTCAGATCCCAGGTCCCATGTAAAAATTCCAGGTGGAAACAGTGGCGGCCTGCACTGCCGACCACGGTGGGTGGAGCCTGATAAATCTCAGAGCAAAGCAAGAAGGAGGTATAAAATCCAGTATGAATCCCACAGTAATCCTTGATCCTTCACAGGAACACAAAGTGCCCTCATACATACACACACACACACACACACACACACACACACACACACACACACAAATAAAAAAATAAATAAAAAATAAAACGTCTCACATGCTGGAAGAGCTATTAGGCTCAATCCCCTGTACCACAAAATAATTATCAAGTGATTAGAAATCTCACTCAGTGATGAAGTCTATGTTTGGAGGTGTGAGATGCAGTGTTTATTCTCTAGCAACAAAAACACCAAAAAAATGAAAAAATACCCATTGAACGCATTTTGTAATAGCACCACAAATTGACGTTTACAAAATTTCTCATCTGTTCTTTTGAAAAGTAACCACCTGTAAACAAAGTGTCGAGCTTCCAGGGTAATGTACACCGCACAAGAACACACTCTTTCCAATCTTACCAGTGGGTATTGGTGGTCTTTGCCTGGAATGGATGTTTCCAGGTTCTTGGCGTCTTGTTCAAAGAGTCGAAGAAGCAAACACAAAAAGTGAAGTGACAAAGGCTTTTGCTCAGAACTAAAGTGAAGTAACCCCAGAGCAGCAGTCCCAGAGTGGAATTTCCTCAGGGGCATCTGGTTCAGGCCCAGCGCTTCCTTGTCAAGCTTCTCGTGAGAGGTTGATTGCTGGGCTTGGATTGTGGGTAGTTTTCAGCTTTGAGTGACACACTTTGGTAATGTAAGCCTGAGTCACTGTAGATGTCCTTTCCCATGATGCTTCTGATTTTAATCACATGCATGACCAGTCATGCATAACCTAAGATAGTAAATTGGATATTTTCTAAAAGTTTACTCAGAGGACGCAGTTTGCTTTACTGTTTATGCACTCAACACTGGTCCAGATTGGATTAGTGCACTGGCCTCCGTTCCGAGATGTAATTCAGAATGTGACTGACCACAACAAAGTTACTTGTGGTTGTTAGGGAGCAATATAGATCGGCGGGACCAAAATGACCAGTTGCTTTCTTCTGAGAGGGGTGTGCATGTAGCTTGATGCAGGTGAGAGTCCAAGGTAACTAAGAGCATTATTTGGAAAGCAATGTGTGTATGTGGGTTGTAGCCTAAGCTAAGTGGGGTTTCAAGTTGGTAAATTATCCCTGTGCTTGGTTGTTTCATGTGATACATCCTTTATGATTATGGCTGACTGAGTACATAAATAGAGCCCCTTTAGTTTGAGAGATGAGCTAAGAAGAAATCAATGTAAGGAGGTTACAGTGAAAATACACTTAGCTAGAAAGGAATGGTAAAGAGAGGGGGAAAAGGAAAAGGGAGGGAAGGAGAGAGGAAATGAAGGGATTCATTGGCAAAGCCATGAAACCATTGATCTGCCACCAAACACAAAAACCACTAATTAGTTCCATGTGGTCATTTGGACTTTAATGAAATAAAAAGATAAATTTAGTTTCTCTGTCATGCTAGCTGAATTTAGCTATTCGGTACTAACAAATGTCTTATCAACCTTAGGAGAAAGCAGAGAAAACATTTCCATCTTCACAGAAAGTTGATCTGGAAACTCTACTTTATTATGTAAGACATCAGCGGGTACTATAGTAAGAAGAAGAAGAGGACTGTAGGAGGAAGAGGAAGAGGAAGAGAAGGAAGAAGAAGGAGGAGGAGAAGGAGAAGGAGAAGGAGAAGGAGAAGGAGAAGGAAAAGGAGAAGGAGAAGAAAGGTTGTTGTTTCAAGAGGCTGGAGAGAGAGCTTGGTTAACAAAATGCCAGAGATCAGATAACTAGCATCTAGCATCTATGTAAAAAGACAGATGCAGCTGTCTGAATGTTTGCAACACCATGATGGAGGGTGGGAAAGCCAGACTGGATTCCCAGAACCCATTAGCCAGCCTAGCCACACTGATAAGCTCCAGATTTGTGAAAGATCATGTTGTAGTTAAGAAAGACATCAGGGCTGGAGAGATGGCTCAGGGGTTAAGCCTCTGCCTTGCAGGCGGAAGGTCCTGAGTTCGAATCTTAGACCCCATGTATAGATGCCAGGCGGTAGCAGGGGTGGCCTACGTTTCTGGTCCTGGTAGGGTGGAGCCTGTGAATCCCGGGGCAGAGTAAACAAGGAGGAGGTGAAGGTGGTCCATGGTGGTTCCAGAATTCGTCCGTGGTTCTATACACACACACATACACAGAAATTCATCTTCCTAAATGGTACCAGTGTTATGAGTAGACGATCCTATTTAGCAGACTGAGGAGTGATAACCACGTGTTCACAACCTCTCTGGGCTACCCGGTCAAGGCCAGCCTGAGCAATTTAGTAAGATCCTATCCCAATAAAATAAGATGAAAGGGGTTGTGGTTTGGGATTATAATTTCAAATCATTATAACTATCCTCAAGAATCACATCTCTAGTAATCAAAATAGAAACTGTTACAATCCACGCATTTTTGCCAAGAAGAAAAGTTTATCTTGTCTTAAAATAAAAGGTTCTCATGTGGAGTTCATATGCAAATTTCATTAAGGTTGATCCTCTATTCTTTTTTTTTTTTTAATTTTTTTACCAGTTCCCTCCCTCCCCCCTCCTCCCCCTCTATTCTTCCTAACCCACTTCCTTTTTGCTCTGTTGTCTTGCCAACTAAAATTTGTTTTTACCTAAAGTGAAAAATCTGAGCTTCAGGTTTAACAAACTCTTGAAAAGTATTTTCTGCATTCTGCTATTAATGGAAACTGCTTCCCCAAGGTGGGAAAAAATAGTTGAGATCCTTGAAGAAGTGGTGGACAGTTTTCAAGAGGTCTGATAAATATGTAATCAAAAGTCATTTAACTTTCATTGCTTTATTTACATTTCCTTATTAATCGTCTGTGTGTGTATGTGTGTGTGTGTGTGGAGGTCAGAGGACAGTTACAGACAAGAGTGAGTTTTCTCCTTCCATCGTGTGGGTTCTGAGGATTAAACTTAGGACCTCAGACTTGTTGGCAAGTCACCCACTGAGCCAACTTGCAAACCTACAATTCAATCAATTTTTGAAATATTGGTTGTATAATTTCTGGTCAGGTTTTGTCATGGAAAAGAACTGATCCCTCTCTTTTGACCAAAGCCTACATGCAGATGTTGGATTTGGGATACATCTCATCAATTCAATGTGCATATATGTCTCACATATAGTGGAAATTCAGAAAGTTATAGTAGACCAGACCAATAGCAGCCCTCTAGGCAGTGACCTGGTACAAATTGGACAGGGGGAAGTTTGAGGCTTCTTCCTGGTCCAAACACTGAGCTGGTCACTTGGGACTGAGAAATGATTCATTTTTCCTGTGTAGAAAAAGAGACAAGCTTGTGAGATGGCTCAGCAGGTAAAGGAATTTGCTATACAAGCCAGATGATCTGAGTTTCATACCCCCAAATCCACATAAAGGTAGAAAGAGATAACTAATTTCACAGAGCAGTCCTCTAACCTGACAAATGCTCTGTGGTAAATATGTACACACGCACACATCATCATCATCATCATCATCATCATAAAAGACTTTTAAAGAAGGAATAAGAGAAACAAGCTTCAAAGGATATTTTTTATTTTGGTCAGCTCATGAGACACCAATGCACTGAAGCTTTTTCATCTGTGGCATTTGCTTCAAATGCCAAACCACTGTTGAATGGTCCTCTTTCAGTTCTTTAGTGACTTCTCATGTGTTGCAAGAGGATCAGCTTCTGAAATCATTGTCCAACAGTCATTGCCAATCTCCAGCGGCCAGCCATGTGCTCCCCATTTTCAATGCTGTCATCTTTTTTTGAAAAACATCCTGAACTGCCACTGCACTGTACGTTTGCTAGATTACAGTTTCTGTGCCAAATGTGCAGTAGATACTGCGAGGTATCTCTGCTGTGTTGTGACCCATTTTGAAGTAGAATAAGAAAAGTCACTCAAATTTACTTTTTACCTAACATCATTTCCATGATGTAAAATAAATAGAAAATAAACAGCAAGTAATGACTTGTTAGCAAAAAAGCAGGAAATTGTGCATTAAAATGATGTGGAACGCCATGATTAAGAATGGATTTCTATATCAAATGGCAATTTTTAACTTTGTGAAAACCACAATTACTTTCACGGCAACTTAAATAAAATAAAATGAGAGATTCGAAACATCGTTCTGTGGTAGAGCACTGTCTGGTGTGTGCAAGGTTCTCAATCCAATCCTTGGATCTGAAGGAAAAAAAAAAAGATAAGGTGGTAGAAGGCAGCATGTCTGGCTTCTTCTCTTGCAGAATTCTGGCCTAAATCCAGCTTAAAAACCTAGGAATATGTGTTCTTTGCCTATAAATATACAAAAAAAATTTTGTTATTTTTTAGTCTTTTTTTTTTTTGAGAAATGGGAGTGTGTTGTGATAGGATCTCATTTTGCCATGTAGCAAAGATAGATGGCCTTCAATTCCAGATCCTCCTGTATCCGCATCCCAAGTACTCGGATTACAGATTCTCACTCTCCACACTGAAGAAATAATTCTTACTAAGCAAGCTTTAACTGATTTTTTGAAGCCCTAGGGAATCAGGTCCTCAGTACTGAAATGATCTACTACTGGGATGATTCCTCAACCCGTACATTTTTTTTTGCCGGGTTTAAGTCATTTCATACGTAAAGCACTGATTACACAAAACATATGATAATGAACTAATGTACAACTTAAATTATTCACATCAATTGCCATCAAAATAAAGTGCAGTTAAGACAGGAGCGAGATTTTTTTACATGCAGTTTGGAAGAGATCACACAGAAGCACTGTTTTTTTCCAATAAACTTGCCTTTTCAAATGTTTTTCTTTTCAGCCTCACAGAACCATGTGAGTTAAGAGCTCTCTGGACCTGGCTGTACATATTGAACCACTCGGAATGATGACCATCTTCTCTGCTGTTAGGCAATTTGGAACATTACAGTCAAATGCCTAACCGCCATTTTCAAAGACCTCTTTACAGATGGTCTCTCTCTTACTCAATCCTCCACAGCCCTCTGCTTTCCGGTCAAGTATAACTTATTTTTTTAGTAGTTTTTCTCTGCTGCCTGTGACGGAGCACCTGCAGACATGACTGTGTGGCAGTACCACCAGCAAGTGACCTATTACATCTTCTCTATGCCTCGAGCATCAATCACTCTCTTTTGTAAGACAGAGTCTCTCTGCATTGGCTGGCTAACCTCTAACTCTAGATCCCCGTTGATTCTCCCTCCTTAGTGCTGGGATTACAGATACGCATCAGCAGACTGGTCAGTACCCAAACTATAAATGAAATGCAAGATTGAATGAGTAAGAAAGCAACCCCCCAAAGAGAGACAGCAGATATGTACTGTGTGGTTTAATTTGTTCTAAGTAAAGATATTCAAGGTAAGTGCTGAAATCCCAGCACTTAGGAGGTTGAGGCAGGAAAACTGCCTAGAGCTCAAGACCAGTGTGGGACATACAGTGAATACCAAACCAGCCAGGGCAGAAGACACCTTGTGAGTCTCTTCTTTCCTTCTGCTATCTAAATTTCAATAATTAACTCAAGTCCTCAACCTGGACGAAAACAACTTTCACCCATGAGTCACTTCCAGACCCACATCTCAGTCTTATGTATAATAGCTTATTTATTTGTTAATTTATTTGTTATTTATTTATTTTGAGACAAAAGTCTTACTCTGCAGCCCAGATTGACCTGGAATTTGCTGTGTTAGTGGAAGCTGACCTTGAACTCTTGACAATTCTCCTGCCTCAGCCTCTGGAGTGCTAGTATTACAGGTATGAATATCTTCATGTGTTTATTTAACTTACTTTTAACAGAGAGACTCATATGCAAAAACAACAAACAAACAAACAAACAAATATATATATATAAAGAGGGAATCTGTAAAGAGGGTCAGGATGGATATAATTTTAGAGGCTTTAGGCTTACCTCTACTTCCAGAACATTTGCAGCATTCCAATTCGAGTGCTAGGAAACAGGATTCCCCTTAGGCAAAGGAAAATGTTCTGCAAATCTGTGCTTCAGTATAGTGGTCTGGCCAGTTCTCTGCACATTCCTGGAATGTTTCTTTACACTATGATGAAAGCAAACCCTAGGAATGCACAAAAAAATTATGTCCATCTTCATCTTCTGTGAATTGCTACCAGAACCTTAAAACAGACAAAAAAGAGGTCCTTCCACCCTTATCGCTGTGATTAACTTCACTGGTGACAAGCATAAAAACAAGTGGTCCATCAACTCTTTGGTAACTTGGGGTTGTTGTTAGGAGTAAGAAAATAAGAGAGGGCTGGAGATATGGCTCAGGGGTTAAGCCTTGGCCTCGCATGCAGAAGGTCCTGAGTTCGGATCCCAGATCCCACTTAAAAAGACGAGGCAGAAAAGATGGCGGCCTGCACTAAGGGGGCAGAAGCAATCCAGGGCGATTCTGGATGTCATCATTGGTCCCCCACAGGGACATAAGTGCCCTCTGACTCGCAGACACACACAATAAATAAATAAAATTTTAAAAGAAAAGGAAAGAAAAGAAGTAAGCAAAAGTCTGTGTTGAGAAATCAATGCTCGTTGAATTCTAGCAGGGCTTTAAATCAGGCTCGTTCTCAGTCAGAAATCACACATTTGTGATTTGCAACCATAACAGAACATCAGCTGCACTCCTCTCTCCTTTGAGAGGCTCAGATAAAAGGCAATCGGGTAAGAATGCAGTGTTATTACCTACCTTCTCTTTGAAGCCCCCGTTATTTACTCATCATTCTCATTTCACTTTGTCTTACTTACAGTTCTATGTGTCGTTCTGCGTCTAGCTCAGGAGGAAAACAGTTCTTATCATAAAAGCCATCTAATTTCAGAGCTGGGTAAAAAAATTCAAAGCCAGAAGAAAGTGGATGATATTGAAAAAGAGTTAAGGATCTTGATCAAAAAATGCAAACGTGACAAAATTAAGACGGCCTACTGTTATTATTATTATTATTATTATTATTATTATTTTGAGACAGGTTCTCAGTAGCCCAGCCTGCTTTGCTTCAGTCTCCCCAGGGCTAGGATTATCACGAGCCACTATTCCTAACTCCATTTTGTGCTGCTCACGTGTCTTTCAGCATGGACTCCCACTGTATGTCTCTTGCCAGCACATTTGGGGTTTAACGTGACCCTGGCCATGCATATATATAAAAAGAAAAAATAGTAGTAACTCCAGAATGTTATAATCAAAGCAATTTTTGTATGGAATCAAAACATCTGCAAAGTAACTATTCTAACAAGGTCTCTCTGACCTAAATCTGGCTCAACTACTACTATTTTTGTGGGGTTTTTTTTCTTTATAGATGTCAAAATTCTTTATTTTATTTTTTTTCAAGTACAATTAGTAATAATCCTTGCTCCCTCTTTGCCCCCCCTTCCTATCCTCCCTCACTTTTCCCACCCTCTCTTCCCTTCCTTCATCACTCCTTCCCGGATACAGTACCCAGAGACTTTTGAAGCATGAGCCACTCTCTGTATTGTGCTTAATTAATAAAGGACTCCTTTTCCCCTTAATTGACTTACAGAATGGTGGTCTGTCACTTTCACCAGTGGACATAACACGATGCCAAGTAAATTAGCCTGCTCTAAAAGGCACTGTTCTAAATTCCAAATTCCTTAGGCTAGTTATCTACGGAAAAGGTTTCACACAACCTTGTTTTCTGCACACTTGTCTTCTGCGTCGCTGGCTGAGATCCTGAAATTGGAAGGACTCCAAAGACTTCTCAGTGTCCGACGGGAACAGTCCTCACCGAGCAGACTGCAGCGGCACAACGGGCTGTAAAGCCTGGCTTGTGGGAGACGCATTCCTGTGATGTCAGAACTTGGGAAGCTAAGGCAGGAGTTCCAGGTCATCTCAGCTACAAAGAAAAACCCAACCCCAAAAGCAATGACAGAGGACAGAGAGATGGCTCAGGGCTTAAGACTCTGCCCTGCAAGCAGAAGGTCCTGAGTTCAAATCACAGATTTAAAAAAAAAAAAACAAACAAACCGTGGCAGCCTGCACTTTCCGTCCCTGGTGGGCGGAGCTCTGGGAAGCAAAACAGAAAGGAGGTAAGAGCCATCCAGGATGATTCCCGCAGTCACCCTTGGCCTCCCACAGAGAGACACAGTGCTCTCTCTCTCTCTCTCTCTCTCTCTCTCTCTCTCTCTCTCTTTCTCTCTCTCTCTCTCTCTCACACACACACGCTAAATAAATAAATAAATAAAAACAAAAAAAATATCGTTGAGACTAGATTCTGTTGCAACAACAGAATAAACGCTACAAACGAGTAGTGTGTGTGTGTGTGTGTGTGTGTTGTAAAGCAGTGAGTCACACAGACTGGGGGGGGCCTTCAGGTAAGGACAAAAATTCTAAAGCCCAGTGGCTGTTTGGGGGCAGGGAAGGGGGGGATGACGCCCTTTTCTAATTGGCCCATTTAATTCCTCTTTGCAACTTGTCGGGCCCCACAGTGATGTCTTTTGGGATGTATACAAAATCTTCTTTGTGCTAATGATAACCCTAGGACATTCAATTAGCTTGGCATTTAGCCCTTACTGAGAGGGTCAGAAGTGAAAAGCGGCTGCTTCGGGAGTGATTTCTCTTAGAGCACCATTAATTGGGCTGTTGGGGATGCTAATGAGGGAAAGTAAGAAGGACAGAATGGCTTATGAGAAGGATGTAGCCAGGAGCAGAGGGCAAGTTCTGCTGTGTTGCAGATCTGGGTTGGGATGAGAGAAAGAGAGAGAGAGAGAGAACTCACTTGACAGTGCTCCGGTGATCACCCTCACTCTCTTACAATCTTGGTGATTGAACCTAAGACTTCAAGCATGATAAGAAAATGCTGTATCTCTTAGCTCTACCTTGTCATTTGTTTTGGGATTCTGAGAGTAGCAGCAAGCTCCGGCCCTTCTGTCTATACTTCCAAGTGCTAGGATTATAGGCAAACGTCATCATTCCTGAATCCTCACCCCTTTTTCAATTTTTAATTTTGAGATAGGAGCTCTCCAAGATGTCCAAGCTAACTTTGAACTTGTGATGCTCCTGCCTCCGCCCCCTCGTTTTCTCAATCTTCTCTTTTAAAGACACAGACTTAGCTGGGGATACAGCTCAGTTGGAAAAGGGCTTGCTTGGCCAGAACACACTGGGAAATTCTTTGATGAAGCCGGAAGTGGACGCGCATAACTATGATCCCAGTATTCAAGATCCTGTTTCAAAAAAAAAAAAAATCAAAACAAAGAGACATATGCTTTTACTAAGGGCAGATTTCTCATAATAGAAATTCAGCTTCTTTCTTTTGCATTTGAACTTTTAAATTATTTTTATTTTTCTAATTTTACAAGCATATTGAGTACTTATCCCTGCTTCCCTCTATCCTCCCTCCCATTTCCCTCCCTTTCCTTCACCAGTCCATCCCACTCCCTCCCACACTCTTCTTCTATGGATCCCAGAGGTCCTTCTGGCTTGTCTACTCTTGTGGGGGTTCAAGCCTCTTGTCTTATATCATGTTGCCTGTCTTTGGGCCACCCCACTAATAGGGGCTTTTCCCTTCACTCATCCACCTTTAGTCCCCAAGGTTTCCACTGTATATTCTTATTTCTCTTGAGTTCCTCAATAGTCTGTGGGGGTTCTTTTTTCTTTTTATAATTATTATGTGTGTGTGTCCTGAGTGGGGGGAGGTCACGCGCCACATCGTGCATGTGTAACAATGAAGATTGCTCTCTTTCCACCTTTATTCTGAGCCATCTTGCACATCAAACTTTAATTTCCTTAATTTTTTAATGTTTACTTACTTATTAGAGAGAGAGAGAGAGAGAGAGAGTATATGCTCACATTCATAGTACACAGGTGGGAGTTAAAGGACTACTTTTTGGGAGTCAATTTTTGCTTCTGCCAAGTGGTTCTACTTGGAATTGAACTCAGATCACCAGGTTTAAAAGCAAATCTCTTGTCCCTTTTTCTGATGCTTAACCCCACCCCTACCCAGTTTCAGTTTCATTGCAATAAAACAATTCAACATCCTGTCAGAATCTTGAAAATTTTGAAAATTTTGTTATCCAGATGATTGTGTGTGTGTGTGTGTGTGTGTGTGTGTGTGTGTGTGTGTGTGGCACGTGCATCATGTGTTTTTTAAAAACTGTGCTGCTGGACCTGGAGATACAGACCTGTAATCTCAGCTATTCAGAAGCCTGAGATAGAAGAATCCCAAATTAGAGACCAGCCTGTGCTTTGTTTACAGATAGCAACAAACAAACAAAAGAAAAAAGTTTAAAAAGGGGGAAGGGACTGGGGGTTTAACTCAGTGGAATAATGAATGCAAGCAGAAGGCCCTGGGTTCAATTCCTAGTACTGCACCCCCCCCCCAGAAAAAGGAGGCATCAAGGCAAGCAGCATGCAGCCCGGGGTGGCCTCGGATTCATATACATGACTTCAGATTTGAAAACTGCTGCCCCAAGCTTCTACATCCCAGCTTTGCTGGCATTACCCTTACAAGATGCAGTTTTCTCAGGGCATGCCAGCATCCTCTGAGAAAGGTCTGTGGCCATTGTATTTCTCCTTCCTTCTTAGCAGAAGAAAGAAGTCTGAAGGTGCTAGATCACTGCTGGGGTCCAGAGCCTGCTAAAGGGAATGACAGATTTGGGAATCTGCACTTCTAACTACCTTACTATGTCTCCAGTGGCTCCCTTCTTTGGCAATAGGTGGACTAGCTGCCAACACACCTTCCAGTCCCCTGTCATGAGAGATCCTTACAAGATGCCCAGTTGGCCTGTGCCGTCCCCAGTCTTCAAATGTCCATAGTTCCTCCATTGCTCTTAACCTGTCAATTCAGGGCTGAGCTCTGGAAACATCTGTGACCATTAGTGGCTAAGGCCCAAGCAAGCTTGAGGAGGACTGTCTAACCAATGTGGGAGGACCTAGTCCACAGTGGGTGAGAGTGAAGCCCAGTTTGGGTGCTCTTGTGTTTCAGAGCAAAAGATTGAAACCAGGACACACTGAGAGATTTAAGCAGGGATTTTATTGAACACAAGAGAAAAAGGAGGAAATGCTTGGATGTTCATTCCGAGGAAGGAAAGAAGGAAACCATGGGAGAGCATTAGAGCAGAAGAGATAGCTTAAAGCTAGAGAGAGCGGAGAGAGAGTTGCCATAAACACACAGCAATAGGACAGAGCCACAGGTCATGACTAAATAAATGGTGAGAGAACAGGAAGAAGAAAAAGTGGTAGGTGGAGCCTTGATCTTTTATAGTCTGGGGCTCTAAGGACCGGTCCAGGAATTACTAGTAAAGACTGCAAGGAAGGTAGATATGATTTTTCACTGGACTAACTATGCTAGTTGTCTAACAGAAATTAAATTATTGGGCTGGAGAGATGACTCAGAAATTAAAACTCTGCTTTACAAGCAGGAGGATCTGAGTTCAGATCCCAGGTCCCACATTAAAAACAAACAAACAAACAAACAAACAAAGGTCAGGCAGAAAGGGCGGTGGCCTGTAGTTCTGGTCCTGGTGGGTGGAGCTTGGAAAACCTCAGAGCAAAGCAAAAAGGAGGTAGAAGCAATCCAAGAAGACTCTAGAAGTCACCCTTTGTCTTCTACAGGGACACACACACACACTAAAATAAAATAAATTTTAAAAAAGAAATTAAATGATTCCATTAAAATCATTCCCTGCACAGGTGGATAGATGGCGAGAGCTGGTTCAGTAAGCTGGCATATGTTGGCATGAGGGCATGCAGGCATTCTGCAAGAGAGAATAGAGCGGGCTCCTCGCAGCAACTTCTGTGGGTACAGTGCAGTCAGTTCCCATGATTCCTGTTAACATGAACTGTACCGTCAAGTAGGACTATGAACTGTGGCCGGAATCACAAGTAAGAATAAAAACCATTGTTCCCTTAAGCTGTTTGATCATGTATTTTTCAGCAACACAAACTGAAGCTGCCACGCAGACATACTGGCAAGTGGCAAAATAGGTCTCTCACTCAGCAGTTCCTGTAGATGTGGTTTCAGCCTGCTCCTCAGCTCCGGATGTTGGTAAGAACTCTTTTGCCACGCTGATGAACTTAGCCAGGATTCATAAGCAAGAATAAACCCCTTGTTCCCCTAAATTATTTGAAGAGACTGGAACACTAGCTATCACAGGTCAGACAACTGACTTTTCTTCCTTCCGGGGAAACAAGCTGGGCAGCCTTGTGACGGGGCAGCTTCTCTCCCAGCTCTGGCTTCCCCTTTCCCTGGGTGTAACTTCGTGGGTGGGCTGGTGGTACAATCCTATCATCTCAGTTACTTGGAGGCTGAGACAGGAGAATCACAAACAGTAGCAAAATAAGAAGCAAAACCAAACAACTGGGGCTGTAACTCAAGGATGGAGCACTTCCTTAGCATGTATGAGGCCCTGGGGCCAATTCCTGGGTCTGCAAAAGAAATAGGAGGAGGAGGAGGGGGAGAGGGAGGAGGAGGAGGAGGAGGAGAAGGAGAAAGGGGAGGAGGGGAAAGAGGAGGAAGGGAAGGAAGGGGAGAAGGGAGAGGAGGAGGAGGGGGAAGGAGGAAGAGGAGGGGGAGGGGAAAGACGAGGAGGGGGAGGAGGAGGAGGTAAGAAAAAAAAAAACCAGTACGTCAGGCTTGGACTGCTGAGCATCACAGTAGTAATACAAACCTGCAATCATAGCACTCAGGAGACTGAAGCTGTTCAAGGCCAATCTGGACTACATACTGAGACTGTCCTAGACAAGCCAAAACCTACTGTATGCCAAGGTAAGTAGGAAGAATTCCTACTTTTCAAATGTCATAGCTGAATATAGCAAAGCATGTATTTATTATTATTATTATTTATTCAATTGTGCGTGTATGCATGTGTGTATGTATGTGTGTGTGTGTGTGTGTAGAACCATGGGCAAATTCGGGAACCACCATGGACCACCTCCACCTCCTCCTTATTTTCTCTGCCCGGAGATTCACAGGCTCTGCCCTACCAGGGCCAGAAACACAGGCCACCACCACCCCCCCCCCCACCCCCGCTTCTGCCTGGTGTCTATACGTGGGGTCTAGGATCCGAACTCAGGACCTTCCGCCTGCAAGGCAGAGGCTTAACCCCGAACCACCTCTCCAGCCCCCGTATTTTTTATTATTAGCATGTATTAGTTATATAGAATAATATATTCATTCTTCATTATGACACTTTCACACATGCTCCATTTTCCTCTCTTGCCCCTCCCCCAATGCACATATCTTAAAAATAGACAACAGAATGTCTACTTGTGTTACTGGCCCTGGTACTACTAGCTGTTGGTTTGGCCTGCTGGAATATCAACCACGCGGCCCGGATCCTTGTTCATTCTCGCCCCTTCACTGCTCCATGATTAGCGTGGGCTAGTCCTCGGTACATTTTTAGTCAGTAAATTAATGGAAGATTCAATTATGAATATTTTTCAAGCTTAAGAGAGACAGAACTTTATTTTTTTTTTTTTTCCTTCCCTGCTGTAGAGGAGGTCGACCAACAAACAAGACAGTGGTCTCTGCTGGTCACCACACATCTGTTTCTCCCCCTCCCCCTCCCTCTCCCCCTCTCCCCTTCCCCCCAAACAGAACTTTAGGCATTAAGATGATAATATCACGAAAGAGATTTTCTTATCTGTCTGTCTACTATCGTCTGTCTGTCTGCCTGCCTGTCTGTCTGTCTGTCTGTCTGTCTGTCTGTCTATCTATGGGCTGGCTTTCAATTTGAGGCAATCCTTCTGCCTCAACCTCCCCAAATGCTGGGATTGCTGGTAAGTGCTGAGATTACATGCATATGTTATCATAGCTGATTAAATACCCGGTATTTTAACACAAGATGGCTTAGAAACTACTACAACTTTAGGGCCAGAGAGATGGGACAGGGGTTAAGGTTCTGCCTCATAAGCAGAAAGTTCTGAGTTCAGATCCCAGATCCCATATAAAAATGACAGGCAGAAATGGTGAAAGCCAGGTACTGGAAGGTAGAACCTGGGAAACTACAGAGCAAAGCAAAAGGGAAGTAGAATCAATCCAGGGCGATTCCTAAAGTCACCATTGAACCTCCAAAGGCACACACAGTGCCTTCTGATACACACAGACACACACACACACACAGACACACAGACACAGAGAGAGAGAGAGAGAGAGAAACTACCACAATCCCATTTGGGAGGTGTAGGCAGGAGGATCATCGCAAAGACAATCTGAACTAAATGTCAGTTCAGAGTTATCCTGACCTGCAAAAGAAAAATCTAAAACCAAGTAAATGATTTAATTCATTTTTTTAAAAATTACATTGATGTTTGCATATGTTCCTTCTCATGTATGCCATGGTGCAAGTATGGAGATCAGAAAACAACTTCCAAAAGCTGGTTTAGTCCTCCTCTTCTACCTCATGGGTTCAAAAGTTCAAACTCAGATCATCAGGGTGGCAGACACCTTCACCTGCTGAGTGAGCAGCTCACTATGTGGCACTGGCTTGTCTGGACCCAGCCTCCAGCATGCAACCCTTTCCTGCTTCTGCTTTATGAGCAGACCACCGTTGTGAGCCACTACTTTAAGTCATTTTTTTAAAAAAGATATTAGTAATCATTATCTTCAATTATGGTTAAATATCATAAGCTGAATTTTAGTAATCCATTTTATATTTAGAATGTTAGCTAATTCAACCATTCTTCTTCTTCTTGTTTGTTTTAGCTTCTGTTTTCTTGACATGAAGTCTCATTCTGTAGCCCAGGCAGGTTTTGAATTCATTACATATCTCAGATTATTAATTCCTTTGTTTTCCCTCAATGGTTGTTATAACTTTTACAGTTGTGTTTTCTGTGAGGGGAATAATGGTAGTAGATACCTGAAGTCCCACTTGGGTGGTTGAAGCAGGAGGATATCAAATTTGAGGACAGCATGGTCTACATAAGAAAGCTGTCATGGGCCGGGCAGAATGGCTCCCGCAAAGAAGGGCGGCGAGAAGAAGGGGCGTTCTGCCATCACGAGATGGTGACCGGAGAGTACACCATCAGCATTCACAAGCGCATCCACGGAGTAAGTTTCAAGAAGGGTGCCCCACGGGCACTCAAAGAAATCCGGAAATTCGCTATGAAGGAGAACTCCAGATGTGCGCATTGACACCAGGTTCAACAAAGCTGTCTGGGCCAAAGGAATAAGGAACGTTCCATAACGCATCCACGTGTGCTTGTCCAGAAAACGCAATGAGGACGAAAATTCGCCAAACAAGCTCTACACTTTTGTAACTTACGTCCCTGTGACTATGTTCAAAAATCTACAGACAGTCAATGTGCATGAGAACTAACTGGACAGTGTACAATAAAGCTGTTAAAAAAAAAAAAAAAAAAAAGAAAGAAAGCTGTCTTACTGGGGAGAGTCAAGTCCCTAGTGGGAAACTTCTACTTGCTGTTTTACTAGATGAACAAGATGTGCCTACCATCTAAGTAACTATGTCCATATCCACAGATTAGTTCTGTCAGCTTTGGTCAGAGGGGTTAGTGATCACTGCAGAGACTCGGCTGGTCAAAATAATGAGAACAAGTGACAATTGAATGCTATGCCCACTTGCTCATTTATGTATTTATTTATGACAGGGGCTCTGTATCAGCCCCTGCAAGGTTTAGCTCAGGAAATACCATGGAGGTGACTTTGGGGCACCACATGACAATACGACTTTAGCACTCACGGTGCACGGTCTGTACAAGACTGGCCAGGTAACATTCTGCCTTGAAGCATGAAGGAGTTCCCAAGGTTCCCCCCTCCCTAAGGATTATGTGTGGTTACAGGGGGAGGGAAAGTAGAAAGGGGACTGGTTGGGAAGAAAAAGATCAGTAGGTAGGAGGGCAACAAAAGAAGCTAAAGGTGGGGAAATATAATCAAAACTCATTATGTATAAGTATGGCATTTCGAAGCCATTGTAATATGTGATTAATATTTACTAATAAAAAACACTTCAAAAGAACTGGTGAGATAGATTAATGGATAATCTTGTTTCTGTGCAAGTATGAGAAATTTACTTCAAATCTCTGGAACCCAAGAAAAATAGCTGAGTGTGATTACATGTCTTGTTACCCCAGGGGTGTGAGAGACTAGATAGGTTTGCTCTGCTAGGCTTGCTGGTAGTCAGCGTAGCTTCAGGTTCTATGAAAAACCCCGTCAGAGAGATCACCCACATTCTCTCCTGCACCTCCAGTCTCCAAGGGGAAAAAGTGTTCCTTTGAATGGCAGCAAACTGAAGAATTCACAAGCACATTAAACCCAGGATTAACTGCCTCAGTTTGCACTCAATTCAGAGGTCAGCAGTGTTATCTCCAATTACTTTATTTTTCCTTTTTACAAGTGTTTTTTGAATGAGACTCAACGGGTAGGTTTTTACTGGTTTATGTTGAAGCATAAGGTTAGAGAATTTACAAATGTATGTAAATTACATGAATATACATATATATGTCTTGGTACTAGAGATTGAACCCAGAGCCTTACAGATGCTAATCATGCACTCTACCTGTGAGCGACAGCCTTAGGTTACTTGCTCATTTATGTATTTATTTATTACAGGGGCTCACCTTGTGTAGCACAGACTGGTGGTCCAAACCAACTTCAGGTCTCTTTAGTAAAACTTTTAGAGGTATGCTCAATCACACTCAGGAACTTCTAAATTTAGAGAATCCCTTAGATTATTTTATAAGAAAGAACGACCTGGGGGGGGGGATTCACATCTTGGGATGGAATGGTAACTGAGAATTTAACCCTAGGCCTTTGGCATGCTAGGCAAGCATTCTACCAGAGTCAGACCTTTACAAGAGAAAATTGAACTTATTTACAAGTCAGTAGGTTAGATGTTTACTCACTATGCAGGCAAATCGTCAACAGAAATTTATACAAATTCTTGTCATCAGCAAAATAGTTGATTCTTAAAATCTAGTGCATCATAAAAACTCAGTGGACTTTTTAAAAACTTTTAATAGTTAGTAGATGAGAAGCTATTAGTGCAGAGAAAGCTGAAGTTAAACCAGATTCCAGTGTCCTGACAACCAGCATTCAGGGAGATAAAGGCAGAACCAAAAAGAGGGGGATGGAAGGGTGGGGGAAGGGGGGAACGCGGGGGAGGAGGAAAGTTGGACTTTTGGTGGGCTGGAAGGTGTGATTCAGTATCTGAGCACTTTGTAGCCAGAGAAGCTAGGCCCTGACTAGATCTGCATCACAAAAACCGAGCCCAAACGAAAGCAGTTTACAAAAACGACATGTACGGCCTGCACAAGGTGCAAAACAGAGTTAGGTGTTCAAGTCCTGGTGTCTGCATCTGATTGTTCTCCCAAGTTCCAACATTAAATCCACTCTTACAGTCTGCTCAGAAATTTCCGGCAATTTTTGTTTGTCCCATAGAACTAAGCTTGGTCTTCAGCTTTTCCGAGACCCCTGAGCCACACCTTGGAGGAAAGTTAACAAGCTCCCAGAGGGCGGGGCGTCGTAGCTCCCGCCCTTTATCCCAGCACGTGGGAGGCTGAGGCAGGACCATTGCCCCAGGGCAGCGCTAGCGTGCTGATCAGAAGAAGAAAGAAAAAGCCCCTCAGAGATGAGCCAGGCACAGCTTTCCTAATTCATTCATTGGTGGTAATTTCATTAATTGGAAAACACTGGAATTTATCGGTTCCAGGCGCGGGGGCGTGGCCGGGGGGAGAGGGCCTGGGCGCGCAGGAAGTGGGAGGAGACTGGGGCGGCTGGGCGTGGCCTGGAAACCAGTGGAAGTTTCTTGGGTCAGTTTCGTCTTGCCTGAGGCGGGCAGGTAAGTGGGGGTCTCTGCGCGCGTCCCTGCGCTGCCTGGTCACCTGCGCCTTCCTGTGAGCCCCCCTGACCTTTGCTTTTGGGTGGAGGGAAGCATGTGCCTTGACTTCGGCTGCACTTTGCCTGTTTTTTGAAAGGGGGGAGGTGCTGGGGGTGTCCCCGGCGGTGCGGCGGGGCCCCGGGCTCCATCCCAGCGTGGGGGGTCCTGGGCGATCAGGAAGCGACGCTGCCTTTCGTTAAGGCGCGAATGTGAATGGCCAGCGGGAAGTGGTCCGGAGAAAGGGGGAAAGGGAAGGTGAGGTGCAAGAAGGATTTTTGGAAAGCGTTGAGGCCAGGCAAGAGAGCAAAGCACTTCGTTTCCTTCAGAAGGTTACAGACGCGCTTCTGGACCGGCCCGAGACTCCTTTCCTGGCGTCTTCCGGAGACCCAAAGTATGGGGTAGACCGACCGGGGGACCAGCCATGCTGGCGGCTCCCAGAAAACTGCCAGCTTTTATCAGTTGGAAGACTTGTGAGACCCAACAACGAATACTTCATGGAAAACTTATGCAAATGCGAACCCTGAAAGTCAATATGAAACTGATTCCGAGATATAAAAGTGACATACAAATGTTAATTTGTGGCCCACTTTAGGGGTGGTTGGAAAGGACCTAAATTTCATTTATTTCCAAAGGGCTCTTCATCTCGGTGTCTTGCCACGAAGCCTGTTGAGCTTCTGTTTCTTTATTTTAAGAAGAGGTGCTAATGAAATCGTAATAAGCGTTTTTTAATGAGTGAAAATTAGCATGCTAAGTCCAATAGCCGGTTAGAGGTCCAATACATATAGAGGGATAGCGGTTCAATATATATTGGTTTCTCTGTACTAAAAGAAATAGAAATGCTTCGTTGAAATAATTCAGTGCTTTCTAGAAAAACAAACATGCTCCCTGTGGAGCTTCCCGCCCTGGGTGGCATCCCAGACTGTAATGGAATTACGGTGATAGGAAACTGCAGTTGAAAGTGGGAATGAGGGCTGGAGGGATGGCTTAGGCATTCAGACTCTGAAGGCAGACGGTCTTAGGTTCGGATCCCAGGTCCCACGTAAAAACACTTAAGTGGAAACGGCAGCGGCCTCAACTTCAGCCCTGCCGGCAGGACCTGGGAAATCCCAGGTAGAAGCCATCCAGGATGATTCCCGAAGTTACACTTGGGACACTACAGGGACACACTGTGCCTTCTGATACACAAAACCCGTGGAGGGGAGAGAAGGAAGTGGGTATGAGGAATAATGTGGAAGATTCACCTTCTACCAAAAAGTAGAAAGGTTCTCTGGCAAAACGGTACTTGCTCTGAGTCATAAGGCTGCAGAGTAGAAGTGAAGTTTGCTGAGGATGGGGGTGTCAGGCACTAGGACAACTGTAAAGGGAAGGATGGTTGTGACTGGGGCTTGTTCCAGACAGACTAGTGTGATGTGTCTGCCGCCACGAAAGCAGAAGTGATCTGTCACTGCAGATGCTTAGAACAGGACCAAAACGAAGGAGCAGCTATGCAGTTCTGAGTATTCTGTTAATTTTAAAATATGATTGTGTTTTTTAATATTTCATTTATTTACTTGAGAGAGGCAGAGAGATATGACATAGCACTCAGGTAGAGGTCAGAGGTCAACCTTCGGAAAAAGTCTGTTTTCCCAGGATTTCTCTGCAAGTGCTTTATGTGGTGAGTTCTCGCTCTATAGTCCCTTCCAGTTCATTTCTATTGCTTTACACTTCATTGTCTTGCTGCATAAGTAAAATAACTTTTAAATGGAAAGCATAATAAAACAAACTAAAGATAAAGAAAATGGAGAAGGTGAGGGAAAACCATCTTTGAGGTTGATTCAGTGGATGTGGTACATGATGTGAGGGTCTCTTTACTGCCAAGCAGACATTTTGACTTCTGCTGTCTCTGCTATTTATTTTCTTCTATTTCTGTTGGAATCTTTTTTAATCTGAAGTGGTCTTATGCAGTTCAGGCTGGCCGCGTGCCTCAGTCTCCCTGATGTTGGCATTGCAGATCTGAGCCACGGCACCTGGCACCTTTCATGCTTTCATGTTGGTTTGCTGCTCACTTCTCCATTCTGATCTTTTATAACTGGGACTGAGGAGGATTAAAATGACACTCAAAGGAGAATGCATACTGTCAGTCAAGTGCAGTGACTCCCTAGGGGCCTTAAATGCCAGCTGCCTTAAGGCTGGTTCAGACACCAGAGGACTGGCTGGCAAGATCTCTCTCTCTCTCCCCAGCTGAGCTCCATGGAGAAGTCAGAGGAACAAGAGGAATACAGAATGTCTACTCAACCGAGCACATCCTCTTCAAAGATCCCAGCAAAGGGGACAAAACGAAAAAAGGCAGAGAAAGACAGCAAAGGTAAGAGGTCTGTGAAGGCCCAAGTCTCACATGTCCAAAACCTAAGGAATTTCACAGAAGGTGTCAAAAAGGACAAGATTTCCATCCTGCATTTTGCTGTTTTTTTCAAATAGTATTTATTTATGAGAGAGGGGTAAAGGGAAAAGGCATGCGCATACATGCCATGCCTCAAGGGGTACATGGGCAACCTTCAGGAGTCACTTCTCACCTTCCCCCATATAGACTTCCGGGGTTAGAACTCAGGTTTGCTAGCAGGCACCTTCCTTACTGAGTTATCTGTCCACTGAACCGATTTACTAATTTTACACTTCCATCAAAGCCTAGTTTGAATCTTACCCGTCAATCTACCCCCTCTCCTTCACTTTACAGCACTGATACTTTTCCATCACCACAACTCGCTTAGCAAACTTAGTTCTGCTAGCCAGTTCGGCCTTCATTTGCTGCTAGTGGCAGATCTTAGCATGCAGTGATTTGTGAGCAGACAGCTCTAAGTGCGAAATGTCATCCTTGACATGGAACGTCCCCTTGTGAAAATAAAGAGGACAGTACCTAACCTTCAGGTGAAGTGGGGGTGAAGGGGTAGGTGGTAATTTGCATATATTCTGTAAACCCTTAATGATACTTAATGGTGTCATAACAATCATACTGTTCAGGGGGCACATTCGGGGGACCTTTCCAGAACTGTGGCTGTGTGGGAGTCTCCGCAGCAGCAGAACAAGGAGAGAATGCAAGCAGTAACCCTGGATGTTCCCTCCCTGGGGTAGCAGTGAGGTGTACTGCCATTTAGAGCAGTGCAGTTGTGATGTGTTCGTTTCTCCTGCAGTAATCAGACCACATCTAAAGCTTCCATAGTTCTCTGGGATGGAAGTCCAGCTCCCCGCATTCTGTGAACTGGAAAACCCCCAGAGGAGAAAGCATCTAGTAATGGGGATGTTTACAAAGTAAAACTGGGATTTTCAAGTTAGTCTAGCTCTGAGGTTTGTTCCCAGTCTATAGATTCAGTCTTTGATGGGTTATTGAACCACATGGCGGTGCCTTGGCTATGGCAATCAAAGCGACTATGTTCTCAAAATTCTACAAGGCCACACAAAAACCAGCTATTCCTAAATGCATTCCATTTTCCTTCAGATTCTAGTTCCAAAGTGAAAGCACAAGCACGGAGACAGGGACCCCTCGCAAAAAGATACCAGTTCCCCCTCTGCCCTCCATACTGCCTCCAGTCAACGAGATCCACCGGGACATTTTGCGAGCTTGGTGTCAACAGTTAAAGCTAAGCAGCAAAGGCCAGGTGAGGGGCTATGTAGGAAGCCTGTTGCCCAGGAAGAGGGTAGATCCAGACTTCCATTAACAATTTTTTTTCTTTCTTTCTTAGAAATTGGAGGCATATAAGCGACTATGTGAATTTGCTTACCCCCATCAAAAGGTAACTGTCTTTATTTATTGACTATTTACCATTTACCCAGGCTTGATAGTCTCAAGTTGACAGCCTCAAGCATCTTCCTCCTCAGTCTGCCAAACGCTGGAGTTGCAGGCCCTTGTCCCCACTTCCGACTCCCTCTTTACTTCCTGGCTGGCTCAGAACGCAATAAAGAACCACGCTAGCCTTGAACTCAAACAGTTCCTGGAGTTAGCCGTGGTGCCGACCCAGCGCCTTGTTTGTGAGATTGAAACTCGTGCTATTTAGCCAGTTATTATTCTCAAACTCCCTAACTGAAGTGAGCCTCCTCCTTGGGCCTTCTAAGTCACTGAGACTGGCAGGTGTGTGTTCACAGGGCCTAAAGTATTGTCAGTGCCCATAGTCTTTCCTCCCCACCCCCCATTGTACTAGATCTGTATCTCCTTCAGTGTTGCGCGTGGGACCCAGGGCCTTGTGCATGTTAATGTGCTCTACCACGAACAACATTTGAAGTGGCCAGGGGCCAGACCTCTTGAGCCTACTCCTCATGTCTAACAGAATCCATACTCTTCCCTACCACTACTGATGGCATTTTAAACTTTTTCTCATCTGTTTGCATGCGTAGAGCTCAGAGGACAAATTTGGGTGTCAGCTCTGACCTACCTTGTTCTGAGATCTTGTCAGATGATCAAGCCCCCAAGCGTGGGGACTAGTCCACGTTGTCACAGGAACACTGGGATATTTTATGCATATTGCAGCGTCCGACTTTTTACACAGCTTCTGGACATTCGCACTCGAGCCCCCTGGCTTGTAAAGTGAGCATTATGTACATTGAGCCCCTGCCCCAGTCTTTAATCTTTCTCATTGTTTTCTGCAATATCCTAGCCTTATTTGAACAATATCCCAGAAACACCAAAAGAAGCCAGGAAGAAGGCATCCCAGAGAAAATCAAAAGTGTGTAAGGAAGAGACGCCGTATCCCATGGAGGCTGCCACCACGGACATGGTTTCTGGAGCCGAGGAGTATCTGCCTGCCCTGTGTGAGCCCCCTGTTCTCTATGAAGAAGTCAGCACCACCGTAGTTACCACATCAGCCCCTGAGGCCGTGCTGGCCTCGTGGGCTAGAATCGCAGCCAGTGCCGGGAGGATGGAGTCGGTGCAGCCCGAGCCACAGCCAGAGGTCTGCGGTAAGCAGCGCGGCCGCGGCTCCGCTCCAGGGGGCGATGAGCTCCGTTGAACAGCACCGTCCTGCGAGCTGCTGAGTCCAGCGTGTACCATGGTACCGCCGTCTTGGTCAGGGGCTGCCGGCTGCTTTCCCTCCAGTGTTTTGGGACAGTGTCACTCTGGCCCAGACTGGCCCCCTCCTCCCTCAGCCTCCCAAGTCCTGGGTGTGTAGCTGTCTACCGATACCACACTCGCCTGAGACTTTTAACCATTACTCGGTCGATAATGGGGAAGCCGGTCCAGAGAACTACACGTCAAGAACAAATCAGGAGATAGCGATGTGTTTGGCTCTATTTCTTCCCTTTTCCTTAAGGCATCTAAAGGAAAAGTCTAAAAGCAACTGTCTGGGGTCAAGCCCTGGTTCTGCTTGAATCTGTTAAAGGGAGTTACATTAACATATTCTCTAACACCATCTCCAGTATTGTTTTGATAAAATACACGTAGAATCCCCGAGGATGTCTTTAAAGGCCTGTGGTCCCATGGGGAGACAGCAAGATGAGTTCATTTTTTATTTATTTACTTATTTTGTGACAATTTTATGCTCTTTTTAATTTATTTTTATTTCTGCGTATATGTGTCTCTTTAGTCTGGTTTAGGAGTTTAATGTCATCTTAGGTTTCATAGTCGCAGGCCAGCAACGGTGTGGGGGAGCTGGGGAGATGACTTAGGCATTAAGCTTCCAACTCCAAAGCAGAAGAGCTTGATTTCAGATCCCCACATCTGCATTAAAAACTCCAGGTGAAAGTGGGGGCAGCCTGTACTTCCTGCCTTGAAAGGCTGAGTTTAGGAAGTCCCAGAGCAAAGCAAAAAGGAAGTAGAAGCAATCCAGAGTGATTAGAGAAGTCACCCTTGCATCTCTGCAAGCACACACAGTGCCCTCTGATTCACATATGTGCACACACACATGCAAAAAATTATATAAATTGAGAGAAAGAAGGTATACACATGCTGTTATATATGGGTAGACATCAGAAGATAGCTTTCAGAAGTCAGAACTTTCTGTGGGAATTGAACTCCGATAACCCAGATTTGCAAGTAAGTGTCTTTACATACTGAGCTATCTGGTCAAAAAATTATTTTTAAAAGTATAGCAAAACTATACTTAGCATGATACAATGGTGTAAAGAGTTGTCCCTAAACTTTCAAGTTACATGTAGGGGAAAGTTGTGCATGTGTTGGACAACTTGAGAGGTGTTCTGGGAGTCATACTAAAAGCCTCATACGTGCTGAGCAGGTACTCTGTCACTCGCACTGGGTTTTATTCACAGCCCTCACACACCCTTTTCTAGAAGGGAACAAATGGAATTGCAATGAATTTAGGATTCCAGGATCTTCACAAGATGAGCGCTTGGGAACAGCAACTAAATTAAGAGTGACATGTGCTCTTGGTGCGTCTTCCACAGGCCACCTGTGGTGTGTGGTCCATGGCAGAAGTTTCCCTGCAGACTCCACCGGCTGGGTTCGACTGCAGTTCCATGCTGGGCAAGCCTGGGTACCTGAGAAAAAAGGGAGAGTCAGCGCGCTTTTCCTGCTTCCCGCCTGCACATTTCCTCCCCCCCACCTGGAGGACAACATGCTGTGCCCCAAATGTGTCCACAGGTAAGGACCGTGCCTTCAAAAGTTGAAGGTGGGGTGGCAACAACAGACTTTTAGTTGATTGGGAAAAATATATCCTCCTTTTTTAAAAAATATATTTTAATTCTTATTTATTGTGTGTGTGTGTGTATCAGAGGGCACTGAGTATCCCTGTGGAGGACCAAGTGTGACTTCTCAAATCACTCTGGATTGCCTCTACCTCCCTGCTTGCTCCCCTCTGGGATTTCCCAGACACCGCCCACCAGGGTCAGAAGTGTAGGCCGCCATTTCCACCTAGCATTTTTATGTGAGACCTGGAATCTGAACTCAGGACTTCTGCTATCAAGACAGAGTCTTAACCCTGAGCCATTTCTCCAGCCCCCAGTCACTTGTTTTCTGCAATTTGACCAGTTACACTTTCCTTTGCAGGAGACTTCTAAGCTGTGCATTGAGTGTTTCTGCAGTTTATGGGTACAATCAAAGTTTTTTTCAAGGCAGTTTGATATGGGATACATACTACATTTATTTAGCTGTGCTTACTGGTTTTGTTTGTTCTTCCTGCTTGTTTTTTGGATTTTCGAGACAGGCTCTTGTAGACCAGGCTGACCTGACATAGGAGAATCTACTGTCTCTACCTCTTAAGTGCTGTCACCCCCAGCTCTTTCATTTTGTGTTGTTTGAGACCAGTCTGATCTGCTACAGGATCAGGTCTCATTGCTTGCCTCTGCTACCTGATTGAAATTATAGATGTGTATCCCCACACCCAGCTTCCATCATTTTTGGGGGGGGGGAGGCTTGCACAAGAAGATAGGTAAAAGCAAGCTGGATGAGGGTCAGAAGGCATCATTGGAAATCAGTTCTGCTTTGCACCATTGGGGCCTCTGAGGATCAAAGCAGGGTCGACTGCCTTACCCACTGAGCTATGCCTTTAGTTCCTTAGTTTTGTGTTGACAGGGTGTCACAGCTGCAGTCTCAGCCAGGACTCAGCAATCTTCTTGCCTCCATTTCCTAGTGCTGGACTAGTATAAAAGATTTCTTAGGAGAATTAACCTGATAGAGAGGAGAGATAAAGAGGCTTGGCAAACTGTGCCAAGATGAGAAAGAACCATATGTGAAGCAGAAGTTTTGGGTAGTGCAATATCATGTGGTGGTACAGGGTGAGGGTTAGGCTTGTCTTCCTAGGGTCCATAGAACATATGGCAGTGCCTCTCAAACTATTGTGACAGCTACTCAGGTGAGTAAGAATAGTTGGATCGGGAATAGATTTCAGTCATGCCCTGATTTTGGCATCTGATGTAGAAAGTTTTAAAAAGCTGGGCGTGGTGACTTGCTCTTGTGATCATAGACTTTGGAAGGTCGGAGAGCAGAGATTTAAGGCCAGGCTAGGTTATAATATATGAGGCCATTCTGGGATTCACACAACCCTGTGAAAATAAAAGGAAGGAAGGAGGGAGGGAGGGAGGCAGGGAGGGAGGCAGGGAGGCTGTAAGTTAAGGGGTTAAGACTGCCTCACAAACACAAGGACCTGAGTTTGCATCCCAGTGTCCCCAGACAGAAAAAGCAGTGGCTTGTACTTTTAGCCCTGGAAGATGGAGCCTGGGAGACTCCAGAGCAAAGCCAAAAAGGAAGCAGAGCAATCTAGGATGATTTCTGAAATCACCGGTGCACAAGGTGCCCTCTGAACACACAGGCACACACACACATACACACAACACACACCACTGGCAACAAATAAATAAGAAAAGGAGGAAAAGGGTGGAGCAGTGGAATGCCATGTGATCAGCAAACCTGCGGCTTTTCAGGCAGGGTGTGGCGGGCCACACCTGTGATCTAAGCACAGGAGAGAGAGGCTGGAAGATAGCCTGAAGGTTTCAGGCTAGCCACAAAAGGTTTGGTTTGAATAACCATCTGAAGGCCCTCTTGGACGTCCAACATGAAAACAGGTCTTGAGGTCCCGTCTCCTCTCCTGTCCATAACTTGCACAGAACAGAGCCTTGAGAGCTGGGCGAATGGTCGGGAACCATTGGTGACATTACAGGTTTCTTACTCATGACCTTGAAGTTCATGGCTGTTCTGCAGCACTAAAGATGTATACTAGGCTAGCCTGATTTTCTTGCTTCCAGCTCTTCTGGTCTACTCTTCAAAACATTTATATGGGGGCTGGAGGGATGGCTCAGGGATTAAGACTGTCTCACAAACTGAAAGTCCTGAGTCCAGATTCCAGATAGCACGTGAGCAACGCTGGCACAGTCTGCACTTTCGACCTTGGTGGGTGGAGCCTGGGAAATCCCAGAGCAAAGCAAAAAGGAGGTAGAAGCAATCCAAGATGATTCCCGAAATCATTCTTGGTCCTCCACAAGGACATACAATGCCGTCACAAACACACACCATCTGGGTGTAAGGTGCACTCCCATAATGCCAAAGCTTGAGAGAGAGACTCAGACTAAGAGGATCAGGATCTTCCACATGACACTCTATCTGGAAGAAAAAAAATCAGAACAAGTAACAAACAAAAAAACCCAAAAGTTCAGCAATTAAGATGCCTGCCGACCACCCGGGTTCATCTTTGAAAACCCATGTGGTTGTGTGTCTGTGCCATTCTCTTCCTCTTTCCTTCCCCTCAATAAGTAAATACAATGTTTAAAAAAATTTGTTTTCTAGAAACAAGATCCTAATTAAGAGCCTGCAGTGAGAACAGACGACAGGATGAAGAACACCTGTGAGGATTTGGCTGCTTTTCCCGTGTCACCTGCTCGTCTCGTGGAATGGCCCACGGAGCTGCAGTCATGACTTGAGACTGACGGAAACTCAAGGCGTCTCTGCAGATGTCCGAGTCACCAGGACATTATCAGACTCTTTACTCACTAGCCTTGGAAGTACAAGCGGCCAGTGAAGCCGCTCTCCACAGGGCTACCTCTGAGTGCACCTTGGTCCCTGGACACTGGACACTAAAGGTGCCCTCCCCTCTCACGGACGTATGAAGACAGACAGAGGAGGTCCTGTGTTTCTGCTCCAAGCAGGCCCTGGAGCAGTGATGCAGGGTCTCTAGCTGCTTTTTCTGTCACCAGCACAGAAGGCCCCCAGCTGACCAGGGGCCCATTCTGCAGTCCACTGAGGGGTTAGCCTGCGTGCGCGGCCTCTGCCGTCCTTGCCGACTCACTAAGTTGTATATACTGTCTTGTGTTAGCATGTAGTGTTGGGGTGTGTTTTCATAATATAGGACTTTGGTTTGTGGTTTTATACTTAGTTTCTGTTTGGCTTTATGTGGTGTTTTCTCCCACACTCTTCCTAACCTCTAAATGCCATCTTTTTTTTTTTTAATTGACTTTGGAAGGAGTTGATGTTGAGCAGAAGGAAGCAGAGTGGTAGCAGTGTTCTGAGGGAGGAAGAACCAGTTGCCAGTCCACTAGCACACCTCACCATGTACTGGGAGCGAACACTACCACTGTACTGTGTCCTTAGTGCCAGGCAAACCGAAGCATTCCAGAAAGATGTCATGACCCAGGAACTTCCTTGGCTCTGTAGGGAATTACCTTATCATTTAGAGAGGAAGCTCAAAATCTGTGTTCTGTGAGATTGTTGGGCTTCGGTCCAAGTGTCAGTTTACTAATGTCCCCTGCTGTTTGCTTTGGGCTATGTGATAGGCACTGTATCAACCCCCAAGCCTGTCTCCCTTGTCTAAAAGGAAGAAAGACAGAGCAGGATGCACCCTGCATTTCAGAAGGGTCTGGAGGCAGGAGGAGCCCAGACATGAGGTTTGTATTCCGGGTTTCCATTTGGACAGTAAGTCTATGCAGTTAGGTTGATGTCCAGAGTGGGTGGTGTGACTAAACGTGACGTCCGAGGAATGTGTAGAAGCTACCTTGAGCCAATCGTCCAGTTTTCCTTGGCTCCAAATGGATACAGAAGATTCAAGGAGTAGATGCTGAATTCATAGGACCTTCCAAGTGCTGGTGGAAGCACATGGTTTTGCATGAAGGAAGTGCATATCCCTAACAGGAGGGAAGGTGGATATGCATCCAGCCCAACCAACAACCCCAGCGAGGACTGGTGGGGAGATTTTAAAAGTCAAAATTCACTAGAAATAAACAACTAAAAGTGTCCTAGTAAGTTTCTTCACTTTGGGGACATGGGAATTTTTGTTCAAACTGAAATTTGAGCCAGGCCAGGTGGTAAGGACTATAATCCCAACTCCCCAGAAAAAGCTGAGGTAGGAGGATCAATGCACTTAAGACAAATTAAAGCAACCAGTGTGATTTAGTGAGACTTCACAAAATTAAAAAAAAAAAAAAAAGGCCCTGGAAATGTCTCCATGGTTTTAAGATTTCTGCAAACAAACATGGTGACCTAAGTTCAATTCCCAGAAGTCCACACGGTGGAGGAACAGAAATGACTTCTGAAAGTTGTCTTCTGACCCACACATACTTGAATGTAGCTGTCTGTCGCACATGTAAGCTTGTTTTTCTCTGGCTATTTTATCATAAATGAATAAATGTTCAGTGTTAGAACACTTTCAGCCAGAGTCCATAGGTTCAATTCCTGGTACAGCTTAAAAAAAAGGTGTTTATCTTGAGCACTCCTTCAAACTTAGAACCATCAAGAATGGAAAAAATTGGAATGTGTTTTTGACATAACAATGGGAAGTGTACAATTACTACTGGTAATTGCTTCACCAAAAAGATTTAATGTGACTTTAATTGCAAGGAAGCAATCAGTTCTGATTATGCCTATCTCAGTGTAATTAACAATAAGTCCAATTACACATAGGTGCTCTGTTTTTTGAAATAACCCCACATTTCTCTACAAAGTAAACAAAACACCACTAAGTCTATTGTCCCTCTCGTGGATTTTACATGTAAAATCCCTAACATACTTCCATTATTGAATCATATTTTGGCCGGCAGTTTCTATAGAATATCCATATGTGAAAATTGTAGAGCTATGCACATTAAAAGCACACTTTTTGGCTTTTTGACATGGTCACAACCAGTATATATAGTGTGTGTGAAGTGAATTTGCAGTATAGCAATGTTAACTTTTTTTGACCGCTAGTCTGGTTATATAGAAGAAAGAACAAAGAAAATATTTAAGAATATTAAGTCAGCATTTGGGTAATGAGATACAGGATATATCAGACATGCTAATTTATACATTCAGAATTTTTAAAAATTGAAAAAATTTGAACGTGTACAAAGATCGTTTCGAAATAAAGCCAGATTTGACACTGCTTTAAACCTTCCTTGGGTCTCATTTCTGCTATGACCTTCAAGGCTTTTGCTCCCCTTATCTTGGCCTTCCCCTCCAACATCAACATTCCCTTTCTTAACCCTTCCCAGTCCTCCCTTTATCATTTAACTGGAATGCCCTGTCTCCAGATGTCAGGGTTGTAAACTTCCTTTTCTTTAAGTCTGACTTCAAATGTCATCTTGTCAAAATGGCGTTCCCTAAAGTCCCTTTTATAATCTCAAGCTGGGGCTGGAGAGATGGTTCAGGGGTAAAAGTCTCTGCCTTGTAAGCAAGGCACTGAGTTCAAATCCTGGATTCCATGTCAAAACACCAGGTGGAAATGGCATGGGCCTATACTTCTGGGGGACTCCAGAGCATAGCAAATAGGAGGTAGAAACAATCCAGGGTGATTCCCAGAGTCACCCTTAGGGTTCCACAGGCACCTCTGATTCAAATCTTAAACTGCAGGGCTGGCAAGAAGATGCCCGAGTGGAAACCTGGAGACTTGAGTTTGATCCCAAGCAGACACACACCTCTAGTGTCACAATTTTCTTGAACTGGAGTCTAATCCTCAGTTTCAGTTCAAGAAACATGCTCACTGAAAGTGTAGACTGGGGTTGATCCCTAGTGCTAGAGGGTGGAGGAGGGCGGGGAGAGACTGAAAGATAAGATTGTAAACCATTTACTAAAAAAAAAATATTCTCAGGCGCTGGAGAGATGGATCAGGGGTTAAGACTCAAAAGCAGAAGGTCCTGAATTCAGATCCCAGGTCATACATTTAAAAAAGAAAAACAAAAAACAGGTGGAAATGGCAGCTGCCTGCACCTCCAGCTCAGGGAAAGAGGGAGGGGGGGACTGGGAAAACTCAGAAGGAAGCAAGGAGGTAGAAGCGAACCCTTGGTTACCCTTGGTCCTTCACAGGGACACATAATGCCCTTTGACATACGCACGCGCGTGCACACACACACACACACACACACACACACACACACACACATTCACAGAATAAATAAATAAATAAAATATATTTTTAAAATTCTCAAACCTAGCATGGTGGCACATGTATGTATGCCAGTAATAGCAGCCTTTACAAAGGTACCAGATATTATTTTCAGGATGTCACAGGGCTGTGATATACATGATTTCATGGTAGATACATAAGAATTGCATGGGAACTGTCCTATCAACCTTTCACCAAGAAAGAGGAAAGAGCTCAAGAGGCTCCACACCTCCCTGAACAACTGATGAGAACCAATGCTGATAGGGAATGAAAGGAAAATACTTCCCTCAATGGTATATACACAGGCATACAACATCAAAGACAAACTAGATGAAACTTGGTGGACCACACAAGTGAAAACAATTGAAAACAGGATGTGACAGGGGGAGGGATGAGATTGGGATTAAGTAGTGAAAATATCATAAATTCACTATATTCATGTATACAACATTTTTTAAAAAATTAAAATGATCTGGCAAACAGGCATTTTCTTATTTGGGACCTGGGATCCAAACTCAGGACCTTCTGCTTGCAGAGGCAGAGTCTTAACCCCTAACCCATCTCTCCAGCCCCCTCTCTTTACTCTTTACTTTGGGACTGGCTATGTTGCTTAGGTGAGTCTGACGTCACTCTTCCATGCAAGCCTTGAATGCAAAGTCCTTTTTATTTTGAGCTAAGAATTGAGCCCAAAGCTTCATGCATGCTACGTAAGCACTCTGAAATTGAACTATGTCCCCAATTAAACATTAAAAAAAAACACTTTGTTTGTTTGTTTGTTTGTTTGTTTGTGAGACAGTGTGCTAACCTGAGGTCACACAAGTGGAGGCCAAAGGACAGCTATCAGCAGTTAGCTGTCTCCTTCCATTATGAGGATTCTGGTGATGGACCTCAGGTTACTATTTGGAATCCAGAGGCGTTTACCGATAGTGCTAACTCAGTGGTTGGTAAATTAATTTGACATTCTTAGCAAGAATGACATTTGAAGTGGGAGCACATGCCTGTAAACCTGGCATTTGGGAGATAGAGGCAAAAGGATTAAGAGAGTTTTAGGTCATCTGGAACTATAGGAGATGTGGTCTCAAAAGCAAAATTTAAAAAAAGTTGAAAAGAGAGTTGGAGGGTTTGAGAGATGGCTCAGGATTTAAGACTCTCACAAGTAGAAGATCCTAAGTTCTGATCCTGGATCCCACATTAAATTAAAAAAAAAATTAAACACAAAAAAACAGCAAAAAAAAAAATAAAACACCAAGTAGAAATGGCAATGGTCTGAGCTTCCAGCCCTGGAAGGTAGAGCCTGGGAAACCTCAGAGGAAAACAAAGAGAAGGTAGAGCAGTCAAGAATGATTTCCAGGGGCTGGAGAGGTGGCTCAGGGGTTAAGCCTCCGCCTTGCAGGCGGAAGGTCCCGAGTTCGGATCCCAGATCCCACGTATAGACGCCGGGCGGAAGCGGGGGCAGCCTGCGCTTCTGGTCCTGGTAGGGCGGAGCCTGTGAATCCCAGGGCAGAAGGAGGTGGAGGCGTCCATGGTGGTTCGCGAATTCGTCCGTGGTTCTACACATACACGGGCACACAGACACACACACACAGACGCGCACATACGCACAGTTGAATAAATAATAAAAATAATAATAAAAATTAAAAAAAAAAAAAAGAATGATTTCCAAAGTCACCCTTGGTACTCCACAAGCACACACAGTGCCCTCTGATACACACAGACACACACTCAAAAAAAAAAAAAAAAAGGAATTGGAAAAACTTTTTGGTCTCAGAGTGTTTGTCTAGCATGTCCAAGATCCTGGTTTCAATACCAATAATGCCAATAAATAAATAAGTAGATCAATCAATCGATTGATCAATGAAAGGTCAGATGATGTGTCCTGCAGGAAACCAGTTACAATATAAGATGTGCCTCTTTTAGTAAGAGGTGTTACTTTGGACCCTGCTGGGAGGTGGCGATGGAGGTAGGTTTGACAGGAATCATTAATGGTCTAGTTACTGGAGACAACACAATGTGGAAAGTTAAATATTTCTCAACTGGGACTGGTGGTGCAGACTTGTAATTTCTGCAGTTTAGGAGACCAAGGCAGGACAGATTCACAAGTTCAAGGCCTGCCTAGCCACCTTAGTGAACCTGTCTCTCTTCTCTCATACACACATAAAAAAGTGTCTACAAAGGCAGCGAGCTGCCGGGTTACTAAGTTTCACTGACTAACATCAATATGAAACACTGAGGGCCATTAGCATGCATCGAGGGTGTGAGATGTGAGAACCAGGGCCTTCGGAAAATGCAGCGCAGCTGAGTAGCATACAGAATCTCTGTCTGATTGATGCACAACTGGAGAGTTCTAAATGTTTGGCAAAGGCCGATTTGTTACACTAACAAACCTGGTTGAAAACCTAGAATCTGAAACAGGATGAGTTGTAAAGTTGATTATTCCTGAGAGTGTGACTGCCACGAGTTCCTGGAATTACGACAGTGATTCGAACTTCTCCAGTTAAGAGAGAGCAGGACTCTTGTTTCAGAAGGTGCTACACAGGCCCCTCCTTACAAGGAGACAGGTGCTGCTCTCAAACACTCTTACTAACTCCTCTTCTAGTGGGAGGCCAACATTGGAATGAAATTCCAGAATAACTAGCTGAGAAAGTTCTAGATTGGCAAGAGAGGAAAGAGAGTATACTCCAGCAAATATTAGCATGCGCCTGCTGGCAGGAGTTAGAAGAGCAATCCCCAACTGATTCTGAGGGTAATTGATCAAAGGAACTGCACTGTAAGAAAGAATCAGTCAAGGATACATAGTACTGGGCATATTTTCTTCTGACTCAGGATATAACATCTAGCATGAATCCCAGGAGATGGGAGTCAATGCCATACTGGGCCAAGGGGAAATACTCAGGTTGTAAAAGCAGGTAGAGGAAATCAAGGCTTAAGACACAGGCTTGCAAAGATGGAGATGCTATGTGAGGTTGCACCTGCCAAGGTATATTCTTTGGTCATCCATACAGGGCAAGCACTGAGCAAGGCCACCATGAATGTGCTGGGCGGAAGGTACAGTTCTCCAGTACTGCTGGGAAGGTCCACTGTACACAGAACTGACAGTAGGTACGACTGTCTTGGAGTGGGGCAAAAATGGAGCCTGAAATAATACGGTCTCCAGAAGCTAGGAGGCTGCTAGGACCGTGAAGACAGGAGAGCAGCCAGAGCATCTTGGGGCTATGAAAGTAATTTAACAAAGCATGGTGCTCTGGGGGGCAAAGCGATTAGTTAAAAGAAACTGTTCCATATTGAATATCAAAGCAAGTCCAGAGGTTGAGGCTGTGGCTCAGGGCGGAGCGGCTTGCCTAGTGCACTTGAGGCTTCGGGATCCACCCCCAGCACTGCGTACACTAGGTGTGGCAACCGGCACCTCTAATTCTCATGCCGGAGACACAGATGCAGGAGGATCTGACCAACCCCAGCTACAGGAGGCTCTGTCACAAAAAGCAAGTCCAGGGTAGGAAAGGGAGATACTTTCCTTAATGGTATAGCCACTGATCTATGATATTTGCTGGAGCATGAATCATGTCAGGCATCTGTCATCAAAGGCAAACTAGGTGAAACACAATGGGTCACACAAGTGAAAAGATTTCAACATAGGAGGGTGTCTAGCAGGGGAGATGAAATGTTGTAATTGGAAAAGAAGGGAGGACAGTGGTGAAAATATCATAAATTCACTATATTCACACATGTAATACCAACAAATTATATATACATATTATAATATATAATTAATGATGAAAAAACAGGAAGCTGAGAGCAGTCAGTCACATAGAGTCATGATCATGCCAATCACCATGTATGGAGAGTTTAAGGCCAACATACACTAGCTAGCATGATCCTGCCCCCAAGGATGATGTTGGGCCGGCCACTGAGTTTTATCTGAGGAAGTTCATATGGTGAAAGGAGAGAACTAACTTCTGAAAGTTGTCCTCTGGCCTCCAGCCGAGTCATGGCATGCATATGTTCTCTCCTGTTCACGCTTCCATTAGTCTCTCGCAAATTAAAAAGGGGGGGGCATTTATTTATTTATTATTTATTTAAAGCATGATGCTGATGTTGGGATGGGGCTGCAGCTGAGCTGCAGGCGTTTCCTGTCCCCCTCCAGACCTTCAGCTCAATTTTCAGTGGGGCCAAAGGGAAAATTGATGCTGTAAGACCATAGGAGGCAGCATCGCAATAAACTCCCAGCTGCCTCTGTGTGAGTCTAAGAAGCCTGCTTTAGTTTCAGGCCTGAGGTTAATCCAATCGCAGTCATTTGTTTAGAACAATCACACCCTCTTTTTAAGAAGCCAATCACAGCCATTTGTCTAGGCCAATCACAGCCTTGCCTCTTAGCACCAGTCAATCATTCTCCTGCTGGACCACTGGGATCCGTGCTGCTCCGCGGACGGTGGAAATGGTTCCAGAGTTATCTAGAATTCTTGGGAGCATGTGATAGCAAAGAAGTCTAATACAAACTGCTTCAGACAGCCCTGGTGGTGGCTACACGTTCAGGACTCAGAAGGCAGAGCCGGGACTATCAGCTGCAAGCGCTGAGGTAATAATCCTTGACTGTTCCAAATGATTGGTATTCCTCCTGTAAGGGTAGATGAGTTGACTGACAGGCTTTTCGGTCAGGTCCGCAGAGGCAGAAAGGAACGTTAGAGGAAGTCAGACCATTCACCAGTTTTTCTTATTTTCAGGAATACTCAGAAATTTTACGCATCTAAGTTTAAAGAATGTACTAGTAACGCAAATGGTGATTTCCCCCCAGCCTCCTTTTTCTTTCTTTTCTATTTCTTTTTTCTTGTCTCATGTACCCAGGCTGGCCTGGAACTCCTTGTAGCCAGGATAACTTTGAAATTCTGATCTCCTTATCTCTATCTCTTGAGTGCCAGGATTGCGGACTTGTGCCACCACGCTTCACGAATTTGTGTGTCATCCTTGGGCAAGGGCCATACTAATCTCTGTATGTTCCAATTTCAGTGTATGTGCAGCC
The DNA here is from genome assembly GCA_023101885.1 of Typhlomys cinereus. Classification (NCBI taxonomy): domain Eukaryota; kingdom Metazoa; phylum Chordata; class Mammalia; order Rodentia; family Platacanthomyidae; genus Typhlomys; species Typhlomys cinereus. Next base: position 7,010,206 of record JALPQD010000085.1, read on the forward strand.
ACAGAAAGCACCTTGTTTGGGTGCTTCATGCTAGTCATGTATCCTGCCCCTGAACTACAGTCCCTAGCCCAAGAAAGGATTCAAAATAGCCAGTCAAGCACACTTGCTAAATTCACAACTGTGATTGGAGTGCCAGTAATAAATTGATTTCTTGGCCTGGCATTAAAAATACTTCCAGAACGTGAGAGGTTGAGGTAGGGGAGGTTCAAGTTCTAGATTAGTCTGGGCTCCATAGTGATTTCTAGGTCAGCTGTGCAGTGAAACTTTGTGTCCAGTGGCTAACAAAAATGTTGCCTTTCCCATGTTATCTTCCTGTGGCCAACGAAAATGTTTCCTTTCCCATTTTTATCTTCCTTTGGTAGCATCTGCCCTAACCCTGTGTGGAATACAGAATGGAATCTAGGAAATCTTACAGTTCTGGATTCTAAATTTAAATTTCCGAGAAGAGACTGAGGTGGAACCCACTTGTAATCCCAGAAGAGAGTGGAGGAAGTCAAACTCAAAGCTAGCCTAGGATACCTAGCAATTTATCTCAAAAAACAAACAAACAAAAAACGTCTCCCAAATTCTCAAAATAGTGACAATTGTTCCACAACATAAGAATATATATATATGAATAGGTATATTGGTGGAGGTCAGAAGACAACTTTCAGAATTCGGTTCTCTCCTACCATGTGGGTAGGGCTTCCTAGAATCCAACTCAAGTTTTCAGGTTTCCTAGCAAGGTGCCTTATAGACTGATCTATCTCACTGTCCCCTTAATATAAATTTTTAAAATAATCTACAACAATAAATTGTAAGGGAAAGTAAGAGAGGATCTGCAGATTAAAGAGAAATCTAAGATACCTATACGATAACTACAGTGTGGGGACCTTTTTCAGATTCTGACTCAAACTGATTTTTGAAAGAAAATAAGAGTCCAACGTGTTGCTCATACCTGTAATACCAACACTAAGAATTCAAGGCCAGCCAGGACTACAAAGTAAGTTTGAGTTCAGCCTAGATTGTAGCTGGAGACTTTTAATGAAAAGAAACAAGCAAAAATAAACAAATAGAAAAATATGTGAAAAATAGATTTTAATTATTGCTACGTTTGAATATATTTGAGTAGTTATGTGATATAATTGAATAATTTTATTTTTAAATGTGAATGAGTTCTTATTTATGGCGTAGTAAGTAAAAAGTCTTTTTTTCCTTTGGCGTTCATAAATGATTATGAGAGGTGGTATTTCCTTTAAAATTCCACGAGGAAGGAGCAATGGATGTTTAAGCTGCAGCCAAATTGGCTGTTTAAGTCAATGAAGTACTGAAATTCCATGATAATTACATGTGATTCGTGATATTATTTTTCTATATGCTTCAGCTTTTCCATAACACATATAACATTTCTTAAAATACAAAAATGACGAGAAAATGAAATACTTGTGTTGTGACAGTGTGAAGCAAATACGTTGATGGAACCTGCTCCCACTGTCGTCCCTGTCCAAGGCTCCAGGCTTCCCTGAGGCCACCAGCTCTCTTTCAATTCACTGGACAAAGCAGTAGGGACACACCCAGTGAGGAGGAGGGGTCTGCATTGTTTTCGGTTTCCACCCTAGTAGGTAGATCTGGGACTGTTTGCCTTTATCTGTCATTATCTGCCTATCTCCAAAGCCTTTTCTGGCTAGTCAGGATTCAGCCAGAGCTACTAGACCTCAGAAAAAATGCCTGCAGGACAATAGAAGTAAGAGATTCCAGTCCCTGCAAACACTGATTTCAGGAGGTTTAGGGAAGACCTGGTAATTTAGACTTTCAGCCACTTTCTCAATAAATAGAAGTGGCAAAGGCTCTTTAAAACTATTATTTTCAGTCAGGTCTCTAAGTATCCCAGGTTGACTTTCCTGGCTCAGCCTTCCAATGAATGGGATTACTGACCAGCACCACCCTGAAGCAAGATCTTGCTGTGTAGCCCAGGCTAGCCTAGAGATTGAGACCCGCCTAACTCAATTTCTCCCTGGGAACTCTGGGATTACAGGCATGCGCCACCACACCCGGCTTTAAAAAAAAAAAAAAAAAACCCACAATGTTTTACAAAAAGGGCTTTTGATTTAAACTACTTAATAACTCATGTGTGCCTTCCAGACAAGATGAGGCCCCAGCCTGGTAACAGGGATAATGTTCTCACCCTGTGGCATAAGAAGGGAGGCCTAGGGAGGAGGTGGAGCAGCTGATCTGGGTAGCAGGAAGGGGAAGGGGGCATTTACCTATAAAAGACATTGGAGCCCCAAGGTGAGCGCCGATTTCTGCAGCTTTCCCTGTCTCTTGCTTTGTCTTTGCCCAGGTGGTCCTGAAGATGTCAGACCCCAGCCAGGGCGATGAGGAGGTAAGTGTTCTTTCTTATGGAATGAGTTTTCTCCCAGGGGTGCTTTTCACAGTCGTTGTGGGTCTGGCTTCTATTTCCTGCTTGCTCAGACCAGTCAGTCTCTGGGTGTTAGAAGTCTCCATCTTAGAATCCCTTCTCTATAAGGGGATGGTTACTCTTTCTCGTGATTTGAATTTCCTGGGAGACCCTCCATCTCATCCCCTAACCCTCCAAAGAAGCAATGGTTCTTAGTGGAGAGAAAAAAACAGGGGTGCTGCAGTTGAATAAGATAAAAATTGCAAGGGGTGCTAATAGTTTAAAAAGTGAAGTAGGTAGACTTTTTTTTTTTTTTTGCAAAGAGAAGTATCCAGCCCCTAAGGCTTAAAGCCGGAGACCAGATGAGAAGCTAAGTTTAGAAACACTAGCCCAGAGGCCAATGTTTGGGCCTAAGGCTGCTTTAGGACCCAGCCTGTCTCCAGTGTGGAGTAACACCCACAAACGACTTGGTGCTTTTGTTTTCTAAGCTAACAAACACGAATTCTTATCTGGAGTACTTTAAAAAAGTGCAATTCAAATGCAAAAAGCACTGATGGCTGAATGGAAAGTACAGGGAAGCTTCTGAAGGATTCTGCAGGGGCTGGGAAGGGCAAATCTCCAGTCCAGCTGGAGGGTATGTTTTCTCCTTTGGGCTAAAGGGGAAAAGCTCAAACAGGTAAATTCAGGACTCTACTCTCTAGGGGTTTGCTCATTTGGAAAACAGAAAAAGCTAAAATTATCCACAGTCCTGTGAAAAGCACTTCTCATAGACGACTGTTTCCTTTTTCTTACCTGCCTGGTTTTCCATGTTACCTTTCATTAAGTTGGGCTACTGTGACCGCAGCAGAGCGGAATGTATTTCCAACAGTGGCTCAGACCTATCGTCTGCTGGGGCGAGAGTAACATCCTATCTCAACAATAAAGCATACATTCTGTCCTCCTAAGTGCCAGACTGGGGACGGATTTGTAGGTTTACCAGAGTGTAGGCTAAGGTGAGTCAGTCTTCAAGGCCAGGAGAGCCACGTGCGGGATAGAGTCTATGAACTGGCCCCGCGCGGAGAAGAGGAGTTATTGCTGATGGTGAGAGACCTGGACAGGCAAGAGCACATTGCATGCAGCTTGAGAGAAATGGAAGGACTGGATGTGCTAGTTTGTGGAGAGGCGGGAAATCACCAAACTCAAGCCCTGTCTTACATTTCCTCTTTCCTGATGGTCCATCAGGTAAACGGACTTTTGCCCACTGCAGCATTATCTCCTTTACCTAGTAAGTTTTGTTACTTAGCATCAAGGTTCCAGTCATCTCACTAACTCCTCCCACCCCACTGGGTCCCTGGTTTCTCATTAGTAAGTGTGTCTTGAAAGGGGGCCTCAGATGAGGCTCACTGACTGATTCTTCTCTTTCCAGAATTTTTTGAAGGAAGAATTGGATGAGGAAAACGTGATTTTAACCCTGGTCCCTGTTACAGAGGATCCATTTGTAGAACATGCCATGGAATCAAACATTTACTCAGCAGGAAATATGAAACCTCCAGGTATCAAATGTCAAAATCAAATATCAAAAAACATCAAGTATCAAAATAAAAGCCCTAAGAAAAATCTATAAAGTGTGAGCATGTGGGTTGCTCGGGGTTGCCCAGGAAAGCCCAGGCTTGCTCTGCTCATCTGCCTGTACAACACCCAAATCTCACCTGCATGTAGTAAGAGATGCTCAAACTCTGTATTTATTTACAATATAACATGCGCCTTACAATATAACATGCAGGCAGTGTGATTGCTTATCGTGTATAAGACCTTAAGTATGACTCCCAACACTAACATTTAGAAAAATAAGTTTCATACTTGCCTATTATGAATATTAAATAATTCTAGAAAATATTTAGTATTTACTTTTGGGGGGAATTACTGATTAATATGTAGCATCCCTCAGCTGGCATGGTGGTTTTGTAGCAAGTAGTAGTCTGTCTGGAAGACATAGAACTTTCAAAAATAAAACCCAACCAGAAGTTAGACTGCTGAGGTGGCTCAGAAAGTAACGGGACTTGTCACCAAGGCTGAAGACCTGAATTCGATACCTAAAACTTACGTGGCAGAAGGAGAGAACTGAACTCTTGCCATGTGTAACGCACACTCACATACACAGTGCAAGATAAACATTGAAAAATTAGAACATGTAATAATAGTCTGTCCAAATGATTATTGAGGACTTGAAAAACAAGTTTATATATTATTTTAGAAAAACATGGAATTTAGAATCTAGATGTTCATTTGAATCTAGGGTGGCTCTCGTTTTTTTAAAATACCATTTTCGGGGCTGGAGAGATGGTTCAGGGTTAAGTCTTTGTCTTGGAAGCAAAAAGATCCTGAGTTCAAATCCCAGGTCCCACATCAAAAAAAGAAAAACAACAAACATCAAATGGAATGGTAGTGGTCTACACTTCTGGCCCTGGAAGGTAGAGCCTGGGAAAATCCAGAGAAATCAAAAAGGAGGTAGAACAATTCAGGGTGATTCCAGAAGTCACCTTTGGACCTCCACAGGCACACATACTGCCCACTGATTCACACAAACACAGAGACACAGGCCCCCCCAAAAAAGAATTGAAATATTTTCTATTTCCATATATATAATAAAGCTTAAATAACTTTAATAATCTTCTAGGATGTATCCTTAAAATAAAAAATGTAGTAAAGTAGCATTGTTTGTATACATTGAAGAGATACTCAGTACGTATTGTTGGTTTATAAAGTTGCTATTTTAACTTTATAATTGTTTTTCATATATAGTTTTTCACTTATATATTGTATATGTATATATACAATGAGTATATATCTAATTTCTTAAAAAGATATTCCAGGTAATAACACAATGAGTTTCTCAGGTAGAGGTTAGAAACAGGTTGACTCTCTTAATGACCATGTGATACTGGGTATGTTTCAGTTTTTGAATCTCTTACCCCATTTATCCTGTGAGAGGAAATGATGTTACATAGACGTGCAAGCTGATTTGTAAGAATCTCAACATATCTTGAAAAAGTTTTCATTCAGTTCCCTTCTCTTCTCAGATCAGTTTCCACAAACCTTTGAGCAGCTCATGCCTTCTAGAAAACCAAAATGGAAGAAGCCAGTCCTTCCCTTGCCGACCATCCTGCCTCCTATTCATGCCGTGTCCCGGAACACTCTTCGGGCCTGGTGTCAGCAAGTTAACTTGAGCACCGATGGCGAGGTTAGTTGCAGGACTGGGCTGAGTGTCTGTGATCTGTGAAGTCAGCATGAGCATTTTCATGGAGTTTTAACTTTATTTCCCTTTTAATTTCCTTAGAAAATAGAGGTTTATTTGAGACTCCAGAGACATGCGTACCCCCAGCAAAACTATGTGAGTGACAAATGTGGTGAAGGTGAAGGGCTGTCCCCTTTCTCTGCTAACGTTTCTTCCATCTGTAACATGCCTCTCAGGCAAGGTTTCTTCACTGCAACACCAGTGGCATTGGGGGAGGAGGCAAATGTGTTGTTACACTGGGATAGAACCTGTGGCTTCACGTGCTACCCAAGTGCTTCATCCAAAAACTACTTGGGAGCATCTTTTTCCCCCCTGCAGTCTAGCTTCCAATAGCTGGTTCTGTCCCAGGTAACAGGATTATAGGCATGACAGCAGTGATTGAAGAGAAGTTGCTTAGGCGAGCCTTGAACTTGTGATCTTTCTGCCTCAGTGCTTCTCCCTCCACTAGGTGGAATTACAGTCTGGAACCACCAGGCCCAGTGTGTTCTGCAGTTTTGAGGGTTGTATTGTATTTGAGGGCACCCAGACCCTTTGTCCACCAGCCGGACTGGTACCCTCCCTAACACTGTACTTTTTTCTTTCCTGTCATTTTGTTTTTAAAACTGGGTACCACAGCAGAGCATGGTGGTACATGTCTGTCATTCCAGCACTTGGGAAGTGGAGTCCGGGGGCCCTAGCGTTCTTGGTTCTCCTCGACTGCTTAAGGAGTTCAAGACCAGCGTAAAGTACATGAAACCTTGGCTTGAAAAAATAACCAAATCAGTAGCACATGTCAGTGATCCCAGCACTGGGAGATGCACACAGAAGGATCATCGACAGACTCAAGGCCAGTCTGGGCTGTGATATAGTGATTTCCTTGCCAACCTGAACTACAAAGAGAGGACTATTAAAAAAAATGAAAGAAAGAGAGAAGGATAGCAAAAGAGAAAGAAAATCTTATGTTGTCCAGCTTGGACTTGAGCTGTGATCTTGCCTAGAATGCCGCCTTCCATGTTTTAACAAGTAAATCTTTTTCCCCTTTGAGAACTATTGCTTTTCTGAGGCTTCCCATACTGACACACCTGTTCACTCCAGATGAAGAATGATGAGGCCAGCACCCAAGTCCTCCAGGCTTCTGAACTTTGAATCTCATTTTGCAGGGTGTTCCTAACACAGCTCGAGAGGCCAGACTGAAGACTATTTCCAGGAAGCGCAAGAAGATGTTCAAGGAACCCGGGCCTTCGAAAAGTTGCAACAAGCGTGAGGAAGACGAGAGCGGTGTGGTTGAAGTTGTGACCTCGGCTCAGCAGTCCACATTGGCGTCTTGGGCGAGAATTGCTGCCAAAGCTGTGCAGCCTGAGATGGCGATCTGCTGTCCTCTTACTTCCTCGGAGGCCTTTCTGCTGCAAGCATCTGGTTAGATCAACCTTAAGTATTTATTAGTACAAGGTTGGAGGGTTGTAAGATGGAAAAAATTAGCTAACATCTCTGTAGATTAATGGAGGGAAGGGAGAGAGATGGGGGGACTTGCATGCCTGTTACCCCAGCACTTGAGTGAGTAGTAGAAGCAGGAGGATCAGAAGTTCAGGGTCATCTCAGCTACAGAGTGAACTTGGGGACAGCTTGAGATACACGGCATCCTCTCTCCCAAAACAAAACAAATTTCAGTAAAAAAGGTGTGCTTCCTCTTGTTCTGTGGGCCTTAACACATGCTAGCAGATGTTCTACCACTGAGCTTGCAGTACACAGGCCTGCAGTGAATAAGAGAGAAGTGTTGGTTCGTGTCCCCTCTTTACAATATCATAGGTATACAACAATATTGGCTTAATGGAGCCTCGATTCCTAAAACATTAGGACTACTGCATTCAATAGTGAGGTTTATCTGAGGCAGACATTTATAACTAAAAAGTTGGTAGCCGGTGAGGCACTGAGTTCAATCTCTAGTACCGTCATTCCCCCCTCCCCCAAAGGACATTGGTCCTATACTTTCCTTCTTGGTAGTGTTAATTAATCTCAAGGTCTTCCACATTCTGTGAAAATGAACCCTGAACCATTTGCTTCTCTTCTCTTTCTCTCTTCATCATTGTGTGTGTATGTGTGTGTGTGTCAGACAGCACTGTGTGTGCCTGTGGAGGCCCAAAGGTAATTTCAGGAGTCACATCCTATATTGCTCTATCTCCTTTTGACCTTGCTCTTGGATTTCCCAGGCTCCTCCTTCCATGGCAGGAAGTGCAAGCTGCTGCCATTTTACATGGGATCAACTCAGGCCCTCGGCTTGCACAGCAGAGGCTTAACCCCTGGTCCATTTCTCTGCCCCCTCTCTCAACTTTTTAAGACAAGGTCTCATGTAACTAAGTTGACCTCAAACTGGCTGTGCATTTGACTGGCCGTACTTTCCTGCTTCTCCTGCCTCTACCTTCTGAGTGGTGGGATTATGGGTGTATTCACCACCTCCATGTTCTTTTTTTTTTATTTTCAGACACACTGGTTTTTCACTTTACACTGGCCTGGTCTTAATCTCTTCATAATCCTGACTCAAGTGCCCAAGTTCTGGGGTTAAGAGTTTGCAGTACATGGAAACAGATTTGTGCCTGGTTTCCTCCTTTTATTTATTTATTTAATTTTTTAAAAAGGGCACTGTATGTCTCTGGAAGCCCTAAGGGTGATCTTGGAAAGCATCCTGGATTGCCTCTACCTCTTTCTTGCTTTGTTTTGGGATTTCCCATGCTCCTCCCACCAGGGCCACAAGTGCAGGCCACCACCATTTCTGTCTGGCTTTTTTTTTTTTTTAATGTGGGACCCGGGATCTGAACTCAGGACTTTCTGCTTTAGAGACAGAGTCTTAAACCCTGAGCCACATCTCCAGTCCATTTCCTCCTTTTATAAAAGTTAATTCATTCCTTGTTATTTGTGATGCCCTATCCTCGTGCTAGATGCTGAAGTCAGAGCTTTGTGCTTGCTAGACAAAGGTGGACCAGCTGAGCGAAATCCCTAAATCCTATTTTGTTAAAATATTTTTACTTGGGGAGGGGACACATAGGTAGATGCCAGGAGACAGCTTTGGGAAGCGGTTCTCTCTACCGTGTGGGTTTCTGGAGACTGAATTCAAGTTGCCAGGCATTTTTACCTGCTGAGCTAGCTATCTCTGCCCCCCTATCTTTTTTCAATATTATTTCTTACTACATACATGTATACAGTGATGTATGAATATAGATCTTAATTATGTCTCTATTCTCTCCTACACTTGAACCCTCCCTAACATATCCCTCTTCCTTCTTACTCTTCTAACATTTTATTTATTGATTTATTTGGTGGGTGGGGGGAGGAGAAGAGAAGGTGCAAATGCGCATGCCTTGGGGCACAGGTGGAGGTCAGAGGACAACTTTATTTTTTCAGTTCTTAAAATTTGAGAGAGATAGTGAAGATGCATGCATGCATGCATGTTATGATGCATGGATTTCCTTCCATCATGGTGGGCTTCCGGAAGTTGAACTCACGTCACCAGGTTTGGGAATAGGTGCCTTACCTGCTGAACTTTCTTCCTGATAGGTTTCTTAGTCATGCATGTCTTCTTCAGTGGGTTCAGTGCAGTGTTGTTGCTAGATCAGTGGGCTAGAAGGCAGAACACCTGTGTCCCTGCTTGGCACTGGGAAACATAATATTTTATGGCACAAACAGCAGTTATTTCCCCGGTAAGAAAAGCATGAGTTTGGGAGCATAGTTCAGTGGTAGAGTTCTTGTCCAGCATGCATGAGGCATTGGGTTCAGTCTCCACCATTGGGAGAGGAAGAGAAGAAGAAAATAGAAGGTAAGTATTAATGATAGATGTATGTAATAATCCATTTACCTACTTCATAACATGAACAGGAAGGAAGCATTCCAAAAGGCAACCACTAACTCCCTTGTGGTACATGGCTTGTGGTTAGACAATAGTCTTTTCTGTTTCCATTTTCCCCTGCATTTTACTAAGTGGTTTTAGCAGCATACGAGATAGCAGAATCAAGAGTGACTTGCCAAAGGTTTGCAGCAAGAGTTGTCTTGACTTTAGGCTCATATCTACCTCTCGTTCCTGCTCCCCAGGTGTCAGGTGGTGTGTGGTCCACGGCCAACTCCAGCCTGCAGATGTGGCAGGCTGGGTGCGCCTGCAGTTTTATGCTGGTCAGACCTGGGTCCCGGACACTGCCAAGACGATGATTTCTCTCTTCCTGTTGCCAGCCTGTGTTTTCCCATCCCCAGAACTTGAAGATAACATGCTGTGCCCTGAATGTGTTAAAAGGTAATCCCAAGTAAATCTCTAAACATGGGAGACAATAAAAACGAATGTCCAGATGAATTGCTAAATAATTTAACAGCAGGCCGCGATAAAACATGCTATTTTCTTAATTGCCATGTAGATCAAGTAAGAATAAGAAGCAAGAAGTAGAACTCAGATAAACATGGCTCATTCTCAGCAACTTCAACCAAATACGTGACAGATAAACCAGGATTTTTATCTTTGCTTCAGTTTTAGACATTCTAAAGGCTAAAAAAAAATTATTGGGGAAGACTAATATTTAAGACCAGCTTAGGGTACATGAGACCTATCTTAGTTAAACAAAACTTAACATCGTCTTGACTCATTTGAGAAAATTTGGACTGAAAAAGAAATGGATAACAAACTTTGATACATGGGAGAAGAGTTAAGTTAGAGCAACTCAGGAAGTTGCTTGTCCTGAATATGAGCTGAAAAGTATATGTCCTGAATATTTACTGAAAAGTATTAATTTGAGGGGCTAGAGAGGTGGCTCGGGGGTTAAGCCTCTGCCTTGCAGGCGGAAGGTCCCGAGTTCGAATCCTAGACCCCACGTATAGACGCCAGGCGGAAGTGGGGGCGGCCTGCGTTTCTGGTCCTGGTAGGGCGGAGCCTGTGAATCCCAGGGCAAAGTAAACAAGGAGGAGGTGGAGGCATCCATGGTGAGTCCCGAATTCGCCCGTGGTTCTGCACACACACACACACATACAGGCGCACACGCCTGTATTAATTTGAGATTTTATTACTATTATTATTTTAGTGGAAATAAAGACCAAGACTTGCTTATAAACTTAGATCAATAGAGTTGACATTGATATTGACAGGTTAGTTTGGAAAGGGGTGGGTGGGAAGAGAGCAACAAACCAGTACATGTTTTACATGTGTGACAAGTGTCTTCTTTTACATGAAATACTATTATTTCTCGTCATGCCTGGGATACAGGTTTCTTTCAGAATGTAATGGTAGTGTAATGATAACTACATAGCCCCCAGGAAAACATACATTGAAGTTACAAACAGTGATTGTATATAGATCATAGAACTAATACCTGTCCATTAGGGAAAGCAGCTTTTTGTGTCTGGGTGCTAACTGCAACCCAGCAAAAGTGACAACCCCTGGTAATCCAGATTTATAGAAAGCCTCTGACACCTCTCCTAGGTGCTGGGGCAGCCGCTTGGGAACCCACATTGGTTTCTTTACTCTTACCATTTTGGGGGGTCAAGTGTGGAATGTTTTCTTACTCTAGCTACTTTGTACAATTCTTTTCCAACTTGTCTTGTAGGAATAAGAAGATCATGAAAAAATTGACTATGACAAGAAACAGAACGCATCGTGCTGCAGGAGACTATGTTACTCAACCTCAAAATATGCCACCGTAAGGTCCAAGGATGATTCTGGTCTCAGAAGGAAAGACAAGCTTTTTGCTTTCCCTCTAATGGCCCAAAGACTGGACCAGAAATCCCTCTTCCTGTCTGTACCAGGACAAATGGCGGAGGCCCCCGCACACATCCTGACACTGCTCTGTTGTATTCTAACCTCTACCATGTCTTCTGATGGCTTGAGTTGGTCTTGTTCATTAAGTACTTAACTCTGTAAGATGTGATTTTGTTTGAATGGGTTTGTTTCTTTTATTATGTTTGATTTTAAGACATTTTGCTTTGAGCAGTACAGGTTTCAGAAAAGTTGTAAGTGTTCCTTTAAAATGACCATCTTCAGATTTCCTTTATTAAAATCTTAGTATGTTTTTTTTTAAGTTCATGAGTCAGTACTGAGATCTATCATTAACAGTAGTTTAGATTTGCATTAGGTTTCATGGTGATTTTTTTTTTTTCAGACAGAATCTCAAGTAATCAGGTGTAGCCTTAAACTCACTCTATGACCATGACTGACCTAGGCCCTCCCAAGCTGAGATGGTAGACATTCCTCACCACTCACAGTGATTATGCATCCTGTGGGAACCATAAGTTCAGAATTCTCAAGCTCTGCACAGTAGTTCATTTCTTATAAACTTAGCACCTGGAAGGATGAACCCAGCCTAGGTTATATAATGAGTTCTAGGTCAACCTGGGTTAAAGAGTGAAACAAAACAAAATAAATTGCTTATGGTAAAAGCGAACACTGGGCAAATGTGATAAGAGCTTGGTCCTGGGGCCCATGTAGAGATGGATGGAGACAACCAACTCCATGAAATTGTTTTGTGTGTGTGTGTGTAAGCCCAAAGGTGACTTCAAGAATCATCCTGGATTATTCTAACTCCTAAAGGTTTTATAACCTCCACACATAGTCCATGATATGGACACCTACACACACACACACACACACACACACACACACACACACACACACACACACTGAAAATAGTTCTAAAAAATATGAAACAAAACACTAGTCCAGCCTGACTCTTGAAGAACTGGAATACATCGCTGGCTGTTACTAGAGCTTTTAGGCAAAAGCCCAGACTCCAACTGCTACAGTGGTCAGCGGAAGAGGAGCAGATAAAGAGGTCAAGTGACCCCTTGTCTATCTTGGGGGAAGAATCAAATCTGGAGGAAAGCAGCCTCAGAGTTAAGCAATCCTGGGCCAGGAGTGATCCTCTGTATCTCAGCTTCAGATCTTGCAAGGTGTTCAGTGATTCAAAAAATTCCCGTTGCTTCAGGGCACAAGGAGCTCCCAGGAGATAGTTGCTGGGCTCCAGGGTCCCTAAAGTGGATAATTGTCCTAGGCTGGTGGGTGGGGAGGGCTGTCCTGCTAGGTTCTGCTATTCTGGGAATTCAAGGTGACTCCGGAGAACTGGTTGAAGACTAAGACTTATCTCCATATGCTAAAGAAAAAGAGAAAGACTTAAAATGAAGAAATAGAGATGTCAGGCTTTCAACCTGCTTTTAATTACCATGTGGGGGCCAGGTGAGGAATTAATATATTTTTTAGCAAAAGCCATTTTTTAATTTTTAATTTTTTCCTAGTTTTACAAACATTGAGTGCTAATCAGTGCCTCCATCTTCCCCCCCTTCTTTTCATCCCACTCGCTCCCATCCTTCTACCTGTCCACTTATATGGGCCCCAGGGTTCCCTCTGCCTTGTCTACTCTTGTTGGGATTCCAGCCTCTGTGGCATACCAAGTGGGGTCCTCCCAAGGCCGCCCTATTGATAGGGACATTCCTCTCACTCATCCAGCCCTACTCCCCAAGGTTTCCACTGCGTGTATCCTGCAATTCTCGCAAGTCTATGGGGGCATTTGGTATGTCAATTTTTATGCAGGTATGGTAAGGACAAGTTTCATTATAGTGAGTGCAAAAGCATTTTTTTTTAGGGGCCAGTATCAATTATGAGATTCTGTGGCAGGTCTTGAAGGGTAGGCAAGTGAACTTATTTGAATTGCCTTTTACAGAAGAACTAGAAGGAAGTGAAAGATACAGAGTTTGAGGTCATTGTAGTTGACAGCCCCAGGCTAGCAGCAGCTGTAGAGGCAGAATCCCTAAGCAAGCAGGCAGACAAACAGACAACTATAGAATTGTGGTTAACAGAACAGGTTTCTCTTACTCCATCTGGATGACTAAAATTGGTTATATCTAAATTAAGTGGCTTGTAAATCAATAGAAATTTGCTTTTTGAAGTTAGGGAGCTAGAAGCCTGAGGCCAAGGTTCTGGGGTCTCCCAAGGCCCTCCATGTTGCAGAAAGCTGACTTCTGTGTCTGTGGTGGGAACTGAACCCAGCACTTTATGCCTACCAAGCGTGCATTCTATACTGACACACACCCCTCCCAGTGCTTATAGATTATAATTTTGTGTCATCTATGGCCATGTTTTTGTCTGCACCTGCCTTTCTGCTCCGCCTTTCTCTGTATAGAGGCCTGGAGAAAAAAGGTGATTATTAGACTTCAAGATTCATACAATGTGCCTGTTCCTTTGAGAGTAACAGTACTACTACTACTAAATGATGTCTTCTCTCTCTCTCTCTCTCCCCCTCCCTCTTCTTACCCCACTCATCTTCGTTCTCCTTTGGTCTTTTGAAACAATCACTCAGGAGACAAGTGTCTTTCTGTGGAATTGGCTAGCCTAGAACAGATGTTATAGAGCAATTGATCTAAAACTTGTAGGAACTCTGCCTCTGGCCCCCAAGTGCCATCACACTTAGCCGGAAAGAAACTTAGTTTTTTTTTTTTTTACTTGTTTTTTTTTTTTGAGACAGAGTCTCATGTGTCCTGAGCTGACTTTCAGCTCACTGAGTATCCAAGGGTGACCTTGAACTTCTGATCCTCCTGGCTCCACCTTCCAAGGCCATCTTCTGGCTACCTAGTGAGCTTGAGACTAGCCTGCCTTACAAGAAAACCTGTCTCAAAAAAAAGCAAAAAAGCAAACAAATCTGATGAAAATTCATATTCTCACCTGAAGCAATGACATGTGGATGAATGAATGAATGGGTGCCAAGGTCAAGTGTGGAGGTCACAGGACAGCTTTCAGAAGGCTCTTGTCTGCCACCACCTGGGCTCGTGGATGTAACTCACTCATCTGTGAGCAGGTGCTTCTATGCTTTTAGCAGCTGAGCCCAAATTTGGGCCCAAATCAATTTTTGATGTTTCTTCATTAATACACAAGGGAACAAGGTGAGGCATTGGTGTGTGTGGGTGCTTCATGTGGAAACATTCTTTTATTTATTTATTTATTTATTTATTTATTTATTTATTTATTTATTTATTTTTATTTCAGCTCATACAAACTTATTAGGTACACCAGTTCCCTCCCTTCCTTCTCCTCCCCCCGTACCCCCTGCTCCCCCTCCCCACCTCTCTCCCTCCCCATCCCCCAGTGCCTCCTGCCCCAATTCCCAAAGAGTCCTTTCTTGTGCATGCCTGATTCTCCTCTGGGCCCTCCTCTCCGATGACGTACAAGGACCCAGTGGCCTTTCCCTGAACCCTTTCCCGTGTTCCCCTTAGATATAGGAACACTGCTGTGGCTGCCAATCCTTTGCCTCCAAGGATATTGGTGCCTTTAGCAGATGCAAGACTTTGTGAGGTCAACAGTGTGTTGGACAGGGCATGCAAAGTCCAATTATGATTACTTCAGCCCTAACTTGTGTGGAATATTTTGCATATCATTGCTCCTCCCATCCTTTTGCTCTTACACTCATACCGCCCCCTCTTCCGCAAATTTCCCTGAGCTTCAAGATGGGGAGAGACTAAGCTGGCCTAGTTCTAGGTGGTTGATATAGAGTCTCTGAAGTTCTGGATTGTGGTTTGTTGATTTTCTTTTGCAGTTTTGCTGCTCCTGCAATGCCCTTCACTCCATCCTGGTGGGCATTGTATGTTACCCCCTGGCCAGAGACAAAAAGCTGTTAGAGTCTTGTGATAAAAGCACATTCAAAGGTAGATGTAATAAAAGTGGGAAACCACAGTAAGGGAGGGGTCTATCACCCATTTGCAAAATGGTTACTTTTTATCTGCCAGACTATATGCCCTCCTCTTCTGGTGAGATCACACCCCCTCAGTAGTAAATGATCAGGAACTAAAGTCTGTGAACTTAATCAGATGTCTCATTACTTATTTGGGTCCTTGGTGGAGGCCTATTTTCCCTGCTGTAACATGGTCCCTTCTCTCCTTGGGAAACATACTTTCAAGTGTGAAGCTAAGTCCAGAGATCGTTTGATTGAACCCCAAGTCTTTTATTATTTTTATTTATTATATTATTATGTGTGTGTGTGTGTGTGTGTGTGTGTGTGTGTATCAGAGGGCATTATGTGTTCCTTTTGAGGCCCAAGGGTGACCAGGAATCACCCTAGATTGCGCCTACCTCCTATTTGCTTTCTCTGGAGTTTCTCAGGCTCTGCCTTCCAGGACAGAAGTACGGGCCTTCACCATTTCCTACTGGCATTTTTACATGGTATTTGAGATCTGAATTCAGGACCTACTTGCGAGGTTAAGTCTCTCTTGTTCTTGAGCCACTCATCTCTCTGGTTCAAGTCTTTTTTTTTTTTTTTCCTTTGAATCCATACACACTGGATAGCACACTAGATTGAAGGGTGGACTCCTTTTGGATGTTGTAGTCAGAAAAAAGTTCGTCCATCTTCCAGCTGCTTACCAGCAAAGATCAGTTTTTGCTGATCAGGAAGAATTCCTTCCTTATCCTGCATCTTGGCCTTGACATTTTCTACAACCTCGAGCGCGTTGGTCTTCCCCGTAAGGGTTTTTACGAAAATCTGCATCTTGACAGTGATTCCACCACAGATGGTGTATTGATCTGGTTCAAGTCTTGAAGCTGAATCTTTCTTGTTGTCTTTTAAGCAAGGTCTTATGTATGGCATAGGCTGGCTTCCAGCCATCCCACTTCAATTTTTTTTTTAATTTTATTATTATTTATTCAACTGTGTGTATGTGCGCGTGCGTGTGTGTGTGTGCGTGTGTGTATGTGTGTGTCTGTGTATGTGTAGAACCACGGACGAATTCGCGAACCACCATGGACGCCTCCACCTCCTCCTGCCCCGGGATTCACAGGCTCCGCCCTACCAGGACCAGAAGCGCAGGCCGCCCCCGCTTCCGCCTGGCGTCTATACATGGGATCAGGGATCCGAACTCGGGACCTTCCGCCTGCAAGGCGGAGGCTTAACCCCTGAGCCACCTCTCCAGCCCCATCCCACTTCAATTTTAAGACTGTACCAACTGTAGCTCTTGAAGTCTTGGAATTATGTGTTAGTTCACACACACACTTATTTCTGAATCAGCCAAGCCTCCAGCTCATTATATAATGGAAGATAACCTTGAACTTTCGATTTTCCTCCACTTCCCATGAACTGGAGTGGTATGTGCCACTGCCCGTGGTTTCTGCAGGTTTACCACTCTGGCACTTTACACACACGTTACTCTTGTTTGTTCTCTTTCTTAGTGCTCCCTCTATCCTCTGCCTTCTCTTGCCGGCCCCCTCCTCTCCCTAGTAACTTCCTATTGTGTTCTGTATCCCATTCCCCTCTCTTTTTTCCACTTCCCTCTTCCTTAAGATTTCCTCCTTACCTCTTATGGTCCCCTTTATATGTGGATGACACCCCCCTATGGGCCAGTGATATAGCTCGGTGGCTAAAGGTGCCTGAGAACAATTCTGCCAACCCGAGTTTGATTCTTGGCATTTATATGGCCGTAAGAGAGAAACGACTCTTGAAAGTTGTCCTCTGACATCCATGTACATGCCACGATACTCTTAAATAAAATGTTGGGGCTGGAGAGGTGGCTCAGGGGTTAAGCCTCTGCCTTGCAGGCGGAAGGTCCTGAGTTCAGATCCTAGACCCCACCCATATATAGACGCCGGCGGAAGCAGGAGAGGCCTGCGTTTCTGGTCCTGGTAGGGCGGAGCCTGTGAATTCCGGGGCACAGTAAACAAGGAGGAGGTGGAAGCGTCCATGGTGGTTCCCGAATGCGTCCGTGGTTCTACACACACACACATACATACACACACAATTGAATAAATAAATTAATTAATTAAAAATAAAATGTTAAAAATAATTAAAATCTAAGTTGCACATATGTGAGGAAACATGCAATTTTGTCCACCTGAGTCTGACTTATTTTACTTAATGCAATCATTTCCAGTTGTGTCCATTCTCTGCAGATATCATGATTTCATTTTTCCTTAGGGCTGAATAAGATCCCATTGCATAGATGTACCTTTTTTCTTTTTTTTTAAATTTTAAAAATTTTTTTAATTTATTATTTATTCAATTGTGCGTGTATGCATGTGTGTGCGTGTGTGTATGTGTGTGTGTGTAGAACCACGGACGAATTCGGGAACGCCTCCACCTCCTCCTGGTTTACTCTGCCCCGGGATTCACAGGCTCTGCCCTACCAGGACCGAAAACGCAGAACCCGCCCCACTTCGGCCCGGCGTCTACACGTGGGGTCTAGGATCCGAACTCAGGACCTTCTGCCTACAAGGCAGAGGCTTAATCCCTGAGCCACCTCTCCAGCCCCGTACCATATTTCTTTATACATTCATCTATTGATCAGAATTTAGGCTGGTTCCACTTCCTAGCTATTGTGGCCGATGTAGCAACAACTATGGATGTGTAATGTCACTGTGGCCTGTTGACTTAGAGTCCTTCAGATGTGTACCTTGAGGTGATATTGCTGGGTTATAAGGTATTTCTTTAATCTTTCTGAGGCACCTCCACAGTGCTTTCCAAAGTAGTCGCATAAGTTTGTTTCTGCCAGCAGTGTATACCTGTTCCTTCTTCCTCACATCCTCACTCATATTTGTTGTTTTATTTTTTCTCCTTGATGACAGCCATTTTGACAGGTGAAATGGTACCGCAGAGTAGTTTTAATTTGTATTTATCTGATGGCTGAGGATGTTGAACACTCGTCCAAGTATGTTGGCCAGGACATGATTATAAGCTTTTTGGTGTAATTTAACTTTGCAGTTGAATGATCGCCTGGCTTTTTATAGTCAGTGATTGGACTGGTATGTTTCTTGGTATCCAACCAGGTTGCTAATATCTGTAAAAAGAAGCTTGTGGGTTCAATTATCCTTTCACTATAAATTTTCATAATGTGCCTGAGAAATTAGAGTTTTCCTACCCTAAAACACATGAATCTGTGCTTCCCTTAGTTATTTTCTGTCCCAACTATTATTTGTTCCAATTGCTTATTCCAGAATACTTTAATTTGTAGTCAGGCATGGTGGCTCACGCCTAGAATTTGAGCATTCAGGAGGTGAGGCAGAAGGACTGAGAGTTCTATGCCAGCTTGGGTGAAGTAGTGAGGTCCAGACCCTGTTTCAGTCCTCCCCCGCATCAAATAACAATAATAAACAATGGTAATAATTCTATTTCATGAGTGTTCCCTGTTGAGCAAATAGCGTTCAGATTATGTGTATTACCTGAAATTCAGAACTGACTTTCTCTGTCCATATGTGAAACACAGGGTACCTCAGGCAATGCAGCAACCCCAACTCCATTTCTTTCTATTCCCTAGTCTCACCATGCCTGACTGGTTCTCAGTGACACCTTAAATCAGACATTGTTCATATTTAGTCTTTGATCCATAGGGGTGCCAATTCCTATTTAATTTTCCTGGTCTCAGGCAGACTGGAGTAATAGTTTTTAAATCAAGCTGGGTGTGGTAGTGAAGGTCTACAATACCAGCACTCAGGAAGTAGCAGCAACAGGTTCATTCTCAGCTAGTCACCTGAGTTCAAGGCTAGTCTAGTACACATGGGAATCCTGTTTCAATAAAAATATTCTAAAAAGGCAGATTGGCAAGAATCACAGCTTATAACTTGCATATAAATCCAGTGACATGGGTCCCCAGAAGTCCATGTGGTAGAAGGAGATGCCTGACTTCTGAGAGTCGTCCTCTGACCTCCCATGCATGACCGCTCTCTCTCTCAAATAATAAACAAAATATTAAAAAGACATTTATTTTTTTTAATTTTTTATTATTATTTATTCAATTGTGCGTGTATGCATGTGTGTGTAGAACCACGGATGTATTTGGGAACCTCCATGGACGCCTCCACCTCCTCCTTGTTTACTCTGCTCCGGGATTCACAGGCTTTGCCCTACCAGGACCGAAAACGCAGGCCGCCCTGCTTCTGCCTGGCATCTATACGTGGGGTCTAGGATCTGAACATCTGAACTCAGGACCTTCTGCAAGGCAGAGGCTTAACCCCTGAGCTATCTCTTCAGCCCCTAAAAAGACATTTAAAACGGACCAATTTGTAAAGACAGTCGAATGCAAGTCTGACAGCCTGGGCTCGATACTTGGCACCCATGGTGAAATAAAAGAACAGATTCTTGGAAATTGTTCTCTGGCCTCCGCACAACACACACATTACACAATAACAATAATAAAAATAATAATAAATATATAACCCCCCCAAAATTTAAAAGACAAAAAACTCCAGTATCACCAATAACTATATTTTAGAATTATTTTATTATTTATTAAAAATATTTTATTTTTATTATATTATTGAATTAATATTTTGTTATATGGAGGTTTTAACTGAGGACCTCCTGAAAGCAAGGTAAGCATTCTCTACCACTTAGCATTTTTTTTTCTTAAACCTTCTATCTTGTTCTCACTAAGAAACAGACTGCCCTTAACCTTGCCATTCTCCTGCCTCAGCCTCCAGATAGCTGAGAGTCCACGTTTGCAACAGTATGGCGAATTACCTAGAGACTCAAGCATGCCATGCAAGAACTCCATCATTGAGCTAAATCCCAGTGGTGTATATTTTGGGGAAATATGGTCATGGATGAGATCAGATCTTACAGAACTGTAATTTAATAGAACTTTCCATTTTAGTATTTTTATGATCCCATTTTCTTTAAGGCCACTAATGTACATTGCACCAAGAACTACAATGTGCCACATGTTTTAAAACCCACCTACATTCCCTAGCTATACACTTCCTGAGCATTCTGCCCTTTGAGAATATATTACTTTACTAATGGAATATATTAGTACATAACTATTAGCTTTAAGACATGTTAATGTCTTATAAATATTAGCCCTCTCAGGGTTTGTTCCAAAATTTGTATTCTATAAGAGTGCAAGCAAAAGTGTCTTCAGTAAGATAAATTTGCCAGGTATGGTGGTGTGTCTTTCTGTAATTCCAGCACTTGTGAGGCAGAGGCAAAAGACTGATGGAAGTTTGACACTTGCTTGGTCTATACAGTGAGCCATTCATAAGTATATAGCAAGATCTTATAAAAAAAGAAAAGAAAGGAAAACAAGGTCATAGGTTTGAATCCTATGTGGATCCTGAGTTCTGAGTTCCAATTTTGACCACAATGCTGACCTGTGATTCCAGCACTTGGGAGGTAGAGTCAGGAGGATCCAGAACTCAAGCTCAGCTATATACTGAATTTGAGATCAGCTTGGGACTTTGTCGTAAAAATGAAAGAAAGTGCTTTGTCTGCCCCAGACCCTGACCCAGGTGGAATCCCTGCTCTTCAGGTAAGGCCTAGATCATGCCCCAGACCCCAGGTGATCTTTGTTGCCTCACTAGTAGCCTGCCTGCTTTTCTGGCACTAGGGAAGGCCCCTAGGTGATCTGCATGTCCCACTAGCCACTCAGCCTTTCTGCCCCAGACCCTGACCCCTGAGATAAGGAAAACAACACAAAGAATCAACCAGTCGAAAAGCTGGTTCTTTGAAAAAAAATCAGTAAGATTGATCCACCTCTAGCTAAATTAACCAAAATCAAGACAGAGAAAACCCAAATTAACAAAATGAGAAATGAAAATAGAGTTATCACAACTGATACTCAAGAAATTCAGGGAATTATAACGTCATATTTCAAAAACTTACACTCCATTAAATTTGATAACACAAAAGAAATGGATAAATTCCTGAGTAAGCACACAACTTACCCAAACTGAATCAGGAAGTTTTGAATTATTTAAATAGTCTTATAACATATGAAGAAATCAATGAAGTAATCTCAAATCTTCCCACCAAAAAATGTCCTGGACCAGATGGATTCAGCTCAGAATTCTACCAGACACTTAAGGAACAACTACCATCAATACTCCTTAAACTGTTCCATAAAATTTCAGAGGAAGGGACATTTCCAAATCCTTTCTATGAAGCTAATACCATACTAATCCCCAAACCTAATAAAGATACACTTAAAAAAGAAAACTATAGGCCAATCTCTTTGATGAACACAGATGCAAAGATTCTCAACAAAATCTTGGCAAATTGAATTCAAAAACATACCAAAAAGATCATTCACTGTGATCAAGTAGGCTTTATTCCAGGCATACAAGATTGGTTCAACATACGCAAATCAATAATATAAATCCATCATATAAACCGATCCAAAAAATCCAAGACTACATGATATTCTCGATAGTTGCAGAAAAAATGTTTGACAAGATCCAACACTCTTTTATGATCAAAACCCTAGAGACAGTTAGTCGGAAGGGTAGGGAACTCCCTCAAGCTGATTGGGCAAGGCTAACAGTTCCTAAACAGAAATCCAATAGCACAGTCACTAGAACCAACACTGAATGAATGGGATCTTATGAAATTAAAGAGCATCTGTTTAGATAAAGAGATTGTAACTTCCAGCAAAAAGGCAACCCACAGAATGGGAGAAAATCTTCACTAACCACATATCTGACAGAGCTCTATTATCCAGAGTAGACAAAGAACTTAGAAAACTAAATACCAAGGAAACAAATGGGCCAATTAAAAAATGGGCCTTGGAACATAAAAGAAACTTTACCAAGGACAAAATTAAAATGTCTAACAAATATCTTAAAAATGCTCCACATCCTTAGCCATCAGGGAAATGCAAATCAAAACCTCCCTGAGATAGCATCTCACCCCTGTCAGGATGGCAAAAATCCACAAGACAAATATAACACCAAATACTGGAGAGGATGTGGAGAGAGGGGAACTCTCCTACATTGCTGGTGGGAATGCAGGCTTATACAATCACTCTGGCGAGCTGTCTGGCGATTCTTAAAGAAGTTAAAGATTGAAATGCCATATGACCCTACTATTCCACTTTTGGGAATAACCCCCCATACAGCAAAAATTCACCTTGATAGCACAAGCACGACCATGTTCATAGCAGCACTGTTTACAATAGCAAAGTCATGGAATCAACCCAAATGTCCAACAGTTTACGAGTGGATAAGGAAAATGTGGTACATTTATACAATGGAATACTACTCAGCCAGCAAAAATGATGAATTAATGCATTTGCCAGGAAATGGATGGAATTAGAAAAAATCATATTAATTGAAGTATTCCAGACATGGAAAATTAAGCACCGTATGTACTCCCTAATAGGTGGATCCTAGTACCAAACCCACTTAGTGACATATTCAAAGGTAAATCTCTGTAATACCTACCGTAATTGCAAAGATTATAAACAGGAGGGAAGTGGAAGGAGGGCCCCACCAGAAAAAAGAAGAGAGGGGATCGTGCTACAGTAGAGAAAATAGGTCACCGTCAAGTATTTCATGTAAGTAGGGAGACATCTGGTAAAGCTCACTCTCACTTCCCTTCCTGGTCACCTGCAACCGAAGAGCTTTGATCTCACCAATCAGGGAGGGTATAGGGACTGGCAGATAGACAGTAACCATCCTGCATATGGGACACTGACTCCCCCCTCCACACATTTCAGTGTCCTACTCTTATTCCATCTACCTTTGAGTCTCCTGTTTTATCAAGATTTTCATTTAAATAGCCTTTTATCTTTGGTTAGGAGGTGACCTTCAATACCAATCAGGATGGAGCCAAGGGTGGTGCAGGAAAAGCAAAGCTGAGAACAGCAACAAACCATATTTCAAAATACCAAAGACCCTACATTAATCACCTGGAACCAGACCAGCCAAATCTCTCCCCATCCTAAAGCTCAGGGAAACCTGCAGAAGAGGAGGCAGCAAGATTGAAAGAGCCTAAAGATAGGGATAACCAATGATATGCAAGATGCTCCATACAAGTTGGGACCACAGTAGCCATAATCCAACTTTGCATGACCTGCACAATGACTGACATGTCAATGATCCCCCAAAGTCTAGCATGGATCACTGGCAGTAGGATCCTTAGGGGCAAGGGAATAGCAGTCATAATAGTGTTCCCATACTAAAGAGGAGCCCAAAAAAGGGCTCCTGGCTATGCCGCTGAATCCTTACACCTCACTAGGGTGGAGGATTCAGAGGGAAGTTTGACATTCACACTAAAGGATGCTCCAGGGAATGGTAAGGGGGAGAAGGAGGGGACATTGGGAGAAAGGGACGGAGAGGGGTGACAGGAAGGGGAAAAGGGGTACAAGGGGGAACTGGGGAGAGGGTGGAGGGAGGGAAAGGACAAGGTACCTATTGAGCATGTATGATTTGGGAAAAAAAATAAAATGTGGGAGGAAAAAAAAAATGAAAGAAAGTGAGAGTGAGAGAGCCTATTTGAACCAGACACATGGAGTGGATCACAGGTCAATCTTGGGAGTTGGGATAGATCTACCATGCAGTTTGATAATTAAAAACATGATTCAGGGAATCTTTACATGAATCCAGAAAGTAAACATTTTCTGAATGGGCACTCCTGATACTGGAAGAAAAAAACAATGTAAAAAAAGTCCCCGTTAGCCTCAAAGTGGACTCATGAAAGGATTAATCATCAGTGACGAACGTTCCCTGCCCTCAAAGAGCTGGATGTGTTGTGCTATTTTGAGCAAATCCTATCCATCACTGTTGACCCATAATAGTGCCCATCTGTTATGCCAATGCAAGATCTGCTCCCAGGGAGGTCAGTTTTATGATTGTTCCAAATTACTACAGCGGCTATCAAACATGTCGCTAAACACCAAATAACGCCATATAATGTTCCCTTCGCCGCAAATGCCAACATCCACGATCCCACCTCGTTTTTGCACTAGGGCAGGAGAAAGAGACTGGGTGGTTGGATCTTCCTCTCCAGGGCTGCCTGACAAACTTAAGAAAGAGAATAAACACAGGTTTTCAAGTCTAATCAGTTTGTGTGTGTGTGTGTGTGTGTGAATATACATGAGCATAAACGCATGTGTATCAAAGTGCACCAGTGGAAGCTCGAGGGTGACTTGGGAAATGAGTCACTCTGGATTTTCTGTCTTCTTTTTGCTTTACTCTGGCCAGAAGTGCCTGCCATTTCAGCCTGGCATTTTTACATAAGCTCTGGATCCATACTCAAGTTCTTCCCTGTGCGTGCGTGCGTGCGTGTGTGTGTGTGTGTGTGTGTGTGTGTGTGTGTGTGTGTGTATCAGAAGGCACAGTGTGTAGCTGTGGAGGCCCCAGGGTCACTTTGGAAATCATCCTGGATTGCTGCTACCTTCTCTTTGCTTTGCTCTGGAGTTTCCCTGGCTCAACCTTCCAGGACTGGAAATTCAGGCCTCTGTCCTTTCTATCTGGTGTTTTTACATGGGATCCAGGATCTTAACTCAGAATCTTCTGCTTGTGAGGAAGAGGCTTAACCCCTCAGTCATCGCTCCTGCCCTCCTGCTTTTGAAACAGAGTTTATATTATTATTATTATTATTATTTTTCCGCTCATACAAACTTAATAGGTACACTGTTTCCCTCCCTCTCTCCTCCTCCCCCCCGACTCCCCCCTGCTTCCCCTCCCCTCACCGCTCCCTCTCCATCCCTCAGTGCCTACCCCCCCCAATCCCCGGAGAATCCTTTAATGTGCATGCCTGACTCTCCTCTGGGCCCTCCTCTCCGATGACATACAAGGACCCAGTGGCCTTTCCCTGAACCCTTTCCTGTGTTCCCCTTAAGCAAAGGAACACTACTGTGGCTGTCAATCCCTTGCCTCCAAGGATTTTGGTACCTTTAGCAAATGCTAGACTTTGTGGGGTCAATATGTGTTGGACATAGCGCAGGTCATGCAAAGTCCAATTATGATTGCTTCGGCCCTAACTTATGTGGAGTATCTTGCATATCATTGCTCCTCCCATCCTTGTGCTCTTACAATCTTACCGCCCCCTCTTCTGCAAATGTCCCTGAGCTTCAGGATGGGGAGAGATTAGGCTGGCCTAGTTCTAGGTGGTTGATATAGAGTCTCTGAAGTTTTGGATTATCGTTTGTTGATTTTCTTTTGCAGTTTTGCTGCTTCTGCAATGAATGCCCTTCACTCCATCCTGATAGGTATTGTATGTCACTCCCTGGCCAGAGATAAAAAGCTGTTAAATTAGAGTTTTGTTATAAGAGTATATTTAAAGCTAGATGTAATAAAAGTAGGAAACTGCAGTGAGGGAGGGGTCAATCACCCATTTGCAAAATGGTTACTTTTTATCTGCCAGACTATATGCCCTCCCCTTCTGGTGAGATCATACCCCCTCAGTTGTAAATGATCAGGAACGAATGTCTGTGAACTTAACCAGATGTCTTTTTACTTACTTGCAGTCCTTGATGGAGGCCTATTTTCTCTGCTGTAACATGGTCTCCTCTCTCCTTGTTTCTGGTGTGGCCCTCCTACCCCACCCCTCCTGTTCATAATCCTTGCAATTACTGTAGATATTACAGATATTTGAGTGTCTCTAGGTGGGCTGGGTGGGTTTGGTACTAGGAGCCACCTACTAGGGAGTACATACAGCACTTAATTTTCTGGGTCTGGGATAATTCACTTAATATAATTGTTTCCAATGACATCCATTTCCCAGCAAATTCCAGTAATTCATCCTTTTTGATAGCTGAGTAGTACTCCATTGTATAGATGTACCATATTTTCCTTATCCACTCGTCAACTGTTGGACATTTGGGTTGATTCCATGACTTTGCTATCGTAAACAGTGCTGCTATAATATAACATGATCGTGTTCCTGCTATGGAGGTGAATTTTTGCTGCATGTGGGGTTATTCTCAAAAGTGGAATAGCAGGGTCATATGGCATTTCAATCTTTAATTTCTTTAAGAATCTCCAGACGGCTCGCCAGAGTGGCTGTATGAGCTTGCACTCCCACCAGCAATGTAGGAGAGTTCCCCTCTCTCCACATCCTCTCCAGCACTTGTTGTTTGTATTGTGGATTTTTGCCATCCTAACAGGGGTGAGATGATATCTCAGGGAAGTTTTGATTTGCATTTCCCTGATGGCTAAGGAAGTGGAGCATTTTTAAAGATATTTGTTAGACATTTTAATTTCATCCCTGATAAAGTTTCTTTTAAGTTACAGGGCCCATTTTTTAATTGGGCCATTAGTTTCCTTGGTGTTTAGTTTTCTAAGTTCTTTGTCCACTCTGGATAATAGAGCTCTGTCAGATATGTGGTTAGTGAAGATTTTCTCCCATTCTGTGAGTTGCCTTTGAGATTGGGGTTACAATCTCTTTATCTGAACAGAAGCTCTTTAATTTCACAAGATCCCAACTGTTGAGAGTTGGTAGCAGTGACTGTGCCATTGGATGTCTGTTTAGGAACTGTTAGCCTTGCCCAATCAGCTCGAGGGAGTTCCCTACCCTTTGAGGTCCTTGATCCATTTGGAATTAAGTCTTGTACATGGTGACAAGTACGGGTCCAACTTTAATCTTCTGCATGTGGAGATCCAGTTTTGCCATCACCATTTGTTGAAGATGCTGTTCTTTTTCCATTGGATTCTTTGAGCCCCTTTGTCAAAGACCAAATGGCTGTAATTTTGTGGGCTTATATCTGGGTCTTCAACCCTTATCCATTGATCTGTGTGTCTATTTTGGAGCCAGTATTAGGCTGTTTTTACAACTATGGATTTGTAATATAGACTAAGGTTCGGTATGGTAATACCTCCAGCAGTGTTTTTGTTACTCAGGATTGTCTTTGCTATCCTGGGTCTTTTGTGCCTCCATATGAATTTTGAGATTGTGAAACAGTTTTAACCCTGATCCATCTCTCTAGTCAGTAATAAGTTAATAAACACGGACATAAAAATACCATTTGCTCTTTTAGGCAATATAAATGGTCTCATCTGCAGAAAACTTTATTTCTAGTAGTTCTGGTACTTTAAATTTCTCCAAGGAGTTCACCATGGGAGCTGGCAAAATGGCTCAGTGCGCAAAAGCTCTTATCATCAAGTCTAATGACGAGTTTCAACCCTGGAACTCACATGGTGCAAGTAGAGCCTCAGCTGTTACAAGCTGTTCTTGCTTCCACAGGTGCTGTGGCACCCCTCTCCACACTCACAAATAAAAAAAAAAAGTAAATTTTTTTTTATAAAGAACAGAACAGATTTTTCACAATATTATGATTGATTAACCAAGTTGTATTTTCTCTCTGTATTTAGCATCTAGGGAGTTTGACTAGCATATAGTAAGTAGGTGACCAGGATATGTATGGGGGAGTGACTATCAAATATGAAATTAAGAACAGTTTACCTGACAAGAGAACTAATAGAACTTGATGCACCTAATTTTAAGCGAACTATGCAGATAGTGACATGGAAAAAAATGTCTCTTAAACTAGGTTTAAGAGATTGAAAGATTTTTTTAAATTTATTATTTTTTTTTGTGTGTGTGTGTGTGCATGTGTGAGATTGGAGGGAACATGCTATTGGATTCATCTGGAATAAGGTTGTGTGGTGGCTCCTTTTCATTAAGGCAGAATTGCTCCCAGGATTTCAGTGGATGTGATGGTGCCTAGCTGTGGGCACAGGATAACCATTGTCACCCTTATCCCTCAGAACAGGTGGCCCAGCTTCCTCTGTCTCCGCACCCAGCACATGTGAATGTCTTGTAATGGTCTTGGCAGACCTGAGCATCAGGGTTCCATTCTCCTTCCATTTTTCTGCTACAGTCAGTATTAGCATGAGTTGCTAAACATTTGCTAGAAGTGACTAGTGGAAACCAATTCCATTTAGCATTTTCTTTGTAGAAATTTATACTTTCAGTATAAACTCAATTTATTCAATAGACAGCAGGGGTGGTCACTCAAAACTCATTCTTTTTCACTGCCAATTTTACGAAGTTGGACTTTGTGATGAGTACATTTCATACGCTCAACTTTTGCTAAGGGTTTGTCTATTTTATTATTAGCATAGATTTAGCTGGTGGCCTGGCAAAGTTTTCTCATTTTATGAAATTAATCTTACTGAGTTAGCATTCAATGGTTTTTTATTGCAACATTTCCATTCATGTGTGTCACTGGACTTAGTACACATTCACTTCCTCATCACTTTCTCTTGTCTCATTCCCTCTTGTTTATCTTTAAAATTTTTTCATTATATTTTATTATAGTTTCATATATGAAAATGATGAATTTCAGCCATTACTCAATCCTATCCCCATTCCTCATTGTTTATCCTATTGTAATATTTTATTAGTTTCTCTTCTTAGAATTTTTTATTTAATTTGGGCTTCTCTCTCTCTTTTTCTCTCTCTCTTTACTGATAACTAAATACAGGACCTCTAGCATTCTAGATAAGCATTCTTCTACACTAATTTGCCCATTGAATATTTTTTAAATTTTGAGACAGGGTTCTGCAAGGTTGTCCAGACCGACCTTGAACATGCCACCCCAAAGTAGCCGAGGGTGCAGATATGTACCGTATTCTGACAAAGCAGAGACCATGGAAGTAGGTCAGTAGTAAAGAACTTGCCCACCATGTTCAAGGGCCTCAGCTGTGAAGAAAATAAGCAGAAAAAAAAGTAAGAAATCAATAAGAAATAACATCAAAAAAGACATTAAACTTGTATTTGTATGTATTTATTTGCAATGTGATTTTGTTAGTTTGGAAACAGCCTGAATAGAAAAGTACCTAAAAATATTGAAACATATTGAAAGTAATATTTTCTTTCTCCTAACACAAATGCTTTTGACCAGATGGTAAATTACAAGCAATATAGAATGCTGGATGCTGCCTGGCATCTGTGACCATTCTGGGTGGGCATGGAATCTTTGTGGAGTTTGGAGCCTCTTCCCAGTTGCTTGGCCTTTGACACCACAGTGGCAGACCTGGAGATGGACACCTGGACCCTGCCTGTGTTAGTACACTCATTCTGTTGGCTCTCAGTGACAGAGGTCTACCTCGAACCCTGGTCCTTGTTGACATCACTGATGCACGCCTACCGACTATTCATCCACTCTTCCCACAGAGTCACATTATTATCTCTACCTAAAGTGGTTAGGATATTTGTGTGTGTGTGTGTGGTGTGTGTGCATGTGTGTGTCTGTGTACATGGAGAGCAGAACAGGACATTAGAACCTTCTATTGTTATCTGCTTCATTGCGTTGGGACGGGCTCTCTTTCTGTTTCAGAATCTTTTTTCCAGCCAGACTGGCTATCCAACAAGCTCCTGGGATGTACCCATCTCCTTCTACCCAGTGCTGGAATTACAGGCATGTGCGCCACACCTAGCTTTCACTGTGCTTGCTGGAGGTTTGAATGCAGGCCCTGATGCTAGCAGAGCAAGCACTCTTACTTGCTGGGCCATCGCTACCTCCCCAAACTTCCCACCTTATTTTTGAGACTGATTTTTTTTTTCTTAGTGAATCTAGAGTTATCTGTTTCAGCTAGATTCGATGGCCGGCGAGTTTATAGGAGTATGGCCCCACGCTTTGCTTTTACATGGGGGCCAGAGATCTAAACTCAGATTTTTATGGTTGTGCGGCAAGCATTTTATACACTGAGCCATTTCTGCAAACCCTCAATTGAAATGTTTTATACTATGTATTAATATACATTATGTATATATATATCTATTTTTGAAATAGGGTCTCATTTACTCCTTGTTATCTTAGAATTCAATATGCAGCTGAGGATGATCTTGAACTCTTCATTCTCTTGCCTCTACCTCCCAAGTACTGGGATCACAGGCATGCACCATCATGCCTGGTTTATGCAATGCTGGGGATTGACCCCAGGACTTTGTACATGCTAGACAAATACTCAATCACTTTACTTTTTTCCCTTTTGAAGCCCACGGTGGCCAGAGACTCACTGTCATAGTTAGGCACAGGTGTCAATTTGATGTTTGAGGGTTTGAGCTCTTGACACATTGAGGAGAATTAGTGGTTGAGTTGGGTCTGGAGTAAGCCTGCAGGAGATGGTCTAGCTGATGGAGCGTACCCAGCCTATGGTGAGTGGAACTAGGCTCTGGAATAAAAGATGGAGGGCTGGTTGAAGGAGTTGGCATCCTTCTGTACACTTGGCCAGACATGCTGGTCTGGCAAGTAAGGATCGTCCTTCTCTCAGCCGTTATGTGGTGATGGTGTGGTCAGTTTTCTCAGTCCTGGTGTCAGCGCATGTTCTCCAGTCAAGCTGGACTGAGAACTGTAACCAGGAATCATAAGAGAGAATAAATCCTTTGTTCCCTTAAGCCATTTGATGGTCATTTATCAGTAACCATGCAGGCGGACAGCAACACTCACTATGTAGCTGAAGATGAATCTAAATTCCTAATCCTTCTGCCAGGACAGACAAAGTTCTGGGATTGCAGTTATAGGCCACAACATCTGGCACTTTATTCTGTTTTTAATGGATGAACTTTCACAAGGGTTTGATTTTTCCTCTCTTCTGCTGAATGAAGCAAGCGAGCATACGAGACTCACTGATAGTGAAAAATTACTATTAATCCTTTAAGCCTGATTAGTTCTTTGCTTGGACATAAAGCTAAACATGATTCCTCTACTACCTTACTGGAAGAGACATTTCAGTTTAAGATGAAACAAAGAATGTTAATGATGCAAAGGTTTGATGAGACATTTTCCAAAGCACAGTTTCTGCTTCAAGACTAAGAGTTTAAAGACTAACAAATGAATGGCTTAAAGTTTGTAATGTTGCTGATGGGAGTAGAGGAAGGAAAGATGCCTTTTTCAATGATACACTCACTGATATAACATTCATATTCCAGCAAGTATGCAGATACTTGCCCTCAAAGATAACTTTGATGAAACTCAGTGGGCCACACATGTTTAATGATAGAAAAATAAGAGGGAAACTGATGTCAA
Organism: Typhlomys cinereus; assembly: GCA_023101885.1. Classification (NCBI taxonomy): domain Eukaryota; kingdom Metazoa; phylum Chordata; class Mammalia; order Rodentia; family Platacanthomyidae; genus Typhlomys; species Typhlomys cinereus. Next base: position 7,041,513 of record JALPQD010000085.1, read on the forward strand.
AGAAGAGGGATTGTATCAGGAAAAGGATGGTGGATGAATTTGGGGATTAAGGTGAAAATATTAAAAATTTACAGAATTAATGTATAAAACATTAAAATAATATATAAATAAATATGGATAATAACATTAAAAGAATAACGAATAAATAAAGGGAGACAGATTAGTGGTTAAAGCCTCTGCCTTGAAAGGAAAAGGACTTGAGCTTGGATCTTTATATCCTACACAAAAATGCCACTCAGAAATGGCAGCAGCTTGCAATTCTGATCCTGGAAGGCAAAGCCTGGGAAACTCCAGAGCAAATCAGTAAAATGAGAGAGCAACCCATGATGATTCTCTTGGGCCACCACAGGTATACACACTCAAGTGTCCTCTTGTACACACGCCCCCACACACATATACACCCATCTACATGCAGATGAATACACACATATATGCCCACATGGACATATGCATTCATACACACACACAAATAAAGTTCACTAATAAAATCACAACCTCGGCATGTCAATACCCAGTTTTATAAACATATGGTTATTCAGAGCAAAGGCTCTAATTCTAAACACGTTTTCCTCTTTTCATCTTTATGATCATCCAATTAGCCATTTCATTATTCTTTAAATGCAAATGTGTTGAAACTGACTTAATTTATGCTTAAAGATTGATCCCATAGATTTAAGCGTCTTTCCTCCTGACATGAAGATAAATATGCCACAGTGACTGAAAATAGAAATGACCCAGAAAGCAATTTGACCTCATTTTTCCCCTAGATTAGTGTGTGTGTGTGTGTGTGTGTGTGTGTGAGTTTGAGTGTGTGTGAGCAATAACTGAGTCCTGGCCTTTAAGGATGAATCAGAACAGACTGGGTAAAGCAAAAGGCAGAGAGGCATTTTTTTTTTTTTTTTAATTTTTTTTTTTTTTTTTTTATTATTATTTATATTCAACTGTGTGTATGTGCGCGCGCGTGTCTGTGTGTGTGTGTATGTGTGTGTAGAACCACGGACGAATTCGCGAACCACCATGGACGCCTCCGCCCCGGGATTCACAGGCTCCGCCCTACCAGGACCAGAAGCGCAGGCCGCCCCCGCTTCCGTCTGGCGTCTATACGTGGGATCTGGGATCCGAACTCGGGACCTTCCGCCTGCAAGGCGGAGGCTTAACCCCTGAGCCACCTCTCCAGCCCATAGAGAGGCATTTTTAAAATGAGAAAACTGTCCAATATCCAGGCAGAAAACTCATTGAGATTTAGTATGTAACTTCCATTAAAAATAAAAAATAAAAATCCTACCATACAGGAGCTGGCATGTGGGGCAGATGGCATTGTGATTGTGTAGCATGCACGAAGTCCTGGGGTACCACAAACTGACAGTTGGGGTCTATACTTGTAGTCACAACACTCAGGAGGTAGAGTCAGAAATTCAAGATCATCTTCAGTTACACAGTGAATCTGAGGCTAGTCTGGGATACTTGTGACCTTGTCTCAAAACAGAAACAAACGGGCTGGGGAGATGGCTCAATGGTGAGAGTGTATGCTGTTCAAGCAGAAGGACCGGAGTTTAGACCTCCAGATCCCACATAAAATGCTAGGTAGATGTGGCAGCCTGCTTGTATCTCCAGCCCTGAGGTACAGTATGGAAATACCTACAGCAAAGGGGTTGGCCAAACCAGACCCAGCACAAAAGAATAAGATGGAAGTGTGACCAAATATTTCTGACACAAACCTTGGAAATTTTGAAATGACAGGTCTTACTAGGTCCTACTTATGTGAATTCAAGTGGCAACCCTCACAAGTATGACCATACACATACAGATATGTATTTATTTATACACACACACACACACACACTAAAATTAAGAAAAAAGAAAAGCTGTTAAACAGGTACCTTACAACCATGCTGAAGAGGAAAGACAATAAGAACACATAAGTGTTGGTTCATAGTACTTATTACATGTTTCATTTAAAAAATACACTACTATAGATTCAGTAAAGAAAGACCATGGGTTGTAATAACCGATGCGGTTTCATTAAAGGAAATGGAAATCAGTGGAAGGTTTTATTAGCTTCGATTTTATTCTCAGCAGAATTACTAGGAAACAAAATGTATTGGCAGAAATAATTCAGAATAATCTAAGGAATGTCCTAACTGGGGTCAGCATAAGCCTCCAGGACCTAGACCAGTAGATTAAAGGATACATTTCAAGATGATCTGATTTCTTCTTTATTGGAATAAAAGTGAAGAAGTGGTCAATAGATTAAATCCTGGTCTGTGCTGAGATGTGATCTTTGTTTTCTATTGTTATGTAACAAAATTATCCCAATATTAGCACCTTAGAGCAGCAGGCATTTATCAGTCCATAGTTTCTCTGGGTCAGGAACTTGGACAAAGCTCAATTGGGCCTCTACTTGAGGTTTGCAAAACTTCCAGCCAAGAACTTGGATAATCTGCATTTTCAATTGAAGACAAGAAGGGAAGAATTTGATGCAGGTCAAAGTTTACATGGTATATAGGCAGAATATTGTGATTCTTATGATCATCCAATGGGATTGTTGGACAGAAGCTAGTTTTTGATCCTGGATACTGCCGTAATCTCTTATTACAAGAATCTCTCCATAGTCAGTCATAATACACCATTTTGCTTTGTCAAGGCCAGTGGACTTTGATGGACTGCTAAGATCATGTGTTAGGTCTCTTGAAAGATAGAGAGTGCTATGGTCTGAATATAAACTGCTCTCCCTAGACACGTGTTTGAACACTTGGTACTCAGTTGATGGCAACTCCTTAAAAGGTTGTGGAACCTTTAGGAGATGGAGACACATTGGAGGAAGTGAGCTGCTGGAGATGTGTTTTAAAGCTCTATAGCTTGGCCCCACTTCCTGTTCACTTTCTGCTTCTTTTTTTTAATACATTTTTTATTATTATTTCAGCTCATACAAACTTAATAGGTACATCAGTTCCCTCCCTCCCTCCTCCTCCCCCCTCCCCTCTGCTCCCCCTCCCCTCACCTCTCCCTCCCCATCCCCCAGTGCCTCCCGCCCCAATTCCCAGAGAGTCCTTTCTTGTGCATGTCTGATTCTCCTCTGGGCCCTCCTCTCCGATGACGTACAAGGACCCAGTGGCATTTCTCTGAACCCTTTCCAGTGTTCCCCTTAAGCATAGGAACACTGCTGTGGGTGCCAATCCCTTGCTTCCAAGGATCTTGGTGCCTTTAGCAGATGCTAGACTATGTGAGGTCAATAGTGTGTTGGACATTGCGCAGAGCATGCAAAATCCAATTATGATTGCTTCGGCCCTAACTTATGTGGAGTATCTTGCAAATCATTGCTCCTCCCATTCTTTTGCTCTTACACTCTTACCACCCCCTCTTCCGCAAATGTCCCTGAGCTTCAGGATGGGGAGAGATTAGTCTGGCCTAGTTCTAGGTGGTTGATATAGAGACTTTGAAGTTCTGGATTGTGGTTTGTTGATTTTCTTTTGCAGTTTTGCTGCTCCTGCAATGCCCTTCGCTGGAGCACTGTATGTCACTCCCTGGCCAGAGACAAAAAGCTGTTAAACTGGAGTCTTATTATAAGAGCACATTCAAGGGTAGATGTAATAAAAGTAGGAAACCTCAGTGAGGGAGGGGTCAATCACCCATTTGCAAAATGGTTACTTTTTATCTGCCAGACTATATGCCCTCCCCTTCTAGTGAGATCATACCCCCTTAGTTGTAAATGATCAGGAATGAACGTCTGTGAACTTAACCAGGTGTCACATTACTTACTTGCAGTCCTTGATGGAGGCCTATTTTCTCTGCTGTAACATGGTCCCCTCTCTCCTTGTTTCTGGTGTGGCCTTCCAACCCCATCCCTCCTGTTCATAATCCTTGCAATTACTGTAGATAATACATAGATTTACCTATAAGTCTCTCAAGGTGGACTGGGTGGGTTTGGTACTAGGAGCCACCTATTAGGGAGTACATATGGCGCTTAATTTTCCCAGTTTGGGATACTTCACTTAATATAATTCTTTCTAATGACATCCATTTCCTGACAAATTCCAGTAATTCATCCTTTGTGATAGCTGAGTAGTACTCCATTGTATAGATGTACCACGGTTTCCTTATCCACTCGATAAATGTTGGACATTTGGGTTGATTCCATGACTTTGCTATTGTAAACAGTGCTGCTATGAACATGGTCATGCTTGTGCTATCAAGGCGCACCTCTGCTGTATGGGGGGTTATTCCCAAAAGTGGGATAGCAGGGTCATATGGCATTTCAATCTTTAATTTCTTTAAGAATCTCCAGACGGCTTGCCAGAGTGGCTGTATGAGCATTCCCACCAGCAATGTAGCAGAGTTCCCCTCTCTCCACATCCTCTCCAGCATTTGTTGTTATTTGTATTGTGGATTTTTGCCATCCTGACCAGGGTGAGATGATATCTCAGGGAAATTTTGATTTGCATTTCCCTGATGGCTAAGGAAGTGGAGCATTTTTTAAGATATTTGTTAGACATTTTAATTTCATCCCTGGTAAAGTTTCTTTTAAGTTACAGGGCCCATTTTTTAATTAGGCCATTGGTTTCCTTGGTGTTTAGTTTTCTAAGTTCTTTGTGCACTATGGACAGTAGAGCTCTATCAGATATGTGGTTAGTGAAGATTTTCTCCCATTCTGTGGGTTGCCTTTGAGCTCCCGTTACAATCTCTTTATCTGAACAGAAGCTCTTTAATTTCACAAGGTCCCAACTGTTGAGAATTGGTAGCAGTGACTGTGCCATTGGATGTCTGTGTAGGAACTGTTGGCCTAGCCTAATCAGCTCGAGGGAGTTCCCTACCCTTTCAACTATGGTTTTTATAGACTCTGGCCTTATATCAAGGTCCTTGATCCATTTGGAATTAAGTCTTGTACATGGTGACAAGTACGGGTCTAGCTTTAATCTTCTGCATGTGGAGATCCAGTTTTGCCATCACCATTTGTTGAAGATGCTGTTCTTTTTCCATTGGATTCTTTGGGCCCCTTTGTCAAAGACTAAATGGCTGTAATTTTGTGGGCTTATATCTGGGTCTTCAACCCTTATCCATTGATCTGTGTGTCTATTTTGGAGCCAGTACCAAGCTGTTTTTATAACTATGGATTTGTAATAGACTTAGGTTTGGTATGGTAATACCTCCAGCAGTGTTTTTGTTACTCAGGATTGTCTTTGATATCCTGGGTCTTTTGTGCCTCCATATGAACTTTGAGATTGTTTGGTCAACTTCTTTGAAGAATTGTTTTGGGATTTTAATTGGTATAGCATTGAATCTGTATATTGCCTTTGGTAGGATTTTTACGATGTTGATTCTCCCAATCCAGGAACAAGGGAGGTCTTTCCACCTTCTGGTGTCTTCTGCTATTTCTTTCTTTAGGGTTTTAAAGTTTTCGTTGTAAAGGTCTTTTACCTCCTTGGTTAGGTTTATACCAAGGTATTTCATTTTTTTTAGGGGCTATAGTAAATGGGATTGTTTCTCTCAAGGCTTTTTCACTTCTTTCATTCTGGGCATATAGGAAGGCCTCTGATTTTTGCACATTTATTTTGTATCCTGCCACCCTGCTGAACTTCTCAATTAGTTCCAGGAGCTTCCTGGTGGAGTTTTTGGGATCATTTAGGTATAAGATCATGTCATCTGCAAATAGGGATAGCTTGACTTCTTCCTTGCCGATTTGAATCCCTCTTATGTCCCTTTCTTGTCTTATGGTTTCAGCTAAGAGTTCAAGTACAATATTGAATAGAAGTGGTGAGAGTGGACAGCCTTGTCTAGTTCCTGATCGAAGTGGGAATGCTTCCAATTGTTCCCCATTGAGCATAATCCTTGCTGTGGGCTTGTTGTATACAGCTTTTATTATATTGATAAAGGTTCCTTCCATTCCTACTGTCTCTAGTGTTTTGATCATAAAAGGCTGTTGAATCTTTTCAAAGGCTTTTTCTGCATCTATCAAGAGTATCATGTGGTCTTGGACTGGTTTACATGATGAATTACATTTATTGATTTGCGTATGTTGAACCAACCTTGTGTGCTGGGGATGAAGCCTACTTGGTCCCCATGAATGATCTTTTTAATGTGTTTTTGAATCCGATTTGCTAAGACTTTGTTGAGAATCTTTGCATCTGTGTTCATCAGAGAGATCGGCCTATAGTTTTGTTTTGGGATTAAAACGATATTAGCTTCATAGAAGGAATTTGGTAGTGTTCCTTCCTTTGCTATTTGATGGAACAGTTTAAGGAGTATTGGTGTTATTAACTCCTTAAATGTCTGGTAGAACTCTGTGCTGAATCCATCTGGTCCAGGACATGACTTTCTGCTTCTTGATGGCAGATACAGTGAGACCAGCCAGCCTGCTGCTGCTGCTGCTAGGTATTGATCACTGAGATGAACTGTATCCCTGAGGAACTGTAAGACAAAACAAAATTCTCTGGCCTTGAATAGTTCCAGTCAGGTATTCGAACAAAGTGATAAGAAAAGTAATGAATACACATAGGTATTTAGGTAGATAGGTAGGCAGGTAATAGATAAATGATGATAGATTGATATATTTTGCTATAGTAGCTAGCGCTTCAGTTGTTGATCTTTTTTAGTATTTTATTTATTTATTTATTTATTTATTTATTTATTTATTTATTTATTTATTTATTTATTTATTTATTTATTTATTGTGTGTGTGCCCACCAGTGCATGTATCAGAGGGCACTGTGTGTCCATATGGAGGACCAAGGGTGACTTCAGAAATTATCCTGGATTGCTTCTACCTCCTTTTTGCTTTGCTCTGGGATTTCCCAGGCTCTTCCCACTGGGGCCAGAATTGCAGGCCACTGTTTCTGCCTGGGGTTTTTTATGTGCAACCTGGGATCCAAACTTAGAACCTTTTGATTGTGAAGCAGAGTTTTAACCCCTGAGTCATTTCTCTGGCCCTTCATCTTTTTTTTTTCTGAAAAATTTTTATTGAGTATTTTTTTATATACAAACAAAATGAGTTCATGTCCTTACCCCATTACCTCCCCTCCCAGCATCTCTCTCACACCCTTCCTTTCCTTCCCATCTTCCTGCCCCTGTGCATGAATGGATCACAGGACTCCTATGCTAGTAGAAACAAGGTCTCTGTGGTAGTATAAATGATCCTTTGTTGTGTAAACTCACAAGTGGGGAAGCTTCTTCCCCCAACATTGCACATATGAATATAGTGAATTTATGATATTTACTACTTAGTCCCCATTCCCCTTCCTTTCCCTTTACAACCCTTCATCTCCCCTGACAGTTGTTGGTCTTAAAGAACTTCTTTCTTCTTAAACACTCTGTGTTGGCAGACAACTGTCCGTGAGTTCCACACTTCTGAATATCTGAACAAGAGCTTTGATTTCTAGACTCTGTTTGCATAGCTGTTCATAGAGCAAATGTCTCCCTTTGTATCAGAAGATATTTGTGCTTCCTGACCAAGGTGATCAACATAGGTTTTCTTTCTGAAAAAACAAAAACAAAAAACCATGAGTTAGGTGTGCTGTTTCCTTTAAGAAATGTTTTCTTTTTTTTTAACCTAAAAAGGGAAGGAAATAGATCAATAAGGAAAAACAGCCAATGAACTTATAGGTAAGAAGACAGTATACCAAACTACTCTGTAAATAGCTGTTATTACAGCCATAGATTGGAGGAACACTTAACATTCAGCCTAGAAGTCTTCTTCTATAGCAGAGGTAAAGGATCTCATTCTCTGACAGGATGCAGCCTAAGACACTAGAAGAGCAGTGAAAAGGACAACAGCCGCCATAATGCAGAGTACCAGCAAGGTTCACCTAGAATCAGGCCAACCTAATCTCTCCCCATCCTAAAGCTTTGGGAACCTTGCAGAAGAGGGAGCAGTAAGAACCTAAAGATGGGAAGGTTCACCATTGGACAAGGCACTCCATTAAAGGCAGGACTATTGCATTTAGGAACTCACTGCAGTGAGACTTGTCCTTACCAGACCTGCATAATGACTGACATACCAACATGCCCTTATAGACTATCAAGGAACTTGAGCGACAAGAACATACAGTGGAAACCTTGTAGACTAAAGTTGGACGAGTGAAGGGAAATGCCCCTGTCAGTGGAGATGCCTGAAGAGGAGCAACTCGGTATGTCACAAGAAAGCTGGACCCCCACAGTAGACAAACCAGAGCCCATAGACGCAGACAGGCAGAAGGGTGGGTGGGAGTGGGATAGATTGATGAAGGGAAGGGAGAAAAATGGGAGGAAGGAGGGATATAAGGAAACAGAGATAAGTACTCAATATGCTTGTAAAACTAGAAAAATAAAATAATTGAAGAAATGTCTTTTTTTCCTCTTCTTAGCACCTTCCTTCCTTCTTTCCTCTCTCTCTCTCTCCCCCTCTGTCCTCCTTCTATCCTTCCTTTCCATTCTCTTATTTTTGCTTTCTTTTCCAATTTTTCCATATTGGTTAATTTGGCTCTTTAACAATTTCATCTGTATACAAAGCATGCTGATTACTTTCCTCTCTACCTTTTCTTATCTCCCTCCACCTACACCAGCCCTTCCCACCTCTTTCATACAAGACTTCTTCCCATATTCATACGCTTTCGATTTGTTTTGTGTCCTATTGGGCTTAACCCAGGACCCCTGTGTGAGCCTAGGCTTGGGGCTAGCTCTTGGAGCTACTCAACTCGATAGATATGATTTTTTCCTTTTATTTTTTGAAGTTTTCCACTGCAAACGTAACAAATTTATGTTTTATCCCCTACTACCTCATACCCCTCCCATCCCACCTCATTTATTCTCCTTTCTGCCCAGTCTCCCTTCCATTCCCATCCCCCTACTTGTGAGGTCCACTCAGCCTGGCCTAGGCCACTTTCATTGGCATGCGCCTGGGTGTGCGCTGAAGCATGATGGGTTCACCAGGCAGCTAACCATCAAGTTAATAATCCCCCCTCTCGTGAATTGTACCAGCCCCACACTGTGCCCCTTGAGAGCCTTTCTTCTCTGTGGTGAGATTTTGGAAGGTCAGCTGTTACAGTGGTCTAGTAGAAATAGACATCATTGAATTGAATTCTTGGATGGCAGCCCTGGTATGAATGGAGGCTTCTATCTTTGAGTTCTTCTCCCCACCCTCAGGTTTGTGCATTCTTTTTTTCTCTTTAATTTTGTTTTTCTAGTTTTCCCAACATAGTGAGTGGTCATTCTTGCCCTCCTTTTCTTCCCATCTTCCTCCTTCTGCCCATTCTTAAGGCCCTTCCACAAGGTTCCTTGAGTCATGGAATGGGAAGGAGGAGGTGCCCTTTTCACAGTTCCTTTCGCTTTGCACTTTAGTAAATGCTTGGGCAAATCACTTAGGGAATAAAGAGTTTTATTGTTGCCTTACAATTCTTGTTTACAATTCACCAGTATGGCCTGAGAGAAATAGCTGAGAGGAACATACTTTCCAGCTTGTCAAGGTGCCTGTATATATACCAAACTAGTGACCCAGCTCACTCTGTCCTATTTACTTGCTAGAGAAGCTCTGGGCTTAGTCTTCTCATAACAATTAGAAAGTCTCCCACATACTTGCTCAGGGTTTACCTTAATTATTAGTTCTTCATTACTGTACCCAAAGTCCAGCTATCATTTATCAAGTTGTCACTTGTATGTCACTGGCACAGCAGGCACGAGCCACCACACCCAAGCAGGATGGAGCATTTTCTAGGCTTAAACAGGGTCTATTTGGGCCCATCCTAATTTTCTTTTCTTTCTTTTTTCTTCATGACTATATATGTTTGTGCATGCGTGTGTGTGTGCATGCGTGCGTGAGTGTGTGTGTGTGTGTGTGTGTGTGTGTGTGTGTGTGTACACTTTAGTGTATATGTTCAGGGAGGCCTAAACGTGACCTTTGGAAATCACCCTGGATTGCTTTACCTCCTTATTGCTTTGCTGGGGATATCCAGGCTCAACCTTCCAGGGCTGGAAGTGCAGGCTGCTGAAATTTCTGCAGAACATTTAATCTTTCCTATACTAATGCTCTAATTGGCTCTGTCATTTTCGTTATTGTTATAGAAGTGTTCAACCATTTTGTGCTTGACCTTCTTAAAGGGTTTTTAACTAAACACTCCAGGATAATCTTGTTATAGCCAAGATTATTCAAAACTACTTCTGCAGTCAGGGAAGTAAAATTCATTTTAATTTGCTAGTGCTGGTAATGTAAGTTATTAACCATTTGGGAAACAAATCTATGAATTCATGGCTTTGACTGAGAGTTCAATGTCTGTCCTTCAACTCATGCTTCGTGATTTCTGTGTGTGCACAATGACATTTTTAAAATTCTCTCTCCTGGGCTAATGCAGAGCACTTGCCAGGTATGCAGGAAGCTCAGGGTTCAATCCCTAATTCCACAGAGAATAAGCAAAAGAAAACAAAGCAAAATCCCATTGTACTGGTTACATTTTCCTGTTGCTGTAAGACAAACACCGAGGCTCAACAATTTAAGGAAGATCCATTCAGCTTACGGTGCCAGAGGGGGAGATACAGTCAGTACTTCAAGGCAGAAAAAGCGTAGCTGTCTGGTAGAAGCTGGAGGGGGTCTAAGTCACTGCAGACAAGATGAAGTCTGAGATCTGCTGTTGCAAGCTCCAGAGCAGACTCACTAACTCAAGCAGGATGGAGCTAAACAACCTCAAGGCCCACCCCCTGTGACTGCCTCTCTCCAGCTAGATTCCACCTCTTAAAGGTACCTTGATCTTCCTAAACAACTAAAAATTTGAACGCATGAGTCTGTGGGGGTCAACTCATATTTCAAATCATAACACCCATCTTCTATATATCTTTTAAGTTCCAAATAAATTCAACTGTAGGTTCATTTTGTATTATGTACAAATTTTTCTCCTCTCAAATTTTAAAAGATTTCATTGAACTGCCTGAGGCGGGAGGCTGATTTGGAGGCTGGTTTGGGCTACTCAGTGATACTGAGGCTGCCCGAGCTACATAGAGAGGTTCAGAGACACTGACAGTATCGCAGTCTGCCTGCATGGTTGCTGATAAATGACCATCACACAGCTTAAGGGAACAAAGGGTTTACTTTCTTATGACAGTCCAGTTATAATTTTCAGTCCAGCTTGCCAGGAGAGCACGCACCAACACCAGGGCCAAGGGAATGGGCCACACCATTACTACATAATGGCTGAGAGATGGACAATCCTTACTTGCCAGACCAGCATGTCTAGCCAAGTGAACAGAAGGATGCCAACTCTCTCAACCAGCTCTCTGTGATTTATCCAGGGCCTAATCCCACCCACCATGGGCTGGGTCTTCCCCATCAGCTAGATAATCTCCTTCAGGTTTGCTCTGGGCTTAACTCAACCATCAACTCTCTACACAGTTGTAGAGAGCTCAAATCCTCAACAGTCAAGTTGACACCTGTGCTTAACTATGACACTCCACCCCTTGTCAACTTGACACAAAAGCAATAGCACTTTTAAACTGTAACCTTCAATCCTTGTCCTCATAGATGTTAAAAGTTACCTTAAAAATATAAATACTTTTCATAGACAAATTTAAAATGTTTTCTCATTAAAACTTCAGTTCCAACATTTTAAAAGTTCAAAGTTCTTTAACCTTAAGAGTCTTAAGTCAGAATAAGTTATTTTAAAACAGATAAAACATTAAAATGTAAGGATCTTAAACAATAAGAAAATATTAAAAAGATCAAAGTCTAGAAAATCAAATACCACATCCTTTACTTCAATGTCCATCTTCTGTTGCTCATCATGTAGTCAAGGCAGCTTAAAGATCTAGGCATTCCTGGTCCCTGTTTGCAACTTAAAGTTGTAAAAGCAGAGTTCATCTGAACCAGGGTGAATCTCCACTCACAGTTGTCCTCAGCATACATCCCATGGTTCTTGCATCTCCAACAGTACTCTGGGTTCCTCTGCAGCTATAAGCTCCACCTTCTCTCTTCTCTACACCTGCCACTTGAGGCCAAGCTTTTGCTGCTCTCCATGAACTCTTCAGTAGTACAGGAAAACCAGTATCACCTGAGGGACGCTGCCAGATTCTGAAGCGAGGTTGAAATATAGCTTAGTCCATTGGATCTACAGTTGTACCAACTTTAACGTGCTGATGCTGGAAAAACCTCTTTTCTAGGCAGCCAGTCTTGGAAAGGACCCAAGATAGCTTTAACTTGGGCTTTTGGCCCCTGAAGGAATCTGGGTTTTCAGACCATGAACTTGCTATACAGTGCTTTTCACGTCTTCCATCATCCCAGTGCAAGTCATTAGGTTTTCCTCCATTGATACTCATTTCTCCAACAGCAGCAGATATTCTGCTGCCTGCCCTTTGCACATCCAAACCTTCAAGGCTGCCAACACAGCTCTCCTCTGTCAAGCAAACCAGTTAGGGTTTCACCAAAGTCCTTGTTCCCCACATCACAAATTGGGTCCAAACAGTCCATAACTCTCGCAGTATTGACATTGTCCCCTAAACTCTGAAGAACAGTACTGGTAATCCACAAAGTAAAAAATCTTCAAGCATTTCCAATTTTGTCCAGCAAAACTGTTCAAAACCCGCAAAATCCACATAGTCAGATTGATCAGCAACACCCCACTTCCTAGGTACAAATTCTGTTGCAGTTCACCTGCATGGTTGCTGATAAATGATCATCACACAACTTAAGGAACAAAAAGTTTACTTTCTTACGACAGTCCAGTCAAGGTCAAGGGAACTGGCCCCACTATTACCACATAATGGCTGAGAGACAGACAATTCTTACTTGCCAGACCAGCATGTCTGGCCAAGTATACAGAAGGATGCCAACTCTCTCAACCAGCTCTCTGTGATTTATCCAGGGCCTAATCCCACCCACCATGGGCTGGGTCTTCCCCATCAGCTAGATAATCTCCTTCAGGTTTGCTCTGGGCTTAACTCAACCATCAACTCTCTACAACTGTGCCCAGAGCTCAAACCCTCAACAGTCAAGTTGACACCTGTGCTTAACTATGACAGACAGGAAAAGAAAGAAAGGAAAAGAGAGAAAGAAAGAGGGAAGAAGAAGGAAATAGAGAGAGGGAGGAAGAAGGAAAGAGAAAAAGACAGAAATAAATAAAGAAACAAAAAAGAAAGGCTAAAAGAAAAGCATTGTGCTTAGGTCTTAATTGAATACTGGATATTCATTAGATTAAAATTATGTTTTTATCTTTATCAGAAAGATAAACAAAAGGAAAAAGTCTATACTTTGTCTAGGGAAAAGTAATCATGAATAAGGGACTAAATTCTTATATTTCCTAGAATAATTTAACAAATAATGGCTAAAACTAAAAATTTAATAAATAGCATTATAAACATAGTATTTAATGATTAGGCATGACATTCTGAAAGGAAAAGTTGGAAGTGGTTGTGTCCATGGAAGAGAATGGAATGGGGAGAATCAAGTGACCACTGATTTTCATAAACCATGGAGAGATACACGTTAAATTCAGGTGTGACATTGACCTGCCTGAAATCTGTAACTTGGGGGCTAAGACAGAAGCATCGGTAAGGTCCAGTCTAGCTTGGGCTGCAGGGAAGAGCCTATTTTCCTTCCTTTCTTCCTTTCTTTAAATTCAGTGTATATGTCTCTATGTGTGTGTCTGTGTTCATATATGCATGCTTGCGTTCATGCATATGTGTGTATGTGTGTGTGTGTTTACAGGTCAGAGTGTATGTGTGCAGTGGTCAGAGAACTGTTTCATGGTGTTGGTTTTCTTCTTCCACCTTCACATGGGACTCAGGTCGCACCTTCACTAGCTAAGTCATCTCAGCAGACTCTTTACTTTTCTGTTTTCTTTCCTTTTTTCTCTTCTCTTTTCTTCTTTTTCCCTTTCTTTTGTGGGAGGATAGGGTCTCATGTAGCTCATCATAGCTTCAAACTTTTTGCACAGCCGAAGATGACCTTCAGCTTCTGCTACTCCCGGCGCTGGGATTACAGGACTGTGCCACAGGCCTGATTTTATTTGGTGCTGGGACAGAACCTATCACTTTCTGAATGCTATGAAAGGACTCTAATAACCACGAGACCTTCTTGGGCTAAATCTTTGTTTCAATACGGGAAATAAAAAAAAAATTGTAGAAAGGTTGGAGACTTCAATCTTTATGAAAAACATGCAGTTGTTTATTAGTCTTGGAATGGCTTGTTAGAAAGTAATGGTGAGCCTGCTGGCAGACCCAACTGAAAAATATTCAAAATTGAGTCTGGGAGATAATAAGAGGCAGTTGACAACTACCATAATACAGGGTTCATGGTTCTTTTTTGTACTAACTTTCATTGGCAAATGCAGATGTCATAAATTTGCTAAGCATGATAAACATTGCCCAAGTCCAGCTTGTGGGACAGTGTTTTCTTTTAATAACAACCCTTTAGGGGCAAATCATTATTTCTCTGAGGAAGTCTAATTCTATAGCTTTTATATTGTTAATTCATTTTTAATGAGAGACAGTCATTCAGCAGAGGTGACCTATTAAATGAAGACATAAAATACCTAGAGAAGTATCTGTTGGAATTATAGAAGTGTTATCACAGGACAAGAGTAGCACAGGCCCAAGGAGATAAGCTCAGGCTTAAACTGAAGCAAACCGCTCCAGATTCAGATCTGAGAACTTGAGTTTGAAGATTCATTATGCTCAGGACTGAAGGAGATTTCAGATGGCTTGTGCTTGGGCAGAAGGTACCATTGCTGTAAGATGCTCATGTCTACGTTGTTTTGCCGTGATTTGGGTGTAGAATGTCCTCCATGGTTTGAGCACTTGGTCTGCAGCTGGCAGGGCTGCTAGATATGAAGCCTAGCTGGTAGCTGTTGGGGCATGGCGAGGGTCTTTGGAGGAGGTAGACCAGCCTGTTTGGCACTCATTTGTTTGTTTGTTTGCTTTTTGTTCATTTGTGTATCCATTTGTTTTTCTTAGTGGGGGGAGGGGAGGCAGCCCTGGGGACTGCTCCCAAGGCCTGATTCATGAAAGGCAAATACTCTTGCTGATTCCCAGCCCCAGGCCTTCCATGCTGGCTTTCTGCTTCCTAATCTGTTTAGATACAACAAGCCAAGCCACAAGTTCCCACCACTATAGCTAGATCTGCTAATGGTCATGCCTTCTCAGCCATAAACCAAATGAACCTTTCCAGATTTAAATTGTTTTTCTGTCTGCTAATCTCTCACAGAAGTGAGAAAAGTAACTAAAACAGACACTTGGCCTCTCTTGGGTGCCCTACATCCTATCTGTTACTGCTTTAAACAAGGGGCTGTCTTGTTTAGATTATGAGCTTCTCTGTGGCTAATGTTTTTCTCTTTGGCACCATATGAAGCTGATTATTCCCATTTGCCTTTCTCAATACTCAGAAGGCCTGTTCACATGATACATGCCCCCTCCTCTTCTAATCTGCTCTGTGCATCTCAGCTCTTTATGTATCACCGCTACCCAGCAACATCAGTCTACTTATGCTGTTTCAGCATGTCACATGATGTCATGCCCTTCTTCCAGCTAACATTCTCCTCTCTATGCCGAGTACAGATCTCCTCTCTGCACTGAGCACAGTTGAAAGCTTCATTTCCTCAGTAAACTCTGATTTATTACTTAAGATCTTTCTCATGTGACATCTGTCCCTTTATTGAACTAGATCTCTTAACTGATTGCTTCCTCATTTTCCAACATAACTCTGGGCAAAAATCTCTTGTTAGAGAAAGAATGGAGGACCTGCTTTGTGTTAGATCTTAGACTGGGTACTTTACAGATGATCTCACTGAATCTACTGCACAATGCTTTAAGAAGTTTACACACAAATTCTAGGTAGCACAGAATGATCTCACTTGGGATGAAAATCTAAGTGGAATAGTTGAGATCCATTAAACAAAAGGCCAAAGGGATTTTTTAAAAGTTATCTTATGCTAGTGGTGTGTTGATTGTGTGCTAGTGGTTCTAGCTAGTGGTGTAGTTGCCCCCAACATTATATTGGTGTTGGTGGCATATTTTTGGTGAATAGAGCTGACTTCCAATATTACACACTGCATGTTATTATTTACTTCTTTTCAAATTAGAAATTTGGACATCCCAGACTTAATTTCTGCATATTGCATATGCACTTACTTACTATTGCGAATGCACTTATTTACTATTGTATATGCACTTATTATTGCGTATGCACTTACTATCGTCTATGCACTTACTTATTATTGTGTATGCACTTATTATTGCGTATGCACTTACTGGTTACTTCTCCCAGGCTGAATGACTCAACAAAAGTAAAACAATGGCAGGAAAAAAGACCACAACAAAATAAGTGAATAAATTGGCTGGGGACATTTGCTATTGCTTGTGTGTTGACTGATGGGCTGTGAGAAAAAAATACTAATTTTACTGTTCAATGGAGTTGTGGAAGAAAAGAAATTTTTACAGAAATTGTGACAAATAATGAAGTCATGACTAACAGCTTGGTGGTCAGCAGTTTTCTGAGTTCTAAAAACAAAAGTCTAATATGGGTGGCTAGATACTGAAAACATCTCCACTCTCAAGGTCCCTGTGAGAAGGCCAGATGCCAAACCATCCAGACCCAGATACTAGACCACCCAGACCCCCCACCCCCAAAGTTGGTTCCAGGAATCTTCCTCCTTCAAGGTCTCGGAGAAATGTTTTCAGTACGTGCAGATGCCGCCTAAGCCCGCTTGCCCCTTCCCCACACAGAACTCCGGGAAATGCTCCCCCTCTCAAGATCTAATACGTGCAACTATGCCAAATACCGCCAAAGCCTTCGTACTATTATTGTAACTAATATGATAGCCAATAATTTTGTAACATTATGCAACCTCCCTGCGAGGAGGGTATAAAAGGTGTATGCTTCTTAAGCTCAGGGTCGTCTCTCCCCCTCGTGTGTGGGGCGACCCCTGCTCGCTGGAATAAAATCTTCTTGCTTTTGCATCGAACCCGTGTCCGTGAGTATTTTGTGGGAATTCGCTTCCTGGCGTAGGGCCATTAGGTCTAACAGAGTAATACTGTCTTCCATAAAAAATTGAAATTATTTTTGAAATGAATGGTTTATATCAAAACAACATTATCATGGACAACCAAATGAGAAAAGATGTACTCACAAGAGCTGCAGCTGAAGAAAGACTTGACCTTGGTCCAAGGCCACTTTCCTTGGAATCTGGATTTGACCCCATGTCTGCCTTGCTCTATAGTAAATGAACTTGTTTATTTTCCTATTCCAAACTATCACCATGTAACCATTAAACACGCTACTGTAATTATTACTTTTCTTTAAAGACAGGGCTCTTATGTATTCCAGATTGGCCTGGAATTCACTGTATAGTCAAGAATGATCTTGAACTCTGGATCGTCTTGCTAACAACTCCTGAGAAGTTTTATGGCAGGGAACACATGGTGGCAGGCATGGCACTGGAAGCAGGAGGCAGGTGTGTGCAACAGCAGCCGTCAGGAGGCAGAGAGAAAAAGAGTGAGGGGAACAGAGAGAGAGAGAGAGAGAGAGAGAGAGAGAGAGAGAGAGAGAGAGCAGTACACTGGGCTTTGAAACCTCAAAGCCCATCCTCCACTGACGTGCTTCCTCCACTAAAGCTCCACCTTCTAAATGTCCCATAAACTTCCCAACCAGCGCCACCAGTTGGGGACCAAACATTCAAACACATGAACCATAGGGAAACAATTCACATTCAAACCTCAGTGGAGACAAACCTAGTTTATCTTCAATTAATTTATTAATTCATTTCCAACTGCTCCAGTAAGTTTATTCAGTGGCACTAACTGCTACTTTCACTTCCCCTGAATAAAACTTTGGTTGTACAAAAAGATTTCTGCCCATTCGTACATAATCTAACCTAGAAATTACAATGTCTGGTTCCATTTAGCAGTCCTAATTCCAAAGCTGATTTAAAATCAAGGGCAAGAATTTGCTCCCACCAAACAGCCTAAAGCCAGGAAAGGAACGTGCTTGGCTCATTTTATATTTTCCCATCTCCTGTGTCTACTCTTGCCTCACTTAATTGGTTGACTGAGGCTAAACATCTTGGGAGCTGCTACAAGAAGATGGAAGAGAGGCAAGAAAGATAGATACATTTTTTTATTTTATGGACATTCTCAAATGTGGATGTCTGTGCCTCTGGATACATCAGATTTATTTGTTTTTTTAAAAATGTTCTTGTGCATTTGCTTATTTGCTTGGTTTTTGCTTTTTGAGACAAGGTCTCACTATGTAGCTTTGGCTAGCCTGGAACTTGTTATATGATCCAGATTGGTTTAGAACTTATAGTGATTATCTGTCTTTGCCTATGATGTACTAGAATTACAGTTGTATGCCACCACATCCAGTTCCTATATGCTACTATACATGACGACTTTACTGAACTATAATTTCCACCATAAAATTCCCTCCCTCCCTCCCAGCATTTTGCTATTATGTTAGTTTCATCCTCTGAATGAATATAGGACTTAACAATGTAATTCTTGGTTATCATTCATCAGTGGGGCAGAAGAGTTAGTAACAACACCAGTAGCTGAAGGAATTGAGTGTATCATAACTAGAGAAAGAGCTAAGAAAAATATATACTTTCTCACTTGTCAATGTCTTGAATGCTGTATGTCAAAGTATGCCACCTGCTGACCCAGCATTCTCCATTTTGTCCACCTGCCCCGGCAATGATTCCACCCTCTCTGGTCTGGGACTTGCTTAGAAACATATCTTAACTCGCAGTTCTTCCAAAGTTTGCCTTAAACTTCAGATCTCAATTACCGGTCACAGGAAGTGAACCTAGGACTTTGTAATGCTGTACAAGTACTCTACAGCCGAGCTGCATTCTCTGCCCCAAACAAAGCGTGTATTCTCTTTCTCTATTTCCACAACTAAATGAATAAGTTAGATTCTGAACTCTTACATTCTAATTACCTGATATTCTCCTGCATTTGAAGAAAACTCTTATGACCAGGTGCTTTGGCTTGCTTAATATCATGTACCTAATGTGTAAAGATGCATTACCAGGAAATAGGCATCAACAAGGAAGGAAGCATAATAGATAATGCATCTTAGAGTTTTTTTTCATGGTTAACTAAATCTCAAGTGTCATGAACTTCTGGCAGTGAGTGATCATGTTCTTTTCTAACATCTCACCATTCTTTTTGATAAATATCCATTAAAGCCTGACAAAACTGAGTTTGGTACCCAGAACCCATGAGGTGGCAGAAAGGAAATGACTCTTGAAGTAGACGATACAGCAGATTGAAAATAAGATTGTACTCAATTCTTTTGTGAAGGTAAACAGAGGGTAAACAAAGGGTCACGAAGTGCCCAGTGTGCCTCTCTTGAGCAAACTTTCTTTTCTTTCTTTCTTTCTTTCTTTCTTTCTTTCTTTCTTTCTTTCTTTCTTTCTTTCTTTCTTTCTTTCTTTCTTTCTTTCTTTCTTTTCTTTCTCTCTCTCTCTCCCTCCCTCCCTCTCTCCCTCCCTCCCTCCCTTCCTTCCTTCCTTCCTTCCTTCCTTCCTTCCTGAAATAGCATCCTTAAACTCCTGATCCTTCTGCTTCTACCACCAACCCGCCAAATTCCAGAATCAAAATCATTCGCAGCTACACCATTTTCAGATTGATCACTCCCAATATTGAATCTGAGACTATATGTTCAACTTACGGAGTGTTTGTGAGCATTTAGTGTAATGATCCTAATAGAACTGATCTCAGTGACAGTTTTCAGTGCATCTGCATGCTTTCTGGAAATAGCCATAATGTCTGCGGTTTTCATGAAAATTTCTGTGAAAATGATAAAAGTACAACCCAGTCATTTAATTTTATTAACATAGCATTGGGAGAATTGGAAGAAAGGAACGATTCCTTAGGTAAAATTTATGTTTACAAAAACATTGTGCCTCAGAAATATGTACAGAGTAGTTCCCTCAACATTCCCACTTACAAATCGTAGTTTTATTACAATAGAGAAAGGAAGACTTGGAGTCACTTGTATTTGAGCTCATAATCTTAATCCTGTCACTTATCAGCTAGAAGTTAGCATACGTCCATTCCCTTGCTTAGAAAACATAAATAATTGTCCACCTACAAATGAAGATCCTTCTTTTTTTTTTATTTCAGCTCATACAAACTTATTAGGTACACCAGTTCCCTCCCTCCCTCCTCCTCCCCCCGTACTCCCTGCTCCCCCTCCCCACCCCTCTCCCTCCCCATCCCCCAGTGCCTCCCACCCCAATTCCCAGAGAGTCCTTTCTTGTGCATGTCTGATTTTCCTCTGGGCCCTCCTCTCCGATGACGTACAAGGACCCAGTGGCATTTCCCGAACCCTTTCCCGTGTTCCCCTTAGGTATAGGAACACTGCTGTGGCTGCCAATCCTTTGCCTCCAAGGATCTTGGTGCCTTTAGCAGATGCTAGACTTTGTGAGGTCAACAGTGTGTTGGACAATGCGCAGGGCATGCAAAGTCCAATTATGATTGCTTCAGCCCTAACTAGTGTAGAGTATCTTACATATCATTGCTCCCCCCATCCTTATGCTCTTACACTCTTACCGCCCCCTCTTCCGCAAATTTCCCTGAGCTTCAAGATGGGGAGAGACTAAGCTGGCCTAGTTCTAGGTGGTTGATATAGAGTCTCTGAAGCTCTGGATTGTGGTTTGTTGATTTTCTTTTGCAGTTTTGCTGCTCCTGCAATGCCCTTCACTCCATCCTGGTGGGCATTGTATGTTACCCCCTGGCCAGAGACAAAAAGCTGTAGAATCTTGTGATAAAAGCACATTCAAAGGTAGATGTAATAAAAGTGGGAAACCACAGTGAGGGAGGGGTCTATCACCCATTTGCAAAATTGTTACTTTTTATCTGCCAGACTATATGCCCTCCTCTTCTGGTGAGATCACTCCCCCTCAGTAGTAAATGATCCGGAACAAAAGTCTGTGAACTTAATCGGATGTCTCATTACTTATTTGGGTCCTTGGTGGAGGCCTATTTTCCCTGCTGTAACATGGTCCCTTCTCTCCATGAAGATCCTTCTTAAAATCACTCCAATATCACAGGGGGTCTTAATGTACTTGTTATTTCTTTTTTTTTTTTTTTTAACATTTTTTATTATTATTTCCGCTCATACAAACTTAATAGGAAGACCAGTTCCCTCCCCCCTCCACCTCCCCCCGAACCCCCTACTCTCCCTCCCTCCCTCCCCATCTCCCAGTGCCTCCCCCCCCAATTCCCAGAGAGTCCTTTATTGTGAATGCCTAACTCTCCTCTTGGTCCTCCTTTCCGATGACATAAAAGGACCCAGTGGCATTTCCCTGAACCCTTTCTCGTGTTCCCCTTAAGCATAGGAACACTACTGTGCCCATCAATCCCTTGCCTCCAAGGATCTTGGTGCTTTTAGCTGATGTTAGACTTTGTGAGGTCAATAGTGTGACGGACATGGCGCAGGGCATGCAAAGTCCTATTATGATTGCTTCAGCCCTATCTAGTGTGGAGACTCTTCAAATCATTGCTCCCCCCATCCTTTTGCTTTTACAATCTTACTGCCCCCTCTTCTGCACATGTCCCTGAGCTTCAGGATGGGTTGTTATTTCTTATAAGAAGCTTTCCTCAGCTCTGTAACATGTGCACATATGCATGTGAGCCATGTCACAAATGTGGAAGTTAGAGGACAATTTTCAGGAGTCAGATCTTTTCTTTCACCTTGTGGGTTAAACATATCAAACTCAGTTTTGCTGGGCTTGCATAGCAAGTCCCTTTCCCTGAAAATCCATTTCATAGGCCCAGAAAATACACACAGTACACACACACACACACACACACACACACACACACACACACACACACACACGTGTGTGTGTGAAAGAGAGAGAGAGAGATTTTTCTTACACCAGAATCTCATCATTGTTTTCACATTGTGCCTATGCATGCCTGCCATTCCCATTAAATGGTGAGAAGCTTATACAACTAGCACTTAATGGAGGGGAAACCTTACCTATCTATCAAGTATTGCAAACTCAGTAATTGTTTGCTGACAGATGAATGACATGTTTCAAATGCTTGCATAGTGCTTGAAACACTGAAGTCATGAAATTACTTTTCTTCTTCACTTCTTATAAAAATTCATATTCCCGAAGTTTTTTTTTTTTTTAAGACAAAGATTTATCCTTTTTTCCTGATCCTTTAACTAATACAGTGTAGGGTTAGGGCTATTTTCTGATCCATTCTACATAATTAGATGCAGCATAATAGGCATAGTTCAGAGGGTGAAGATTTATCTAACTTGATGACTAGAAAAATAAAAAAAATGTCCTGAACCTTTAACCATAACTTATGCACATACATCCAGAAAACCAGTTAATTGTTTGACCCTCTGTTCATATCTTTTGTAAATATGTTACTTGGCAGTTTCCGGTTAGATTATCAAAGCAATGGATTGGAGACCTTTGTGCATTTATCTCAGCAGCCTTATTTTATCCCATTACAAATAATGTTTCTTCTGTGCTTAATTGTGCTTAACATCATTTGCATGCAATCCAGTATTTATCAGTTAGATAGAACAAAAGCATTGTTATTCTGCTATTTTTCTTCCGCTTATCATTTGTTGATGTTGAAAGCAGTTGGTG
This sequence comes from Typhlomys cinereus, assembly GCA_023101885.1. NCBI lineage: Eukaryota > Metazoa > Chordata > Mammalia > Rodentia > Platacanthomyidae > Typhlomys > Typhlomys cinereus. Next base: position 7,064,078 of record JALPQD010000085.1, read on the forward strand.
TTCCATGGGAATGAAAGCTACCGTAGGGCTACCACGGAAACACAGTTCTCTGCAGAAACCAGCTTATATCAGAAGGGATCTTCCCTTTTTTTCCCTTTGAGATAGGGTCTCATGTAGTTCAGGCTGGTTTCACTAGCTGAGGATAAACTTGAACTTCTGACTCTTCAAGATTATAGACATATGCCATTATGCTTGGTTTGCCTGTTAGTTTCATCTTTCATCTTGATGTTTCAGATATAGACCATTGGGCACATCTATAATCTATAATTATTTGGTTAAGGCAGGCCTCTGAGCAAGCCTGTAGGAGACTGTCTTAACTGTGTGATCCATGTGGGTGAGCCCCAAATAATTTAGGGGAACAACCTGCGAGTAGCCTTAGAGCTCTGTTTAGCAAGCCTATGAATGTCACCATTTGCACACCACCATTCTCCCCAGCATTGTGCCAAGGGACAAGATGATGAGCAAAGGCCACTGCTATGTCCTAACATCAGAACAATCTAATGTGCTGGAAGGAAAGCGAGTACCAAAGGAACTAGTAACAAAGTTATTCCCTGCTTGCCTTACTCATATGGCTGGGCAGATGAGAAACATACAAGAGAATCAAAGACGAGGAAGCTACTGTGAAAGATAGACAGGTCAAATACATTCTGATAAGATGAACTGATGCTTAGTATAATCATCCCCAGAAACAGTTGTGAGCACAAAAGGCCAGAGAAGTCAAATGTGTGTGATTCATATCCTAACAAATAAGCTTTCACAAAGCTGCACACGGTGAGACAGATTTGTGATTCCAACACTTGGGAGGCTGGAGTAGAAAGATCATGTGTCCAAGTTCAACCTGGCTAAACTCCGTCTCAAAAGTAAAAACAAAAAACAGAGAGAGGCAGAAAGAGAGAGGGAGAGAGAGATCAAATAATCTGATGCAAGTGACAAATGAATCTTTATAATTTGTTCATTTTATTCTTTATTTAACAAATGCTCATTGAATGCCTATCATGGGCCAGCTGAGCACTGTATTTACTAAATGCTAGGAATAAAATGACAAGCACAAAATGGGCAAATTATCAGCTGTAAACAATTTAGTCTAATAAATATGATGCACATTAAATAAGTACATAATGGAAAATGCTGAGATCCAACAATGTGAAGCCAAGGGCAGATTCTTCACTAATTTAGGTGAAAGACGTAACTTTACATATTATAATATTTATGCCCCAGATTATGTACCAAGACATATAATGTGGGACTGCTTCTTCATTGAGTTTTTATTTATCTTTTTCCAATCATGCCATGCTTCTCAATGGAATTAATGAATGAAATTGTTAATAGCCAGAGGCATCTCTTTCACTCTGTACATTCCCAAGGAGCTGAAACCAAATGAGAGAAATCCTATTATACCTATAACCCAATCATGTCTGTGGGGGAAGGAGGGTATAGTGGTAGATTGTTATGGGGTGTGGAAGTGCCATGGCAGATGTACCAACAGAATCCCACGAGGATAACAAAGAAGGAGGAAAACATCCTTAATTTGTTAACAGAGTCTTGAGGCTGGGAGTGTAGCTCAGCAGTACACTTACCTAGCAGGTTGAATGCTTTGCATGCAATCTTATCTCCTGCACTTTCCCCACAAAGGAAAGTGTTCCTTTAAAGAAAGGTACATTGAGGCTTGATCCTGAGAAGGAGGTGTTTTTTTTTTAATCAAGCTTCCAACCTTTTTTATTTTATTTATTTTCTCCCACATTTTTTTTCCTAATCATACAAGCTCAATAGGTACTCCCATCCTCTCCCTCCTCCTCCCCTCCCCAGTCATCCCCCATTGCACTCTCCCCCTTCTCCCCTTTGTTTCACCCCTCCCTCCCTCCCTCTCTCCCCATACCTTCCCCTTTCTCCCTCCCATCCTCTAGAGCATCCTTTAATGTGAACACCAAACCTTGCTCTCAATTCTCCACCCTAGAGAGGTTCAGAACTCACTGACATAGCCCAGAGCCCCTTCTTGGGCTCCCAGTTAGTATGGGAATTCTATTATGACTGTTTAATCCTTTGCCTCTAAGGACCCTACTGCCCTTTGTGCAGGTTAGACAAAGTTCAATCCTGGCTGCTGGAGGTCTAACTTGTGTGGAGTATCTTGCATATTGTTGGTCCTCCCCATCTTTAGGCTCTTACAATCTTTCTGCTCCCTGTTCCCCTGAGCTTTAGGATGGGAAGAGATTTGTCTGGTCTGGTTCCAGGTGAATAATGTAGAGTCTTTGGTGTTCTGAATTATGGTTTGCTATTGTTTTCAGTTTTGCTTTTCCTGTACTGCCCTTGGCTGCATCCTGATTGGTATTGGAGGTAACCTTCCAACCAAAAATAAAAGACTGTTTAAACAAAGATCTTAATGTAAGAGGAGACTCAAAGGTAGATGGAAGAATAGGAGTAGGACACAGCAGTGTGTGGGTAGGGGTGTGTGTCAGTGTCCCATTTGCCAGATGGTTATTGTCTATCTGACAGTCCCTATATCCTCCCTGACTGGTGAGATCAAACCTGTTCAGTCCCAAGTGACCAGGAAGGAAAGTGAGCATGAGCTGCACTAGATGTCTCACTACTTACATGCAGTATATGACCATGGCCTATTTTCTCTAGAAGCTTTATCCCCTATTTCCTTTCTTTTAAGGTCCTCCTTCCCCTTCCCTCCTGTTTATAATCCTTTGCAATTATAGTGGGTATTACAGAGATTTACCTTTAAATATGTCATTAAGTGGGTTTGGAACTAGGATCCACCTATTTGGGAGTACATATGGTGTTTAACTTTCTGTATCTGGGATACTTTGCTCAATATAATTTTTTATAATTCCATCCATTTCCTGGAACATTTCATTAATTCATCTTTTTATTTCTGCTCATACAAACTTAATAGGTTCCCCGGTCTCTTCCCTCCCTCCACTCCTTCCTGGACCCCCTTGCTCCCTCCTCCCTTTTCCCCTTCCTCCCCCCCATCTCCCAGTGCCTCCTCCTCCATCCCTGGAGCATCTTTTAATGTGTATGTCAAGATTTCCTCTCGGTCCTCCTCTCTTACTCATCAGAGGACTCAGTGGCATTTCCTAGAACTCTTTCTTGTGTTCCCCTTAAGTATAGGAACACTATTGTGGCTGTTAATCCTTAGCTTCTAAGGATCCTAGTGCCTTTAGTCCATGCTAGACTTTGAGAGGTCAATAATGTGTTGGTCATTGTGCAGGTTATACAAAGTCTTATTATGATTGCTTTGGCCCTAACTTGTGTGGAATATCTTGCATATCGTTGCTCCTCCCCATCTTTAGGCTCTTACAATCTTACTGCCCCCTCTTTGGCAAACTTCCCTGAGCTTCAGGGTGGGGAGAGATTAGGCTGGCCTAGTTCCAGGTGGTTGATATAAAGTCTCTGACATTCTGTAATTCATCTTTTTTGATGGTGAGTAGTATTCCATTGTATAAATGTACCACATTTTCATTATCCATTCATCAACTGTTGGGCATTTGGGTTGATTCCATGACTTTGCTATTGTAAATAGTGCTGCAATGAACATGGATGTGCTCGTGTCACTATAGTGAATTGCTGCATTGTGGGGGATTATTTCCAGTAGTGATATAACAGGATGATATGGCATTTCGATCTTTAACTTTTTTAGAAATCACCAGACTGATTGCCAGAGTGCTTGCATTAGCTTGCATTACCATTAAGAGTGCCCTTTGAGAAGGAGTTTTTGTCAGTCATCAAAGGGTCAAAGACATCCCAAGAAAAGGAATCTTAGGCATAGAGACGTGAAATTATAAAATCCAATATATGCTTTTTTATCCAACTTTTTATACTGTTCAAGTGGAAGGGAACATGATATGAAGAAGGTGGTATTAGATAGAATCAGGGCAGGGATGAAAATTCAGGGTAAAACAACTGACCATAAACCTGAGCTTGATCCCCAGAAGCCTACATGGTGGAAGAAAAGAACTGACTTCTGAAATTTATTCTGTGGAATCCACTTGTGCATCATGGCGTACATGAGCATGCCTTCTCTTTCTTCTCAAATAAAAAAAATAATAAAATAAAAAAGCGATAGATACAATCCATCCTTTGAAGTTCCTTTATGCATATGACTTTTCCTAGTGAGACATAAATATTTATTTACTCCAGATAGGGTACTGATGGATGACAGAGCAAAGAAACAATTCTTCCAAGTGGAACTCAGGGTTTCTTACAGAGGTTCCTCATCCTTGAAGAACATCAGCAAAAATTCCACTCAGCATGACTTCAAGGATGCTACAACCCTGAAGGTCCCTGTTCAATCTGGAGGCAGCTGGTTTGGTCAGAGAGTCTCCTTTTCTCACAGTTTTTTTTTTTAAATTTTATTCGTGTATGTGTGTGTGCGTGTATGCATGTGTGTGTGTGTGCATGCATGCGTGTGTGTGTGCATGCATGCGCATGTGTGTGTGTGTGCACGTGTATGCATGTGTGCGCGCGCGTATGTGTGTGTGCGTGTGTGCATGTGTGTGTGTGCGTGTGCATGCGTGCATGTGTGTGTGTGTGTGTGCATGCGTGCATGTGTGTGCGTGTGTGTGTATGTGTGTGTATCAGAGATCTTCGTGTGTGCCTATGGAGGATCAAGGACGACTCTGGGAGTCATCCTGGATTGCTTCTATCTCCTTTTTACTTTGTGCTGGGATTTCCCACACTCTGCCCTCTAGAGCCAGAGGTGCAAGCTGGCATCATTTCTGCCTGGTATAGATCCAGAATCTGAGCCCCCAAGTTTTCTGCTATCGATGCAGATTCTTAACCCTGAGCCATCTCTCCAGCCCCTTTGCTTTGCTTTTTAAAGAAGTATTAATTAATTTAAGGCTAGATCTCATGTGTAGGCTGGACTACAGTTCTATACAGGGCCAAGAATGACCATGAACTCCTGTTCCTCTTGTTTCCATCTTACAAGTGCCCCCCAGCAATTGCTACTGCTTGAAAAATCTAGAGAGAGGCCCTTGTGAATCTTCTAAGCTTTGTTTAATTCCTGTTGCAATTAGCCTACATGGTTGCTGATAAATGACCATCAAAAGGTTTAAAGGAACAAGGGGGTTATTTTCTTATGATAGTCTGGTTATAGTTCTCAGTCTAGCTTGACAGGAGAGCATGCATCGATATTAAGGCTGAGGGAACTGGCCACACCATCTCTACGAAATGGCTGAGAGGGACAATCCTTACTTTCCAGACCAGCACGTCTGGCCAAATATACATAAGGATGCCAACTTCCTCAACCAACTCTCAGTATTTTATTCATCTCTTCAGGGCCTTACTCCCACCCACCATAGGCTGGAACTTCCCCATCAGCTAGACAATCTCCTTCAGGTTCCCTCTGAGCTTAACTCAACAATTAATTCTCTACAAATGTGCACGGAACTCAAACCCTCAATCATCAGGTTGACATCTGTACATAACTAAGACACTTCCTGAATCTTACTGAACCTTTTTCTAGGAGAAAAAAATGTTTCAATTTTAAGGCGACAGCTACACAACATCTGTGTATAGATAGGCCTCATAATATCTCACCCATTCATTCTTTAACAAAATATTCATTGATTATTATGTGCTAAATTATTCTTGGAGCCAATATTAAAATAAATACATCAAGAAACATCACTTCACTGCACTGTTTGCTATTACATGATAAAGCAAGGAACAATGAGATGCTCACATAATGCATAATACATCCAAGACAGAACGGACTGCTGCTCAAAATTCATCATTTGGAGCTTGAGATTCCTTCCTCCTTCCCTCCTGTCCTCCTTTTCTCCCCACTTCTTCCTTCCTTCCTCCTTCCTTCCTTCCTTCCTTCCTTCCTTCCTTCCTTCCTTCCTTTCCCTCCCTCCTTCCCTCCCTCCTTCCTTCCTTCCTTCTTCCTTCCTCCCTCCCTCCCTCCCTCCTTTCCTCCCTCCTTCCTTCTTCCTTCCTCCTTCCTTCCCTCCCTCCCTCCCTCCTTCCTTCTTCCTTCCTTCCTTCCTTCCTTCCTTCCTTCCTTCCTTCCTTCCCTCCTCCCTCCCTCCCTCCTCCTTCCCTCCTTCCCTCCTTCCTTCCTCCTCCCTCCCTCTTCCTCCTTCCTCCTTCCTTCCTTCCTTTCTCCCTCCCTTCCTCCCTCCCTTCCTTCCCCTCCCTCCTTCCCTCCCTTCTTCCCTGCTTTCTTTTTGTTTCTTCTATTTAGTTTTTGAGATATGGTTGCACTTAGCTTAGTTTGACCTTGAATTCTCTAGCATTCTTCATCTAAATTCATGCTATTTTACAGAAGCTGAAGAAAAGCACTGTCTAGATCCTGAAGAGGCTGCTATGAGGCACACAGTTATGGCAGATTGAACCAGCTTTTCTTTTAGGTCCCCATGGGGGCATGGAGGCATTGCACCAGCATGCTTTCCTTGCCTGCTTGCTTCCCCACAAAGGCCAAGCACCGTGTGACTAACAGGTGGGATTATTCATGCAGGGAGAAATGACTCAACATAAGTGATATCATTTGCTAATATCATTTGTCGTAAAAATGAAATAAAATTTATTTAACCACTAACACAAGGCATTAAAAGTCCTTAATAAGGATGCTATGATTACTTTTTTATTAGTTTAATTTTTTCCTAGTTTTACAAGCATTTTGAGTACTTATCCATGCTTACTTCCATCTCCTCTCCCTCCCATCCATCAATCCATCCTACTCCCTCTCACTCTCCTGCATGGCCACTTCTAAGGACCCCAGGGTTCACACTACCTATTTTATTCTTGTGGGGGTTCAGGCCTCTGTGGCATACCAAGTTGCCCCTTCTCGGGCCATCCAACTGATAGGGGCATTTCCCTTCACTTATTATAGGTACATATTTAAATACTAGTCACTGTTTGGAGGCCACTGTGGGTGGTTGACATGTATGAGGCCCAGAACCACACATAATAAACAGCTAAAGACAGCATCATGCTTAATGAATACACATGAGAAATTTCTCATTTCTGTCAGGCGGGGTAAGAAATGCACATTGACCCTGTATATTTCATTTTGTCTACATATTGCAGATAAGGTCACCACCAAAAAGTCTAGGGGACTTTTTTATTTTCTTATGATTTTTGGTTACATTCTTTTTTTTTTTTTTTTTTTTTTTAGCTCCAGTTGGTTCTTTTTTTTTATTAAAAATTTAATTATACATTTTAAATTTTTTTACCAGTACCCCCCCTCCCCCCTCCTCCCCCAGAATCCCCTCCTCCCCCTCCCCATCCCCCAGTGCCTCCCCCCCAATTCCCAGAGAGTCCTTTATTGTGTACGCCTAACTCTCCACTGGGTCCTCCTCTCCGATGACATATAAGGACCCAGTGGCATTTCCATAAGCCCTTTCTCTTGTTCCCCTTAAGCATAAGATCACTACTATGGCTGTCAATCCCTTGCCTCCAGGGGTCTCGGTGCCCTTAACAGATGCTAGACTTTATGAGGGCAACAGTGCACTGGACATTGTGCAGGGCATGCAAAGTCCCATTATGATTGCTTTGGCCCCAACTATTGTTGAGAATCTTGCAAATCGTTGCTCCTCCCATCCTTTTGCTCTTACAATCTTACCGCCCCCTCTTCTGCAAATGTCCCTGAGCTCCAGGATGGGGAGAGATTAGGCTGGCCTAGTTCTATGTGATTGATATAGTCTCTGAAGTTCTGGATTGTGGTTTGTTGATTTTCTTTTGCAGTTTTGCTGCTCCTGCAATGCCTTCACTCCATTCTGCTGGGCACTGTATGTCACCCCCTGGCCAGAGACAAAAAGCTGTTAAACTGGAGTCTTGTTATAATAGCACATTCAAGGGTAGATGTAATAAGAGTAGGAAACCTCAGTGAGGGAGGGGTCCATCACCCATTTGCAAAATGATTACTTTTTATCTGCTAGACTATATGCCCTCCCCTTCTGGTGAGATCAGGAAAGAACGTCTGTGAACTTAATCAGGTTTCTCATTACTTACTTGCAGACCTTGATGGAGGCCTATTTTCTCTGCTGTAACATGGTCCCCTCTCTTCTTGTTTCTGGTGTGGTGCTCCTACCCCATCTCTCTTGTTCATAATCCTTGCAATTACTGTGTTACATAGGTTTACTTTTGAGTGTCTCAATGTGGGCTGGGTGAGTTTGGTACTAGGAGCCACCTATTAGGGAGTACATACGGCACTTAATTTTCTGGTTTTGGGATACTTCACTTAATATAATTGTTTCTAATGACATCCATTTCCCAGCAAATTCCAGTAATTCATCATTTTTGATGGCTGAGTAGTACTCCATTGTATAGATGTACCACTGTTTCCTTATCCACTCGTCAACTGTTGGACATTTAGGTTGATTCCATGACTTTGCTATTGTAAACAGTGCTGCTATGAACATGGTCGAGCTTGTGCTATCGAGGCGAACCTCTGCTGCATGGGGGGTTATTCCCAAAAGTGGAATAGCAGGGTCATATGGCATTTCAATCTTTAATTTCTTTAAGAATCTCCAGACGGCTCGCCAGAGTGGCTGTATGAGCCTGCATTCCCACCAACAATGTAGGAGAGTTCCCCTCTCTCCACATCCTCTCCAGCATTTGTCGTTGTTTGTATTGTGGATTTTTGCCATCCTGACCGGGGTGAGATGATATCTCAGGGAAGTTTTGATTTGCATTTCCCTGATGGCGAAGGAAGTGGAGCATTTTTTCAGATATTTGTTAGACATTTTAATTTCATCCCTGGTAAAGTTTCTTTGAAGTTCCAGGGCCCATTTTTTAATTGGGCCATTAGTTTCCTTGGAGTTTAGTTTTCTAAGTTCTTTGTGCACTCTGGACAGTAGAGCTCTGTCAGATATGTGGTTAGTGAAGATTTTCTCCCATTCTGTGGGTTGCCTTTGAGCTCGTGTGACAATCTCTTTATCTGAACAGAAGCTCTTTAATTTCACAAGATCCCAACTGTTGAGAGTTGGTAGCAGTGACTGTGCCATTGGATGTCTGTTTAGGAAGTGTTGGCGTAGCCCAATCAGCTCGAGGGAGTTCCCTATCCTTTCAACTATGGTTTTTAAAGTCTCTGGCCTTAAATCAAGGTCCTTGATCCATTTGGAGTTAAGTCTTGTACATGGTGACAAGTACAGGTCCAGCTTTAATCTTCTGCATGTGGAGATCCAGTTTTGCCAGCACCATTTGTTGAAGATGCTGTTCTTTTTCCATTGGATTCTTTGGGCCCCTTTGTCAAAGACCAAATGGCTGTAACTTTGTGGGCTTATATCTGGGTCTTCAATCCTTATCCATTGATCTGTGTGTCTATTTTTGAGCCAGTACCAGGCTGTCTTTATAACTATGGATTTGTAATATAGACTTAGGTTTGGTATGGTAATACCTCCAGCTGTGTTTTTGTTACTCAGGATTGTTTTTGCTATCCTGGGTCTTTTGTGCCTCCATATGAACTTTGAGATTGTTTGGTCAACTTCTTTGAAGAATTGTTTTGGGATTTTGATTGGTATAGCATTGAATCTGTATATTGCCTTTGGTAGGATGATCATTTTTACGATGTAGATTCTGCCAATCCAGGAACAAGGGAGGTCTTTCCACCTTCTGGTGTCTTCTGCAATTTCTTTCTTTAGGGTTTTAAAGTTTTCATTGTAAAGGTCTTTTACCTCCTTGGTTAGGTTTATACCAAGGTATTTCATTTTTTTTAGGGGCTATAGTAAATGGGATTGTTTCTCTCAAGGCTTTTTCACTTCTTTCATTCTGGGCATATAGGAAGGCCACTGATTTTTGCACATTTATTTTGTATCCTGCCACCCTGCTGAACTTCTCAATTAGTTCCAGGAGCTTCCTGGTGGAGTTTTTGGGATCCCTCAGGTATAAGATCATGTCATCTGCAAATAAGGATAGCTTGACTTCTTCCTTGCCGATTTGAATCCCTCTTATGTCCCTTTCTTGTCTTATGGCTTCAGCTAAGACTTCAAGTACAATATTGAATAGAATTGGTGAGAGTGGACAGCCTTGTCTAGTTCCTGATCGAAGTGGGAATGCTTCCAATTGTTCCCCATTGAGCATAATCCTTGCTGTGGGCTTGTTGTATATAGCTTTTATTATATTGATAAAGGTTCCTTCCATTTCTACTGTCTCTAGCGTTTTGATCATAAAAGGCTGTTGGATCTTGTCAAAAGCTTTTTCTGCATCTATCGAGAGTATCATGTGGTCTTGGACTTTGGACTGGTTTACATGATGAATTACATTTATTGATTTGCGTATGTTGAACCAACCTTGTGTGCCGGGGATGAAGCCTACTTGGTCCCCATGAATGATCTTTTTAATATGTTTTTGAATCCGATTTGCTAAGACTTTGTTGAGAATCTTTGCGTCTGTGTTCATCAGGGAGATCGGCCTATAGTTTTCTTTCTTAAGTGAATCTTTATTAGGTTTTGGGATTAAAATGATATTAGCTTCATAGAAGGAATTTGGTAGTGTTCCTTCCTTTGCTATTTGATGGAACAGTTTAAGGAGTATTGGTGTTATTAACTCCTTAAATGTCTGGTAGAACTCTGTGCTGAATCCATCTGGTCCAGGACATTTTTTGGTGGGAAGATTCGAGATTACTTCCTCAATTTCCTTATATGTTATAGGACTATTTAAATAATTCACAACTTCCTGATTCAATTTAGGTAAGTTGTGTTTACTTAGAAATTCATCCATCTCTTTTGTGTTGTCAAACTTCACAGAGTATAAGTTTTTGAAATATGATGTTATAATTCTCTGGATTTCTTGGGGATCAGTAGTGATAACTCCATGTTCATTTCTAATTTTGTTAATTTGGGTTTTCTCTCTCTTGCTTTTGGTTAGTTTAGCTAGGGGTGTATCAATCTTGTTGATTTTTTCAAAGAACCAGCTTTTTGATTGGTTGATTTTTTCTATCGTTTTCTTAATCTCGATTTCAGATATTTCTCCCCTTATTTTGCTAATCTCTTCTCTTCTACTGCTTTTGGGATCAGATTGCTCTGGTTTCTCTAAAGCTTTAAGCTGCATTGTTAATTTGTTTATTTCTGATGTTTCCATTTTTTTGACGTAGGCATTAAGAGCTATGAACTTACCTCTTAGAACAGCTTTCATTGTGTCCCAGAGATTTTGGTAGGTTGTATTTTCGTTATCATTCACTTTCAGGAAATCTTGAATTTCCTTTTTAATTTCTTCCTGAATCCAGTTCTCATTCAGCATCATAGTGTTAAGTTTCAAGGAGTTAGTGTATTTTCTCTTGTTCGATGTGTTGTGGATGTCCAGCTTTAGGCCGTGGTGGTCTGATAGGGCACAGGTTAGAATTTTCAACTTTCTTGTATATGTGTAGATTCATTTTGTGGCCCAATATGTGATCTATTTTGGAGAAAGTTCCGTGTGCTGCTGAGAAAAATGTGTATTCTTTGGTGCATGGGTGAAAAGTTCGAAAGAGATCTGTAAGGTCCATTTCTTTCAGGGTTTGATTAAGTTCCAAAGTGTCTCTGTTAAGCTTTTGACCTGTTGATCTATCCCATGTTGAGAGGGTGGTGTTGAAGTCCCCAAGAATTATCGTTTGGGGGTTGATTTCTTGCTTTAGACGCTGTAGGGTTTTCTTAATGAATGTGGAGGGGCCTGTATTGGGTGCATATATGTTCAGTATTGTGAAGTCTTCCTGGTGAATTGTACCTGTGACTAAAATGTAGTATCCATCCGTGTCTCTTATAATTTTCTTTGGTTTGAAATCCACTTTGTCTGATAGCATAATGGCTACCCCTGCCTGTTTTCTGCTTCCATTAGCTTGTAGAATTGTTGACCAGCCTTTTATTTTTAGAACGTGCCTATCTTTTGTGGTGAGATGGGTTTCCTGCAGGCAGCAGATTGATGGATTGTGATTTTTAATCCAAGTTTGTAATCTGTGTCTCTTGATCGGTGAATTAAGTCCATTAACATTTAGTGTTATAATGGAGAAACTATTGTTAATTTCAGACATTTATTATGTTTAGTAGCTTTTATAAGTATATTGTTTCGATTTTAATGATGTTATATTTGCCTTCTGTTCTCCTGGATATGCCTGTTTTTTTCTTCACGCTTGAGTATCATTTCTAGCAGTTTTTGAAGGCCTGGTTTGGTGGCCATGTATCCCTTAAAGTTGTCTTTGTGCTGGAAAATTTTTCTTTCTCCCTCGATCATGACTGATAGTTTTGCAGGGTAAATCAGCCTGGGTTGACATTTTTGCTCATTCAATACTTGAAGTACGTCTCTCCAAGCTCTTCTTGCTTTTACTGTTTCGACTGAGAAGTCATTTGTTATTTTAATAGGTTTACCTTTAAAAGTGACTTGTTTTTTCTGCCTTGAAGCTCTCAACACCATTTCTTTATCTTGAATGTGGAGTGTTTTAACTATTATTTGCCGCGGCGTGCTTCTATTTTGGTCGTATCTGTTTGGGGTGCGGAATGCCTCTTGTATATGTATGGGCCTCTCTTTTTTTAGATGAGGAAAGTTTTCCTTGATGATTGTTTGAAAAATTTCCTCAGGGGTGATATTTTGAGATTCTTGCTCTGGTATTCCATGAATACGCATGTTAGGCTTCCTCAGGGTGTCCCATATCTCTTGGATATTTCTCTCAAGTATCTTTTTGGCTTTAACAACCTCTTCCATTGAGCTGGTTAGTACTCCCACTTTATCTTCTGTTTTCTGCTTCGTTAGTTCTGTTGATAAGACTCTCTGTGGCGTTCTGGGTTGAAGATAACTTGTCTTTTAGCTCAGTTTTAAACTCTGCTTGAGTTTGTTTTAACTGCTCTATGCCACTTTTTGTTTCTTGCACTGTTTTTCTCAACTCCTCCAGATGTCTGTTGTGTTCCTCTTCAAAGAGATTGATTCGATTATGTAATTCCTCCCTGATTTCCTCTTTCATAGTATTGAACATGGTAATGATCATATTTTGAAAGACCTTATCCTGGGTGAGGCTTTCTTGGCCTTTTTCCGCGGGTTTGTTCTGGTTGGAGTCTAACATTATGGGATTAATTTCTTCAGTGGGAAATTTGTTTACTTGAGTGTTGCTTCTCATGGATTTGCACTTTGACTTTGGCATTGTCATTTTAACTCTTAAGATCTCTCAATTTCACTAAACTGAATTATTTGGCCTGGGGTCCTGCTGGGCGGGGCCGAATGGGGACTTACCTGGGGCGCGGGATGAGGCCCGGCTGGACAGCAGGCGTGTCCCCACCGTCGGAGCGGGGTGGGGTGAAAAGGGAGGATGGGCACGTCGGCGTGGAGCTATTTAACCCGAGGGCAGCTGGGGCGGGGCCCGGGTGCAGGGGGAGGTCCTCCTCGTCCCTCGGCCCCCGCGCGGCTCCGGCTGGATGGTGGGAGTCAGAGCCGGGTCCCTGTGGGCTCACCTGAGGTCCTAGGGCTTGGTTACATTCTTAATGCAAATTGGTAGGAGATCTCAACCCGGTTCAGGATTGTTTATGCCAAATGACGCCAAGCTTTAATGAAATAGCTCCTCTGTATTATCTATCTGCCTAGGGAATGATCCCACCCATTGTGGACCGGGTCTTCCCATATTAATCAATCTCCTGACAGCTTGCTTAAGGCTAGCCTCAACTACTAATTCTCCATAGATGTGCCCAGAGCTCAGCCTTAATTATCAAGTTGACATCTATATACATAGCTAACACAGTGTGTTTTTTTAAAAAAAATTATTATAAAGATATAAGCAAATACAAAGAATAAGAAATGAGGTGCATCTGTACAAAAAATAAACGGAAGCTATCTGCATTTGCAAATGTATTCATTTACATGGAATATGTAAAAGAAAGTGTTAAAATTGTTAATGAACAATAGGGGAGTTTATAACTAGTTGAGAGCAATAAGAAAAGGTAATCAGCAGCTTTCACCTGTATAGACAATAACTAATCAGAAAACATAATAGAAGAAAAGATCACATTTATAGTTACAAGGAAAATTAAATTTGTTGTTTTTTTTGGGGGGGGACATACTCCCATACAGTATAGGCTGGCCTCAAACTCACACACGGAGGGTGGCTTTGAATTCCTTTTAATCAAAATATTTCATTAGCATATGTTAAATATAACAATGGATTTCTTGATGACATTTTCATATATGTATGTAATGTATTTTGATCCTAGTAAACTTCCATTGCCCACTTTTCCCCCTCCTTTTCCCATAGATTCCTTTCTTTCCAACTATCACCCATTCTACTTTTTTTTGGTGATCCAATGAGTTTAATTAGGGTAGTTTACAAGAGGCTGGGTTGGGGTTTATTTATAGGAATACAGGCATCTTACCAGAAGCGTCAACATGGAAGAAAGTGTCTCTCCCTGTCCAATCAAGTATTAATTGCCTGTAAATCCTCTAGGAGGTGTAGCACCTGAGCATGCCCTCTTCCCATAGCATCAGGATACTGATTGCCCGGATATTCTGCAGGTTTTGTGACAGTAACTTCAACTGCTGTAAGTGAAAGAGCGCCACATCATATTATGCTAAGAAGAGAGAAAGCAGTGTTCTACAACACTCCATCTCATTCCCCAATTTTTACATTTTTTCTGCTCTGTTTTCCCATAATGTTTCTTAAGTTTGGGAGGGTGGGATATAGATGTACCATTTATGATTGAGCACTCAACACTTATGTGTCTCTGCAATGCTAATCTAAGAACACAAATATAATTATTTAAAAGGCAATTTAATTGATACACTGTTTCCATTTAGCAAAAACAAAAAACAAGCAAAAAAAAATGATAGTTTTCCCTCTAGGCCTATGATTCCCCACTAGTAGACTTTTAACCAAGTTTACAATATCATATGTGAATTTCTTCCCCTGCAAGAGTCATAAATCCAGTCAGGAAGTGGTTGGTTACTCCCATAGCAGTTGCACCATTATTGGACCAGTGGAACATCTTGCTTAGCCAGTTAGCAGTGTACCACAGAGGGACCGAAGTTCAGTTAGATTCTTCTCTGGCTTCTCTTTATTCTCCTGTCTGCACCTCCCAAGTTGGGATTACAGACATGCTCACCATATCTATTGTATAAAAAATAATTTCTCGAAATAAGTTGAGCAGAAAATGTGGAAAATCTTTACATGAGTTAGAAGCATGCATTTGTTTTTAAAAAAGTGTCACTTCTTCTTAATTTAAGCAACCAGTTTGATTCCATACCAATAAATACAGTTATAACATTGTTTACATGTTTCTTTATTTTCAAAACTGGAAAGACAGATTCAAGTAGAAAATTAGAAAGAGAAGAAAAAGCCTGAAAAATGTAATATTCCCTTGATCTTTTTTAAATTTTTTGTTCTTTGAGTGTTTCACACACATGCACACCATGAACTTATGATATTTTCACTCTTTAGTCCCCAATCCCATCCTTCTTCTCCCATCTTAAAATACAGAAACACAATAATTACATATTAAAATGATTCTATTAATTTTTTTCACACATCGATAGGCAAGCAAATGAAATGGAAAGTGTGGGAATGGACATAGATATGTATTAGTGTCCATATGTGGCAAAAATGGTATAGAAAGCCAATAAAAGATGCATAATTTAATAAACAGATTTAAGAAAACTGGAGACTTAACTGAAAAGTAACAAATACACAGATTTAGATTCTTACTTTGTCACTTATACTGAAGTTCCAGATATATAGACTTAAAGATAAAAATTAAAATTTAAATATGAAAGAGAAATACTATGTGTATATGTACATGGATATGCTTGTGTGTTAGGAAGAAATTTCTTTTTTTATTTTTCTTTATTTATTTTTTATTATTATTATGATTTCCGCTCATACAAACTTAAGAAGTACACCGGTCCCCTCCCTCCTCCACCTCCCCCGACCCTCCTGCTCCCCACTCCCCTCTCCCCTCCCTCCCCATCCCCCAGTGTCTCCCCCCCAATCCCCGGAACATCCTTTACTGTGCATGCCAATCTTGGCTCTGGGTCCTCCTCACCGATGAGGTGCAAGGACCCAGTGGCGTTTCCCAGAACCCTTTTCTGTGTTCCCCTCAAGCTTAAGAACACTACTGTGACTGTCAGTCCCTAGCCTTCAGGATCCTAGTGCCTTTAGTCCATGCTAGACTTTGTGGGGTCAATAATGTGTTGGATATAGCGCAGGTCATGCAAAGTCCTATTATGCTTGCTTCGGCCCTAACTTGTGTGGAGTATCTTGCATATCATTACTCTTCCCATCCTTGTGCTCTTACAATCTTACCAGCCCCTCTTCCCCGAATTTCCCTGAGCTTCAGGATGGGGATAGATTAGGTTGGCCCAGTTCCAGTTGGTTGATATAGATTCTGTGATGTTCTGAATTATGGTTTGTTGATTCTTTTTTTTTATTAATATATTTTTTATTATTATTTCAGCTCATACAAACTTAATGGGTACACCAGTTCCCTCCCTCCCTCCTCCTCCCCCCCGTACCCCTTTTCCTCCTCCTCACCCCCCTCCCTTCCCATCCCCCAGTGCCTCCCGCCCCAATTCCCAGAGAGTCCTTTCTTGTGCATGCCTGATTTTCCTCTGGGCCCTCCTCTCCGATGATGTACAAGGACCCAGTGGCCTTAACCTAAACACTTTCCCGTGTTCCCCTTAGGTATAGGAACACTACTGTGTCTGCCAATCCCTTGCCTCCAAACATCTTGGTGCCTTTAGCAGATGCTGGACTATGTGGGGTCAATAGTGTGTTGGACAATGCACAGGGCATGTAAAGTCCAATTATGATTGCTTCAGCCCTAACTTGGATTAGAGTCTCTTTATCTAATTTATCATGTGACAAAAATGAGTGTGAAGTTAATCCAGAGAAGGCTAAAAGCTGTGGTATTTGGAGCCACTTTTCCTCCTTTAGAACAGACTGGAATCCTGGTCTGCATACCATCTGCCACTCTGTGTGTGTGCATGTGTGTGTATATATATATATATATGTGTGTGTGTGTGCATCTTACTGAGGATAGAGGTTGGAGTCCTAGTGCTTGGAGACAGAAAACCTGCTCATTTTAACCAAAGCTCTGAAGAGTCCCTTTTTAAAAAGGTATTTTCTGGTCTTCTAAAAGAGAAAGCAAGTCTGTCTGAGGGGAAACCAGATTTTTGATGAAAAATTTCAAGTATTCATAACTTCTGTGCGTTTTCCACTAAACTGACTTATTTGGCCTGGGGCTCTGGGGGTGGGCGGGGACCGATCTTACCTGGGTTGTGGGGAGGTGAGGCCGGGCTGGACCGCGCGCATACGTCCCGGGCGGTGGAGTGGAGGAGAAGGGGGGATGGGGCATCGGCGGGGCGCTATTTAAACCCGGGCCATCCGAGGGCGGGCCGGGCGCAGAGGGGCTGCCCTCTCCCCCCAGGCCCTGCGCGCGCAGCTCCTGCTGGATGGGGGGGGGCTGGGTCCACTCGGGCGGCCTGGGGCTCTGGGGGCGCGCGGGGACCGATCTTACCTGGGTCGCGGCGCGGCGAGGCCCGGCTGGACGGCGCGTGCGCGTCCGGGGCGGCGGAGTGGAGGGGAAGGGGGGTTTGTTGATTCTTTTCTTTTCTTTTTTTCGGTTTTGTTGCTCTTGCAATGCCCTTGGTTCCATCCTGATGGGTATTGGATGTCACCCCTTGCAGTCCTTGATGGTGGCCAATTTTCTCTGCTATCACATGGTCCCCTCTCTCCTTGTTTCTGGTGGGGCCCTCCTTCCCCATCCCTCCTGTTTATAATCTTTACAATTACTGTAGGTATTACAGAGATTTGTCTTTGAGTGTCTCTAAGTGAGTTTGGTACTAGGATCCACCTATTAGGGAGTACATATGGTTCTTAATTTTCCATGTCTAGGATACTTCACTCAATATAATTATTTCTAATTCCATTCATTTCCTGGCAAATTGCATTAAATCATCATTTTTGATGGCTGAGTAGTATTCCATTGTATAAATGTACCACATTTTCCTTATCTACTGGTCAACTATTGGACATTTGGGATGATTCCATGACTTTGCTATTGTAAACAGTGCTGCTATGAACATGGTTGTGCTTGTGCTATCGAGGTGAATTTTTGCTGTATGGGGGGTTATTCCCAAAAGTGGGATAGCAGGGTCATATGGCATTTCAATCTTCAACTTCTTTAAGAATTGCCAGACGGCTCACCAGAGTTGTTGTATGAGCCTGCACTCTCACCAGCAATGTAGGAGAGTTCCCCTCTCTCCACATCCTCTCCAGCACTTGGTGTTGTTTGTATTGTGGATTTTTGCAATCCTGACAGGGGTGAGATGATATCTCAGGAAGGTTTTGATTTGCATTTCACTAATGGCTAATGATGTGGAGCATTTTTAAAGATATTTATTAGACATTTTAATTTCGTTTTTGGTAAAGTTTCTTTTAAGTTCCAAGGCCCATTTGTTAATTGACCCATTTGTTTCCTTGGTGTTTAATTTTCTAAGTTCTTTGTGCACTCTGGATAATAGTGCTCTATCAGATATGTGGTTTGTGAAGATTTTCTCCGATTCTGTGAGTTGCCTTTGTGCTCGACTTACAATCTCTTTATCCGAACAGAAGCTCTTTAATTTCACAAGATCCCATCTGTTGAGTGTTGGTTGTAGTGACTGTGCTATTGGATGTCCATTTAGGTACTGTTGGCCTAGCCCAATCAGCTCGAGGGAGTTCCCTACCCTTTCAACTATGGTTTTTATAGTCTCTGGCCTGATATCAAGGTCCTTGATCCATTTGGAGTTAAGTCTTGTACATGGTGACAAGTACGGGTCCAGCTTTAATCTTCTGCATGTGGAGATCCAGTTTTGCCAGCACCATTTGTTGAAGATGCTGTTCTTTTTCCATTGGATTCTTTGGGCCCCTTTGTCAAAGACCAAATGGCTGTAACTTTGTGGGCTTATATCTGGGTCTTCAATCCTTATCCATTGATCTGTGTGTCTATTTTGAGCCAGTACCAGGCTTGTCTTTATAACTATGGATTTGTAGTATAGACTTAGGTTTGGTATGGTAATACCTCCAGCTGTGTTTTTGTTACTCAGGATTGTTTTTGCTATCCTGGGTCTTTTGTGCCTCCATATGAACTTTGAGATTGTTTGGTCAACTTCTTTGAAGAATTGCTTTGGGATTTTGATTGGTATAGCATTGAATCTGTATATTGCCTTTGGTAGGATGGTCATTTTTACGATGTTGATTCTGCCAATCCAGGAACAAGGGAGGTCTTTCCACCTTCTGGTGTCTTCTGCAATTTCTTTCTTTAGGGTTTTAAAGTTTTCGTTGTATAGGTCTTTTACCTCCTTAGTTAGGTTTATACCAAGGTATTTCATTTTTTTTAGGGGCTATAGTAAATGGGATTGTTTCTCTCAAGGCTTTTTCACTTCTTTCATTCTGGGCATATAGGAAGGCCACTGATTTTTGCACATTTATTTTGTATCCTGCCACCCTGCTGAACTTCTCAATTAGTTCCAGGAGCTTCCTGGTGGAGTTTTTGGGATCACTCAGGTATAAGATCATGTCATCTGCAAATAAGGATAGCTTGACTTCTTCCTTGCCGATTTGAATCCCTCTTATGTCCCTTTCTTGTCTTATGACTTCAAGCTAAGACTTCAAGTACAATATTGAATAGAAGTGGTGAGAGTGGACAGCCTTGTCTAGTTCCTGATCGAAGTGGGAATGCTTCCAATTGTTCCCCATTGAGCATAATCCTTGCTGTGGGCTTGTTGTATATAGCTTTTATTATATTGATTAAGGTTCCTTCCATTCCCACTGTCTCTAGCGTTTTGATCATAAAAGGCTGTTGGATCTTGTCCAAAGCTTTTTCTGCATCTATCGAGCGTATCATGTGGTCTTGGACTTTGGACTGGTTTACATGATGAATTACATTTATTGATTTGCGTATGTTGAACCAACCTTGTGTGCTGGGGATGAAGCCTACTTGGTCCCCATGAATGATCTTTTTAATATGTTTTTGAATCCAATTTGCTAAGACTTTGTTGAGAATCTTTGCGTCTGTGTTCATCAGGGAGATCGGCCTATAGTTTTCTTTCTTAAGTGAATCTTTATTAGGTTTTGGGATTAAAATGATATTAGCTTCATAGAAGGAATTTGGTAGTGTTCCTTCCTTTGCTATTTGATGGAACAGTTTAAGGAGTATTGGTGTTATTAACTCCTTAAATGTCTGGTAGAACTCTGTGCTGAATCCATCTGGTCCAGGACATTTTTTGGTGGGAAGATTTGAGATTACTTCTTCAATTTCCTCATATGTTATAGGACTATTTAAATAATTCACAACTTCCTCATTCAATTTAGGTAAGTTGTGTTTACTTAGAAATTCATCCATCTCTTTTGTGCTGTTCACAGAGTATAAGTTTTTGAAATATGATGTTATAATTCTCTGGATTTCTTGGGTATCAGTAGTGATACCGCCATTTTCATTTTTAATTTTGTTAATTTGAGTTTTCTGTCTCTTGCTTTTGGTTAATTTAACTAAGGGTGTATCAATCTTATTTTTTTTTTAAACCAGCTTTTTGACTGGTTGATTTTCTGTATCATTTTCCTAATTTCCATTTTGGATATTTCTCCCCTTATTTTGCGAATCTCCTCCCTTCTTCTGCTTTTAGGATCAGATTACTCTAGTGTCTCTAAAGCTTTAAGCTGCATTGTTATTTATTTCTGTTTCCATTTTTTTGATGTAGGCATTAAGAGCTCTGAACTTACCTCTTAGGACAGCTATCATTATGTCCCAGAGATTTTGGTAAGTTGTATTTTCATTATCGTTCACTTTCAGGAAATCTTGAATTTCCTTCTTAATTTCTTCCTGAATCCAATTCTTATTCAGCATCATAGCTTAAGTTTCTAGGAGTAGTGTATTTTCTGTTGCTTGTTGTGTTGTGGATGTCAAGCTTTAGGCCGTGGTGTTCTGATAAAATACAGGCTAGAATTTCAACTTTCCTGTATATGTGGACATTCGTTTTGTGGCCCAATATGTGATCTATTTTGGAGAACGTTCTGTGTGCTGCTGAGAAAAATGTGTTTTCTTTGGTGCATGGATGAAAAGTTCGATAGAGATCTGTAAGGTCCCTTTCAGTAAGGGTTTGATTAATCTCCAAAGTATCTCTGTTAAGCGTTTGACCTGTTGATCTAGCCCATGTTGAGAGGACGGTGTTGAAATCCCCAAGAATTATCGTCTGGGGATTGATTTATTGCTTTAGACATTGTAGGGTTTGCTTAATGAATGGCGGGAGGGGCGTATTGGGTGCATATATGTTCAGTATTGTGAAGTCTTCCTGGTGAATTGTACCTGTGACTAAAATGTAGTATCCATCTGTGTCTCTTATGAATTTTTTTGGTTTGAAGTCCACTTTGTCCAATAACATAATGGCCTACCCCTGCCTATTTTCTTGTTCCATTAGCTTGCAGAATTTTTGACCAGCCTTTTATTTCTAGGATGTGCCTATCTTTTGTGGTGAGATGGGTTTCTTGCAGGCAGCAGATTGATGGATTGTGATTTTTAATCCAAGTTTGTAATCTGTGTCTCTTGATCGGTGAGTTAATTCCATTAACATTTAATGTTTTAATAGAGAAACTATTTTTAATTCCAGACATTTATTATATTTAGTGGCTTTTGTAAGTATATTGTTTCACTTTTAGGTTTTGGTAGTATTATACTTTCCTTCTGTTCTCCTGGATAAGCCTGTTTTTTTTCTTTAAGGTTGAGTATCATTTCTAGCACTTTTATGAAGGCCTGGTTTGGTGGACATGTATCCCTTCAAGTTGTCTTTGTGCTGGAAGATTTTTCTTTCTCCCTCGATCATGACTGATAGTTTTGCAAGGTAAATCAGCCTAGGTTGACATTTTTGTTCATTCAATACTTGAAGTACGTCTCTCCAAGCTCTTCTTGCTTTTACTGTTTCCATTTAATCATCATTTGTTATTTTAATAGGTTTACCTTTAAAAGTGACTTGTTTTTTTTTCCCTTGAAGCTCTCAGCACCAGTTCTTTATCTTGAATGTGGAGTGTTTTGACTATTATTTGCTGTGGTGATTTTCTATTTTGGTCATATCTGTTTGGGGTGCAGAATGCCTCTTGAATATGGATGGGCCTTTCTTTTTTAGGTGAGGAAAGTTTTCCTTGATGATCATTTGAAAAATTTTGAGATTCTTGCTCTGGTATTCCTTGAATATGCATATTTGGCTTCTTCAGGGTGTCCCATAACTCTTGAATATTTCTCTCAAGTATCTTTTTGGCTTTAGCAACCTCTTCCATTGAGCTTCCATTGAAGACTTTGTCTTCAAGGTCTGAAATTCTATTTTCTGCTTCATTAGTTCTGCTGATAAGACTCTCTGTTGAGTTCTGGCTTGAAGATAACTTGTCTTTTAGTTCAGTTTTAAACTCTGCTTAAGTCTGTTTTAACTGCTCTATGCCTGTTTTTGTTTCCTGGACTGTTTTTCTCAACTCTTCCAAGTGTCTGTTGTGTTCTTCTTCAAAGTGATTGATGCGGTTATTTAATTCCTCCTGGACTTCCTCTTTCATAATATTGAACATGGTAATGATCATGTTTTGAAAGTCATTATCCTGGGTCAGGCTTTCTTGGCTATTTTCCGTGGGTTTGTTCTGATTGCAGTCTGTTATTATAGGATTAATTACTTCAATGGGAGATTTGTTTTCTTGGGTATTGTTTCTCATAGATTTACACTTTGACTTGGGCATTGTCGTTTTAACTCTTATGACCTTGTTTCAATTTCTGTGCATTTTTTTTCAATTTCTGTGCATTTTTCAATGAACTGAATTATTTGGCCTGGGGCTGGCTGGAGGGTGGAGCTGGGTCCTGGGATTGGGGGTTGGGGATGGGGGGGCTTACCTAGGTCACCTTAAGTCCCAGCTGGACTGCGTGGGTCCCAGGTAGGTGGGGAAAGGGATGAAGAAATTTCTAATGTCAATTAAAACTAAGAAATCATAAGTGAAAGCAAAGGTTAATTTGGCCAAATGTAATTGAAACAACTGATATGAGAGAGTACCTTAAGCAATGATTCACTGTAAACCAGGAGAACATATTACAATTCAGGACATAGATCAAAAGATATCTTCATTACATGCAAATAAATATGTAAGAAAAAATCAAGAATGCAATACAAAATGAAGAAAAGGTGAAACAGGTTGCCTTCTGTGATTTGCCACATAAAGAAAGGAAATCATTTTAAACATTAAAATAAAAATGTTATTTAAAAATTCGACAGCAAAAGGAAATATCTTTTTCTGTCAATCTAAGAAGTAAAGAAAAGTATACCGTAGTGAAAAGAATATGAGGAAAGCATCACTTGAGGTAGCACAACTTGGTATAGACTCTGCAAAATGCTATTTGTAATAGCAACAAAAGTACAAATGCTCATATCTATTGATCCTCCATTTCTATCAAAGGAATTTACTCCCAGTCAATCCTCACAGATATGCTAGTCTTAGCTAGAATGGAAACCACACCTGACTATTCATTCAACATTGAAAGTGCAAAACCAGTACAGTAGATGAATTAGTCTCTTTTGCCACTGATTAAATAAACTCCTGTGAGTCATAAGATACCATGCAACCTTCCTAAATAATGAAGCTGTTGGGCCCTTGCTTTCAAGCTCAAGGAAGATCACTGAAGAGAGAGTGATAGGAATGTAAGATCCAGAGGTGGGAGGTGGGGCCTTGTGACACAGTATCTTCTATGTTCAGAACTCAATGTAGTGTTGTCTACCTCCACAAGACTTGCATATGATTTGGACTATCAATATTTCACCATGGAAGGGCAAAGAACTCAAAAGGCATCATACCTCCCAGAAAGAATATTGATTGTTAATGCCAGATGAGGGAAATGGTATACCATTCCTCAATGGTATATCATGGATTATATCATCCATGCTACAAAAAGCACTCAGACACATACCAGGA
Organism: Typhlomys cinereus; assembly: GCA_023101885.1. Classification (NCBI taxonomy): domain Eukaryota; kingdom Metazoa; phylum Chordata; class Mammalia; order Rodentia; family Platacanthomyidae; genus Typhlomys; species Typhlomys cinereus. Next base: position 7,087,947 of record JALPQD010000085.1, read on the forward strand.
CAGGAATCTCGGATGAAATTCATTGGGTCACATATGCAAAAAGAAAAAAAAAAAAGCCCATGAAAATGGAAAGGGAGACTGGTTGGGAATAAAAAAGTTTCTGTTGGAAAAAGGAGGAAGGATGGGATTGGGTAATAAGGGTTGAAAATGAGATAAATTCATGGTAAAGCTCTCAAAAAAAATGAAACACACACACACACATAAGCATCAGCTGCTTACTTAGAATGTATTAGACAAATTCCAATACATATAACATAGTGAAGTGACACTAGTATAATATGCAAATTTTTGTCACTTTACACGTTTCATATTTGTTTTAGTTCCTCTTTTGTTTCATGATAAAATACTCCGATCAAAACAACTTAAGAGAGAAAGAGTTTATTCTGGCTCAGTTCCAGAGTCCATATGACAGGAGAGGCTCAGCAGCAGAAGCACGAGGTGGGCTGGACTGCATTTGCAGTCAAGAAGCAGGAGAGAAATCAGGAAGTGGGACCAGACTGGAAACCTCAAACCTCTTTTCCACTGGTGTGCTTCCTCCAGCAGGGCTCCACCATCTCATGGTGACGACCTTCTCAAACGGCAATGCAAGCCGGGGACCAAAGGTTCAAATACATTACCTCGTAGGGTAAAATTCACCTTCAAACCACAACATTTTTCACTGATTATTTATAAACTCATTAATAAAGATAGACATCACATTTTCTCTCATATGCGAAATGTAGAAATAAAAAAATATGACATTTAGACACAATAGGAACAGTCTGAGGAGAAAAATCTACTAGTGGGAGTTGGGAGGTTGAAGAAGAAAAGTAGTGGGAGGGGCTTGCCATGAGCAAAGTACAATGATACACATGTATGAAAATGTCATAATAAAATGCATTTTGCACACTAATTAAATTTTTAAAAAACTTTATTTTGCGTAGGTATGTGTGTGTGTGTGTGTGTGTGTGTGTGTGTGTGTGTGTACACCAGAGGGCACTGTGTGTCCCTGTGGAGGACCAAAGGTGACTTCAGGAATCATCCTGGATTGCTTCTACCTCCTTTTTTTTTGTTTGTTTGGCTCTGAGATTTCCTAGGCTCCACCTGCTAGTGCTGGAAATGCAGGCTGCATCCTTTTTTAATATGGGCCCTAGGATCTGAACTCAGGATCTTCTACCTGTGAATAGTCTTAACCCCTGAGCCATCTCTTCAGCTCCCTAATAAAACTTTTTTAAGATTTTTACTTCTGTGGGAGAAACTTGGAAATAAGAGGGACAGGGAACAGGGAAAGTGGCTAAATTTTGGACCAATAGTTTTTCATTTGAACCTTTCTTCCCCTTCTTCCCTCTGCTTAGTTTTGAAGACAAGGTTTTAAACTGTAGGGTGAGTTGGCCTCACGATTACGGCTCTCCTGTCCTGCTGCAGACTCCTGAGTGCTGAGATTGATTACAAGTGTGTGTCTTAGCATCCAGCTTCCTTTGACCTTTTCAGTGTGATGCAGTACACATGTGTAATATTTATTACCACATTAAGCATATCATTTAATTAATGTCTTCTCTTTTTTCTTTCTTTTCAGATAATGAGAATGCAATAGCTCCATTTTAATATATATTTAAGCATGAAGGTTAAGAGACAAAGGTGCTCAGAAAAAAGACACACTCAACAATATGGATGTGTCTTTTTCAAGAAGAGTCACAGCAAGTGACTTTGATGTCATGTGTCTTAGTACTTGCTAGAGCATGAATAATAAATCAGTGGGTATACATTGGGGAAAGCATCATCCAGTAGAGCATTAGCCTTCAGTATTCTCTCAGGAAGACCTGGAGCTTCTTAGGATCTTTCCCATAAAGCCAATACTTGCTAGCAACTTTCACTCCTTCATGAAAAGTATCTTATTCTGGATCAAGTGGGGCATTCTGAATATCTACTTTATATTCTGTAGAAGTAGAGATCTTGCCACTGAGTTAACTAGAGCATGGAACTCTCTCTTGGGAAACAAAGTGGCTACGAAAGCAGAGCGATAATACAATGTTTATAAAGACTGGGCTGAAATAACTACAGTATATCAAAAGCAAATAACTGCTGAGGAAATTGGCATATTTTAATTTGGCTCAGACTGTATTTTACATGTTCTGGGTGTATTGTAATGTATGAGCTTGTATGTAGAGCTTAAATGTATAATTAATACAGCTTTGAAGCCAGCTCTATCCACATGATTAAAATTTATCATGGCATTAGCTTTCAAACAGAGACTTTTTAACAAGTTATAGGGAATGCAATGAGTAATGAATTAGATCTTCTCTGATGAGTTCTGAATAAAGAACCATCATTTATCTCAATGGTATTTTATCAGAGACATTTTAATTGCTGTGGCAGGTGAAAGCCACCATTCAGTATGTTGGCCAAATATCTCTGTTAATGAAATCATTTCTCCCTAGTACTGTTGATTTAAAGAATTTCCTGCTTTATTGAAGATGAGCTAAAAGCCTTTATTTTATTCATGCAATCAAAACTTGCCCTGAATACTAGGCAAATCAACTCCATGAGCAGAGTATTCCACAAAGAAGACAAGGATCATTTGCCACCTAGGAAGGGTATGGCAGCCTCCTCCTTGCATGTGTAACTCGAAGTGAAGAAATTACAAACTTCGCTTCCATTGTTCTGAAAGTAATGATGCAAGATATGCTTGCTAGTGAATAAATTATGAGTGTGGCATGATTCTTACTTTCCAACGCTTGCATTTTTTTTCTTTTTATTTTTTTCTGCTCATACAAACATAATAGGAACCCCTGTCCCCTCCCTCCCTCCACCCCTCCCTGGACCTCTCTGTTCCCTCCCCGCTTTGTCCCTTCCTTTCCCCCCTCCCTTCCTTTCTCCCAGTGCCCCCTCCCCCCATCTCTGAAGCATCCTTTAATGAGTATATCAAACTTTCCTCTGGGTCCTCCTCTCTGATGAGGTGTAAAGACTCAGTGGCATTTCCTAGAACTCTTTCTTGTGTTCCCCTTAAGTATAGGAACACTATTGTGACTGTTAATCCCTTGCTTCTAAGGATCCTAGTGCCTTTAGTCCATGCTAGAATTTGAGGGGTCAACGATATGTTGGTCATTGCGCAGATCATGCAGGGTCCTGTTATAATTGCTTCGGCCCTGGGGATGGAGAGGTGGCTCAGGGGTTAAGCCTCCGCCTTGCAGGCGGAAGGTCCTGAGTTCAGATCCTAGACCCCACGTATAGACGCCAGGCAGAAGCGGGGGCGGCCTGCGTTTCTGGTCCTGGTAGGGCAGAGCCTGTGAATCCCGGGGCAGAGTAAACAAGGAGGAGGCGGTCCATGGTGGTTCCCAAATTCGTCCGTGGTTCTACACACACATACACACATATACGCACACACACACATACACGTGCACAATTGAATAAATAATTTAAAAAAATTGCTTCGTCCCTAACTTGTATGGAGTATCTTGCATATCATGACTCCTCCCATCCTTGTGCTCTTACAATCTTACCACCCACCCCTTCTTCTGCAAATTTCCCTGAGTTTCAGGATGGGGAGAGATTAGACAGGCCTGATTCCAGGTGGTTGTTATAGAGTCTCTGATGTTCTGAATTATGGTTTGTTGATGATTTTTTTTTTCAGTTTTGCTGTTCCTGCAATGCCCTTGGTTCCATCTTGATGGGTATTGGATGTCACCCCCTGGCCAGAGATTAAAAACCTGTTAAATTAAAGTCTTGTTATAAGACTCTATTCAAAGGTAGATGGAATAGAAGTAGGAGACCGTGGTGAGAGAGGGGTCAGTGTCACCCATTTGCAAAATGGTTACCTTCTGGCAGCTTATATGCCCTCCCCTTCTAGTAAGATCGTACCTCATCACCAACGCTTGCAATTTACTTGGACCATAGAATACCTCTAAAATCTCAAACTTTAAAAAAAGCACAATAAGAAAAATCTTCTAGTAATCCTTTCTCTAGCAGATAACTACTATTAATGGTTTTGCATGTGTTATTCCAGAAATTTCCTGCCAAAGCCATTGTTTCCCTCTTAGATCTATGGGTCAAATGCCAATTATATCTGAATTCTTCTTTTTTTGTTTTATTTTTAAGTCAAATCTGCCCATCCTCGTTGTTTCAGTCACTTTTCTGGAATGATGTATTATGCAAATGTAGCCAAAAGTCCTAGTTCCTGGGGCTGAGGACAGATTCTGTGTGGATGCATCTGCGCCTAAGACAGATTTGAGATTTGTACCTGTGCCCAAGTAGGGGCCTGGTGCCAGCTGCTTCAAAGCTCAGCTGAGCGCAGATATGAAGTGAGTCTGCTTTCTGGTGACCACACATTCTCAGGCCCAGTGGGAGGCTCTGTGGGGTGCTGCCTTGAAGGACACATACTGTCTTTGCCACACTCCTTCACATTTGCTTCAGAGGATCCAACAAGTTCTCTTATTGCAATTTCGCCCTTGTCAAAATGATTACCAAGCTTATTCCATCTTGGGTTGTATGCGTCCCAGCTTTTAATGAATGATTTTTATGGCTGAGCATTTGACCGCTAACTCAGTAGACACAAGTGAGAGGCTTTAAAACATGTCTTGGAAAATAATCTTTATTCAATGTGATAGGTCATTTGGAGTAAATATCCGCCAAGTGTTGAGAGACTGAAATTAACATTCTTAGTACTGCACTCTATTTAGGGTGTGAATTTTAACATACCAAATAGATTTATTTCAGCCTAATAAAAATTCCACAGGTGTTAAAATACCAATTTCGAGAGATGACTGGGCATGGTGGCACACATAGCATCTCAGCCCTTGGGAGGCAGAGAAAAGAGAAGCAGGGACTTAAGGTCATCCTCCACCACACAGTGAATTAAGACTGATCTGTACTTCATAAGACCCTGTTTCAAAAACCAAACCAAACCGGATGAAGTCATGACTTCAGTGGATATGCTATAATTTAGTGGAGTGGGGGGATTTTTGCTGTCATTTGTTGTATTTAGAGGAAGGGGTTGTTTGCATTGTGTAAGATCTCTGTGAAGGATTATGTAGGTTAGGGTAACAGAGGTGGGAAGAATCACTCTAAATGTTGTGAGCTCCAGTTTATGGACTAGGTCCAAGACTGCATAGAAAGAATGAACACTTCACTGCTCTCTACTTCCTAACCGTGGATGCCCTCTGCTCCCGTGACCATGTCTCCCTTGCCGTGATGGGCTCCATCTCTTGGAACTACAGACCAAAATAAATGCTTCCTGCGTTACTTCTCAGAATTTTCTTTAATCGCAGCAATAGTAATTAAATGTGATATGAAAACACATTTTCATCTGTGTTCTACCATCTATGTCATTTTTTTTTTTTGCATGTGTGTTTCTGTGTATCAGACGACTTTGTGTGTGCCTGTGGAGACTTCAGGAATCATCCTGGATTGTTGTTCTCTCCTATTTTCTTTGCTCTGGAGTGTCCCCAGGCTCTGTTTTCCATGATTGAAAGAACAGGCCACCACCATTTCCTCCTTATGTTTTTATGTGGTATCTGGGATCTGAACTCAGGACCTTCTACTTGCAAGGCAAAGGCTTAACCCTTGAGCCATCACTCCAACCCATGTATGACAACTATATTTTACCAACTGTGCCAGTTATATATAGTGTCAACTTGACAGTTGAGGGATGAACCATTAGGTGCACATTTGAAGAATTAGTTAAGACAAGCCTGTGGGAGAGTATGTGATTGATGTAGGAAGGCCTACCCCACGGTGGGTGGGATCATTCCCTGGCCATGTGGATAAGATGGAGAGGCTGGGTCAGTAATTTGACATGTTTACATTGCAGACATTCTGGAAAAAGAGAAATATGTCCCTCTTTGTGTGGTCATGGTATGGCTAGTTTCCTTGGCTTCTGATGTTAGTATGAATTCTCTATAACCAGAATCACAAGCAAGAATAAAGCACCTTTATTCCTTTAAGTTGAGTCCTTTATTCTTCAGCAATATGAAGATGAAGCTAACACTTTTTGCACCAACAGATTGGGGTGCTGCTGAGAAGCCACCGCACTAAGTGACTGTGCTAGGGAACTATTAGTACCTCCCAATCTCTTCAGTGTTTACAAAGCTATGTGAGCTATGCGAATCATATCCCATCGTCACTGAAAAAAGGCAAATGAGGATTTCTTAGCTGCTTTTCAGACAGAATAGAGGCAGAAAGGTGACATCTTTGAAATGGATTCTGGATATTTTCTCCTCCTCACCTTCAGTACTAAACTTGCTAAGAAGTTTCCAGAGGCAGGTTCTAGTCTCATTGCTAAACTTGCCTGTTGTCTAAGTGGTCAACTGATGAGGTTTTCAGTGTGTTGACATTTACAGCCAGAGAAGGACATGAAAACATTGTCTCTCACCTTACTGATGAGAAAGCCAAGGGGCCACATGACATGCTCACTTGGTTTCTTCTTCCTTATTCAGTAAGTCGCTGGCTCAGTCTTCTTTGAAAACCTGTGATTAAAAATAAAAAAAAAACAGTAAGACAATGAATGAAGAGCTAGGTGATGTCTAACATCTAGGAGGGCAGGCAAAGGACAGCGAAATGGAATGGTCAGATGAATGGATGATGATGTCAGGGGAGCCGAGAAGAAGGCAGTTCAGGAACAGCTTGCTGTACAGCTCTGTCAACTTCTCACTGGTCAAGTAGGAGATCAGAATACTGAATGTACTTTGTTTCTCTGTAATTCGGGGGATCAAATCCAGAGCTTGAGCAAGCTAAGTAAGCACCTCATTTCTGACCTGTATTGCCAAATGGATGTGTTTTTTCTTTAACCTTTATATGTAGAATTTTTAGTTTTTTTTTTCCCTTATGAAGAAATGATTTATTCTATTCTGTCAGCGCACATTCCAAAGTGAAGACAGGAGCGAGTAGCTAGCAGACTTTTGCACTGAGGACAAGACTGTGTGCCCTGCTGCAGAGCCGCAGCAGCTCTGCCTGTCCCAAGTACACAGTCACTGCCCCCTGTCCAGATGGCAGCACTTTTCGCCTCCTTGCTTGTTTGCTGCTCTCCTTTACTGGGTTCCGCATGCTTTTCCTCCCAGTCTGTCCTCTAGGAGTCAGTTTCTCTTCCCCACTTCCAGAACCTTCACCAAGTCTTGTCAGGTCTTCCCTCTACGTGGCCAGTCTCTGGAGTGGGGTGCATCTCCCCCTGGCACTGTGTGCTCTCTCTTTTTGCCTTGGTCTCACCCCTCTTCCTACCCAGCCTTGCTGTCCCCAAGCGCATAAACCTTATTTATCTTTGGATCTCTGACGCCTATTGAACTTACAGTAAGTAAATAGTAGGTTCCCTGATGATTGAAAGAATGAGGGAATCTTTTTTTAAATGTCAAAATATAGTTTATGGACCTAACAATGACATATTTAGTAACTGCATTGACATTTCAATGCATCACTGTTTGTAATGGAAGGAGTGCCTGCACAATAGTGTTTAAAGACGAGAGTACTTACTTGAGAGTACTCCCGGAAAAGCTCGTTCTGTCTCTCCCTTCCTGCCTTCTTTTCCAGCCTTCACAAATCCCATCCCCCTCCTATTCCCTCTTATAATCCTTCATTTCCTTCCTATTTTCAAATTATTTTCTTGTGTGGCCGCTGCATTTCATCTAGTCTATGATGACTTATGCCTGACTTGATTCATGCTCTATAGGTTGAGATTAAAGTTTATTGAAAAGTTAATGAAGGGGAATGATACACAGGGGACGTTTTAGTAAACTGGTTATAAAGGAGAAAAGAGCTTTGACATGGCATTGAGTCACAGATGTCAACTTGGCTATGTGGAGCTGACCCTTTAGGCACACTTACAAAGAATTGCTTCGTTAAGGTAAATCTTTGAGCAAGCCTGAAGGAGATTATCTAATCAATATAGGAGGACACGGCCCACAGTGGTATGGCTAGTTCCCTTGGCTCCATGTTAATATGAACTCTTCAGTTGTCATAATGGACAGTAACCTAGAGAATTACTAAAGTGGAATAAAAGCCCTGTACTTCCCTAAATTGTCGTGCCATGCATTCATCTCAGCAGCTGAAGAATAAGATCAATTTGAAAGGATGGTTTTGGAGCAGGCAGTGTCTGACTGGTTTGTATTTGTAAGGCTGGTTGATACCAGCACAGCTTTGTGAAGGAAAAGCAATGCAGCAGGGAGGAGATTAGGTGATGCGTAAGTTAGGCAGCAAGGTTGCAAGAGGGGCAGAACAGTGGGATTCAGGAGCAGGAAGGTCTACGTATGTAGAGGATTGTTGTTCTATGTTTACATATAGGCAGAATATATTTTAAAATGTTCATCACTTGGGCTGGTGTGATGGCTTAGTGGGTAAGGTACCTGCTTGCAAACTTGGAAATGTGTTCAACCCCTGGAAGCCCACATGGTGGGAGGAGAGAAATGACTTCTAGAAACTGTCCTCTGATCTCCATCTGTGCACCATGTCATGAATGAGTTCTCTCTCTCTTTCTCTCAAATAAATTAAATGTTTAAAGAAAATAAAATACTCATCTCTATGCCCCTCACTCCAACATCCTTATACAAAAATTTCACCTTTCACAAACTATACATGTCATGTGGACAAATAAGGACTCCCCAGTACTAATGAAAAAACTAGTAAGCTAAGCAGGCAAAGAGAAGATCTGGAGAAGCAAGATGCATAGTTCATGGTCCAAAGATCTCTATAGGGAGCAGGTGAGACTGAGCTACTCTGATTTCCTGGAGGAAGCTAGAAAAGGGTTTCATCCTAGAAGTCTGTGAAAGAAGAAAGACCTCAGAGAATTACGTGGAAGAGTAGGTTCTGCAGAATGTGATGGTAGATTATTAAAGACACGCCTGGGGCGTGTTTAGATCTTTAATCTAAACTACTTCAGAGAATGAGAGAGTAGAGACCACCAAGTTCAAAGTCTGACTAGGCAACTCGGTGAGACCCTGGCTCAAAATGAAAAGTACAAAGAGGGTCAGACATGCACACTAAAGGATGCTCCAAGGAATGGGGGAGGTGAGGCACTGGGAGAAAGGAGGGAAGGGGGGAAAGAAAGGGGAAAAGGGGGAAGGGAGCAAGGGGATCCAGGGAGGAGTGGAGGGAGGTAGGGGAATGGGGTACCTATCAAGTTTATATGAGTGGAAAAAATAAAATAAAAAATAAAAAACCAAAGAGGGTCAGAGATGTAGCTCTTGCCTAGTCTCTTTTAAGATAAGAGAAAACTTTTTTGTTCTCATTTTGTGAATAAGAAAAAATATGTTCAGATGACAACAGATTGAGTGATTCACACTTTCAGAGAATTCTAGATGGGTTGTAAAGTTGAAGTCAAGTACATGTAAGAGAATACTAATCGCTCGCCAACGGAATTATACTTGCTTTCCAAAGCCCATTGTGGTGCTGTGAAGGAAATCTGATCAATTACATCATTGACTATCTTTTAAGTTTTTAAAATTAAAAATTTAAGTTTTTAAAATATGTATTGTACACAATAATGGGTTTCATCATGACATTTTTCATACATGCATATAATGCATTTTGATCATATTCACCTGTTATCCTCTCTGGTCCCCTTCTCTTTTCTAGGAGTCCTCCCTCTACTTTCACATCTATTTTTTTTTTTGCATGCTTGTGTGTGTGTGTGTGTGTGTGTGTGTGTACCAGGGAACACTTGAATATATGTGCCTGTGGAGGCTAAAGGGTGACATCTGGAATCATCCCGGGTTGCTGTACCTCCTTATTACTTTGGTCTGGGGTTTCCTGGGCTCTGCCTTTCAGGGTTGGAATTGTAGGCTACCCTCATTTTCACCAGGCATTTTTTACATGGGATCTGAACTCAGGTCCTTTGGCTTTCAAGGCAAAGACTTTTAACCCGGAGTCATCTCTGTAGCCCTCATGTCATTTTTTAAAAAATAATCCATTACGATTGTGTGTGTGTTTAGTACTAGGGGAGTGGGTATACTGTATATGGTATGCACATGCATATGTGTGTGTACATATGAGTGGGTGTGTATAGCATATATGTGTGTGTATGGTGTGTATATTGCTATTTGTGTGTGCATAGAACAATTCTTTGGAGTTGGTTCATCAGTTCTCTCCTTCTACCATGCAGGTTCTAGAAATCAAACTCGGGTTAGCAGGCTTGCATGCTGGTGTTTTTATCAGTTGAACCATCTTGCTTTTATTTTAATGTGACCCAATGAGTTTCATTAGGGTTAATTGAAGGAGTTTTTATGGTCAGGGGTTATTTACAGGAGCATGGAAGACTTACTAGTGACTGGACCGTGAGGACTGGACCCTTCTCCATTAACTTCCTGTAAATTCTCAAAGAGGGGCAGAGTCTCTCGAGCTTCTCCTGTCCACGAGGACATTTCATGAGTTACTTCATTCAAACTCCGTATATTCAGATGGCGTAGAGCACTCTTATCTCGGGAATTCTCCCCACTTTGGACAGATTTTTGGGAGACAACAGCCATCACTTCTGGGCTTTGAGGAATAGAAATGATGAAATATGATTGGCTAAAGATAATCAAATAAGGGAAACTTGACTCCTGCTCTCTGTGTGAGAAGCTGGTGGAATATCAATTTGAAAAGGAGCCTAAAATATTTCCAGGGCCTCTGCCAGTTTTCAGTGTTTAATGGAGAAGGTAATTGGAGGCTATAAATTACCTACAGTCAATTATCTGTTTAGATGACATAATCATTTCTAGAAGGACTTTGGAGAAGCCAGGACAAAGACTTTAGGAATGGCAGTGTGGATGATATCCCTAATACCTAAAAACAAATTACAACAGACATGCAGAAACAGCAGAGAGATACAATACCTATGCGCCTGAATATGATCAAATTTAAGACTTACTTTGAGGTAGAAGACAAGCAGAGGAGAAGATAAACAGTATTTTCTAGTTGTTAAACTATTAATAACTTGACAGATGACCATATTAAAGAGGAGTCCAAGGCAGGCAAAACAACCAGATGCCCAGTGTGCAAGAGACTCCTCTGACTTTCAGGAATTGCAGGTGGAAAGTCTGTGGCCAAGAAGCCAGAGATACCTAACGAGGCTTTCACAGATTCTTCTGGGCCTTGCTGCTTATGTATCAAAGTCAAGGTCAAGGCTCCAACCATTCTGCCCAAAGAAGGGAAACACTGGCAGTGATAGTCACCTATCATTGTCTGACAGATCACACCCTCATATGCTACTGTATCATAGTCCTTCTGGCCTTAAAATACTGACTAGTCCTAAGGCATCTAAATGGGGCAACTTTGAGGTAGGGTTACATAGCAGCTCATTTCCATCTGTTTTCATCTCTAGGCCTGACTCGACATCATGGTGGGTAGAGCTGGCTGCTATTCCAGTATTTATTATGAATTAGGACCCTCAGGACATGTGCTACACACCTTCAAAGCCATATAACATAAGATGTTGAAAGTATGCTCAAAGCAATTTATGATTTGGAAGAGATAAGAGGTTCTTTGAAGGATTAATGCTCAAAATTTTGGTATCACTGCCTGTTGGTAATTCACTTGTTTAAGACTGAAGGGTCCCCAACATTCTATGCAAGTATGGAACAAAGAATTAATATATGAGGAGCTATATGGAGCACAGATTGTAACTTCTTATGCAAGATAGCATCCCACCACAAGTAGCAAAGTATTTAACGTTTTTGTTTTTTGTCCTTTCTCTATCCATTTTCTCATATTTTTGGGTCTGGGAAGGTGCATGTATATGCATGTGTGTTCACTATGTGTGTGGGTGTATGTGAACTCCATGACAGAGAATGCTGGATATTCAGTTGGACTCTATTGTGGGCTCTAAGTTTGATTAGATACCTTGACTTAGAAGAATACCTTGACTTAGAAGAATAAGATTAATCTAGAATAATATTAATCTAGCTTTACAACACACACATACACAAACACACACACACACACACACACACACACACACACACACACACACACATTCACATACATACCACATACTCATGAAAATGAGACCAAATGGTAAAAGCTGAGCTGCTTTGATTTCCTTGAAGTGATGGACTATTCCCTCAAATTGTGAACCAGGTTTAAACCCTTCTCCCTAAGTTGCTTTTGTTAGGGAATTTATCATAGTAAGAGGGTTGGAAAGTAAAGACACATGTGAATTAATAAACAGGCAAAAAATTAATAAACAGGCAAAACATAAAGCTTCATATTTTCTCCACTAGGAGATTCCCTTGGAAATTCCTCAGAGCATGTACTTTTAGACTGTTTTCTGTACATGTGACATACATAGTCATATGTGTAATACACTTGTTACATATACATACATTTATGTTGCTAATATAATTTTATTTTTATGTAGAAGTAATTTTAAGCTTACAGAGAAATTACAAAAATGAAAATACTCTAAACAACACTCCTATCCTTACTCAGATCCACTGAGTGCTGACATTTGGCTTCATATGCATTAATATTTGTGTTCTATCTCTCTGTCTAGATGTCCCCACTTTGAACCATTGTACATACAACGGCCCTTTGCACATATTTCTGGCTGCATTTTCTATGAATGTTCCTTGGCTTACTGACTTGGATTTCTTGATAAGAAAAAATGCTTTTGGGGCCAGAGATCTGTGATCTAGCTATTAGGGAAGTGGAGAAAGGAGATTCAGATGTACAAAGCCTGCCTAGGTTACCAAAATGAATTCGAGACCAGCCTGGATAGCCAAGACCATGTTGTAAAAGCAAACAATAATGCCAACATGGAGTGGAGATGTAGCTGGTGGTAGAGCATTTGCCTAGTGTGAATGAGGTTCTGAGTTAAATTCCCAGTATCTTCAGAAAGGAATTTGAGCTGAGATACTAGAATATATTGATTATGTTCATTGCCTCTAGCCAAGTCCTGCCCAACATGGCTTGCTTACCTGTCACTGAATTTAACATGCTTGTATTTGTTTCAACTTTGGACCATAGTACTATAAACTGTTTAGTTCCCCTTTCTTTAAACTTTATTTATCTATCTATCATCTATCTATCTATCTATCTATCTATCTATCTATCTATCTATCTATCTATCTATCTATCTATCTATCTATCTATTTATCTATTTATTTATTTACTTCTTGTGTGTGTGTGTGTGTGTGTGTGTGTGTGTGTGTGTGTGTGTGCACGCATGCATCAGAAAGCACTGTGTGTCCCTGTGGAGGCTTAAGGATGACTTTGGGCATCATCCTGGATTTTTTCTACCTCCTTTTTGCTTGGCTCAGGGATTTCCCAGGCTCTACCCACCATGGCTGGAAGTGCAGGCTGCCACTGTTCTAACTGGTGTTTTTATGTGGGAAATGCAATCTGAACTCAAGTCTTCTGCTTGGGAGACCAGAGTCTTAAGCCCAGAGCCATCTCTCCAGCCTTAGTTACTTTTCTTTACCTTTTATCTGACCTGGCAACAGATATTATAAATATGAATGTTTCAAATCCAGGAAGTTTCAATTTCCCTTCTTAGAAATAGAGTAATTGGGTTGGAGAGATGGTTCAAGCAAGCATTAAGGCTCTGCCTTGAAAGCAGGACCTGAATTTGGATTCCCAATCCCACATAAAAACAGTGGTGACTTACACTTCTGGCTCTGCGAGATTGAGCCTGGAAACCCCAGAGCAAAGCAAAGAGGGGGTACAACAATCAGGATGATTCCTGAAGTCACCCTTGGGTTTCTACAGGGACACACAGTACCCTCTGATTCACACACACACACTCACGTGCGCGCACAAAAACAATGGAATAATTAATTTCCTACCCTCTAGACAAGATGTGATCTAAATATATTGTCTGGAAGAAAGAGGAAGATTTACTTTTGGTAATGAAAGAAGGAATAAAGAGAAGGAAGAAGAGAAGGAAAAAAGGAGGGGAGGGAGTGAAGGGAAAGGAGGGAAATGAGATACATATATTTTTATATTTCTAATTTTTTAAAATCCATTTTTACAGTCTGATTTTGTATTCTGATTTCAAAAGTCAGTTTCATGAAAGTAAATTCCTATTTCTCAAGCCCAGTGGAAATGACTTTTGATTACTTGTACATCCACTTATCTCTCAGAGTGCTGATGATCATCAGAAGCTGCGGAATGAAAGCAAGTTACAGAAAAGGCTGACGAGAATACATCCATTCAAGCCTCTTGGCAAATCAGAAATAGAGCTAGGAATTTATCTTTCATAGTCTAACTTCCAGCATGAGAGCCACAAATTTTCACTCTCTGGCTTCTAAAGAGCACCGGTCATTTAGAATGTATGAGGTTCTGCTTGCTTACAGTGCTGGGTGAACTTACCTGTGCTGTGGGCGTTGTGTTGCTAGTGGTGGACAAGTATCTGCACAGCTGAGCCTGGAGCCTGGAGCAGGCATTAGGTTGAATAGAATGAAGAAGAATATGTATATTATATTAATTATACGTATTTTTTGGAGACAGGTCCTAATGGAGCTTTGGCTGGTCTCAGACTTGTTTTGAAGCAGAGGATGACTTTAAGCTTGTGATTCTCCTATTTATACTTCCCGAATTCTGGGATTGCAGATGCGCATAGTACTCAGCATGTTGAAGTTTTATTTTATTTTATTCTAAATATTTTAAATTCTAGTTATGCATGATTCTTGCCTCCCTCATCCCCCCTTCCCTTACTCCCTCCCTTCCCTCCTGCTCTTATCCCTTCTCACCCTTTTCCTCCCCTCTCTTTGTGGGTCCAGTCTACTGCCTCCTATTCACCTGTCCTTTCATTCTATGGGTCTGGGGTTCCCTCTGAAAAAGAAATTGTATCATTTGTAGTAGCACAAATAGAATGGGAGGACATTAATTAAGTGAAAAAACTGATTTGAATTTCCTTGACAATGGTTTTGAACATTTTTAAATTTTTTTTTAGTTTTACAAATATATTGAGTACTTATCACTGCTTCCTCCTTTTCATCCTCCTTCACACTCCCCCCTCCCCTCCCTTCATCAATGCACCCCACTCCCTCTCACCCTCCTGCCTTCTATGAGCTCTAGAGTTCCCTCTAGCTTATCTACTCTTGTGGGGTTCAGGTCTCTGTGACAGACTAAGGGGCCTTTCCTTAGGCAGCCAGCTGATATGGTTATTCCCCTATTTCTGTCTGACCCCTCGCCTGCCCCTAAGAATCCTACTGCCTGAAACTATTTCTGCTGAGATCTGCATCAGTCCATGGGAACATGTTGACATGTCCACCACTGTGCAGGTCTGACGAGCTCAAGTCCCATTGCTATAAGTTCTGGCTATAGCTGATGTGTCTCGAGTGGAGTGACTGTCCATCGACAGACATTCCCATCTTTAGGCTTTTATAGTCTTACTGCCCCTTTTCCTGCTTTGATTATTTTAACTGAGAATCCTACCCACAACGGCCTTATGTGATATTTTTTTTCCTGCAAGTTCTCACTATCTGACTGACATCGTTAGGTTTAGGAATCAACTTAATAATTGAAGGTTTGAGCTCTGCACACTTTGTAAAGAACTGGTAATCGAGTTAAGTCCTGAGCAAACCTTAGAAGATTATCTAATTGATGGGGAAGGACCAGTCCATAGTGGATGGGTCTAGTCATCGGGCAGGGTGAATAAGATGGAGAGACCTGGTTAAGGAAGTTGGCATCCTTTTGTATATACTTGGCCAGACATGCTGGTCAAACAAATGAGGTTCACTTCTCTCAGCAGTCTTGTGGATTTGGTGTGGCCAGTTATCTTGACCCCTGGTGTTAGTATGAGCTCTTCTGTCCATCTGGACAAGGAACCTGTAACCAAGAATTGTTAGCCAAAATAAAACCTTTTATTTCTTTAAGGTATTTAATTATGAATTTATCAACAGCATGCAGAGTAATTGTGACACTAACCCAAGTCAATCTTAACCTCACAGCCAACTTCCAGCCTCAGTCTATCAATAATGAGAACTACACCACCATAACATCCCAAGAAACAGGTTCATTAAAAAGAAAGAAAACACAAAGCAGAGCCAGACTGGGCCTGTGAAACCCAAAAGGCGGATTACCTGCTACCTCACAATACCTCTAGGGACTGAAAGATCATCTGTGGACCCGGCCTGCAAGTTGTGTTTGTTGCTCTTGGAAACTACTGCTTCTCCCTCAGGAAGATGGCTTCTGAGTAAGCAACATCACTGGACTCACCTACGTCACTTCTGTTTTGCTCTGCTCTCCTAGGTAGCTTTAAGTTGAGGACGGAGTTTCTTTGAAAGACTTATAGTGACTGAGCTTTTCTTCAACACAAAGTTTTAGCTCCCTGATATTTGAATATTTTCTTGTGACCTCCACCTGGTTGCCATCTCATATGCTTTTGTGACCTGATGGGTCCCCAGAAAAGATCTTCCATCAGTGCACTTTTTTTTACTCTGTGGGCTCCTTCAGGGTTTACTAAGCATCCTCCTTTTAAAATAATCTCTTTGACTTCACTTCCATTTCTCTCCTCTTTCCTGTTCTCCTCTGCTTTAACTATGTTGTCCTCCTTCCAGTTTCTCAAACATGCTAGAGAATTCCCCACTGCAGGGCCGCGGTACTTGCCAGTCCCTCCGCTGGGCTTATTCTTCTCATAGATGCAGCTCCTCCTGCTCAGGATACTATTTTCCGGTCATTTTCTTATGCTGAGGACCAAACCCTCCAGGACAGACCTATGGGGATCCTTTATGGAATATTTTAATCATTTAAATATACACAGTACCTTGTTCTTGTGTGTGCTTAGTTTCTCCTTAGTACTCAGCACTTCGTTAGGCAAAATATGTAATTTGCTCATTTTTTTTTGTTTAATATCCAGTTTTCCTCCCACTAGACTAGATGCTTCATGAAAGTGGAGGATTTTTTTAAATCATTTTATTTTCTGTTCCTTTCCACAGAATCTGGATGAGCAGCTGCTGTTCCTAAGGATTTACTGGATGCACAAGGACATGAGAGGAGCTGGCCTTTAGGAGAGGGTATTAGGACCCATAATTTAAAGGATTGCTAATGTCAACTCCGTAAACTCCAGCAGCATTCATTCATTACACTTTTTTTATTTTATTATTATTTCCGCTCATACAAACTTAATAAGTACACCAGTTCCTTCCCTCCCTCCTCCTCCCCCTGAACCCCCTGATCCCCCTCCCCTCACCCTTCCCTCCCCATCCCCCAGTACCTCCCCCCCAATTACCAGAGAGTCCTTTATTAGGCATGCCTGACTCTCCTCTGGGCCCTCCTACAAGGATCCAATGGCATTTCCCTGAACCCTTTCCCGTGTTCCCCTTAAGAATAGGAACACTACTATGGCTGTCAATCCCTTGCCTCCAAGGATCTTGGTGCCTTTAGCAGATGCTAGACTTTGTGAGGTCAATAGTGTGTTGGACATTGCTCAGGACATACAAAGTCCAATTATGATTGCTTTGGCCCTAACTTGTGTGGAGTATCTTGCATATCATTGCTCCTCCCATCCTTTTGCTCTTACAATCTTACCACCCCCTCTTCCGCAAATGTCCCTGAGCTTCAGGATGGGGAGAGATTAGTCTGGCCTAGTTCTAGGTGGTTGATATAGAGTCTCTGAAGTTCTGGATTGTGGTTTGTTGATTTTCTTTTGCAGTTTTGCTGCTCCTGCAATGCCTTTCACTCCATCCTGTTGGGCACTGTATGTCACCCCCTGGCCAGAGACAAAAAGCTGTTAAACTGGAGTCTTATTATATGAGCACATTCAAGGGTAGATGTAATAAAAGTTGGAAACCTCAGTGAGGGAGGGGTCAATCACCCATTTGCAAAATGGTTACTTTTCATCTGCCAGACTATATGCCCTCCCCTTCTGGTGAGATCATACCCCCTCAGATGTACATGATCAGGAACGAACGTCTGAGAACTTAACCAGGTGTCACATTACTTACTTGCAGTCCTTGATGGAGGCCTATTTTCTCTGCTGTAACATGGTCACTTCTCTCCTTGTTTCTGGTGTGGCCCTCCAACCCCATCCCTCCTGGTCATAATCCTTGCAATTACTGTAGGTATTACATAGATTTACCTTTGAGTGTCTCAAAGTGGGCTGGGTGGGTTTGGTACTAGGAGACATCTATTAGGGAGTACATACGGCGCTTAATTTTCTGGGTCTGGGATACTTCACTTAATATAATTGTTTCTAGTGACATCCATTTCCCGGCAAATTCCAGTAATTCATCATTTTTGATGGATGAGTAGTACTCCATTGTATAGATGTACCACATTTTCCTTATCCACTCATACCTGTGACTAAAATGTAGTATCCATCTGTGTCTCTTATGATTTTCTTTGGTTTGAAGTCCACTTTGTCTGAAAGCATAATTGCTACCCCTGACTGTTTCCTGGTTCCATTAGCTTGCAAGATTTTGGACCAGCCTTTCATTCTTAGGACGTGCCTATCTTTTGTGGTGAGATGAGTTTCCTGAAGGCAGCAGATTGTTGGATTGTGGTTTTTAATCCAAGTTTGTAATCTGTCTCTTAATCGGTGAGTTAATACCATTGACATTTAATGTTATAATGGAGAAATTGTTTTTAATTCTGGACATTTTTTATGTTTAGTAGATTTTGTAAGTGTGTTGTTTGATATTTATGTTTTGGTGGTATTATACTTCCCTTCTGTCCTCGTGGATACGCTTGTTCTTATCTTCAAGCTTGAGTATCATTTCTAGCATTTTTTGAAGGCCTGGTTTGGTAGACATGTATCCCTTCAAGTTGTCTTTGTGCTGGAAAACTTTTCTTTTTCCCTCAATCATGACAGATAGTTTTGCCGGGTATATCAGTCTGGGTTGGCATTTTTGCTCATTTAATATTTGAAGTATGTCTCTCCAAGCTCTTCTTGCTTTTACTGTTTCCATTGAGTAGTCATTTTTTATTCTAATAGGTTTACCTTTAAAAGTGACTTGCTTTTTTTCTCTTGAAGCTCTCAGCACCTTTTCTTTGTCTTGCATGTGGAGTGTTTTGACTATTATTTGCGGTGGCGATTTTCTATTTGGGTCATATCTGTTTGGAGTGTGAAATGCCTCTTGTATTTGGATAGGCCTCTCATTCTTTAGTTGTGGGAAGTTTTCATTTATGATGAATTGAAATATTTCTTCAGTTGTGTAATTTGGGGATTCTTGTTCTGGTATTCCATGAATGCGCATGTTAGGCTTCTTCAGGGTGTCCCATATCTCTTGAATGTTCCTCTCCAGTATGTTTTTGGCTTTAACAATCTCTTCCATTGAGCTGGTTAATTCTCCCACTTTGTCTTCAAGATCTGAAATTCTATTTTCTGCCTCATTTGTTCTGCTGATAAGACTCTCTATTGAGTTTTGGGTTGAAGATAACTTGTCTTTTAGTTCAATTTTAAACTCTGCCTGAAACTGTTTTAACTGCTCTATACCTATTTTTGTTTCTTGAACTGTTTTTCTCAACTCCTCCAAGTGCCTCTTGTGTTCCTGTTCAAAGTGTTTGATACGGTTGTTTAACTCTTCTCGGATTTCCTCTTTCATAGTATTAATCATGATAATGATCATACTCTGAAAGTCGTTATGTTGGGTCTGGCTTTCATGGCTATTTTCTGTGAATTTTTTCTGGTCGGAATCCATCATTATGGGATTAATTCTTTCGGTGGGAGCTTGGTCTTCTTGGGTTTTGTTTCTCGTGGATGTGCACTTTGACTTGACTTTGTTTTGTAGGACCATTCAGTTTCTGTGTGTTTTTCACTGAACTGATGTAGTTGGTATTGTTACACTTGCCAGTTAATACTAGTGCTTGCCTTGGATTGGGTATGTTTGTGTATCGTTATTGTTATATCCTAGATGATGCTATTAGGCTGTTAGTACATCAGTTAAGTCAGTTTAAGTAACCAGGGGTGAATATTAGTTTGGTAGTGCACTTTTACGATTTAGTATCTTGGTGATATGTGAGGGCGAATGGTGTTCTCCCTGGAATATGTTTTTGGGGTGGCTGTATGAGGAAGTTGATCTACAGCAATTGATACTAGAAAGGATCAGTAAGGTGAAAGGAAAAAAAGAAAAAAAAAGGTTTACTTATCTTTGGGCTGGATGTGAAGAATCTTGCCCACTTGATATAATGATTGTAGTGGAGTCCAGATGTATGGCCTGTGTTCCCTTTGCTCCTTAAGAGTTTTGCTTGAGTTTCCTTTGGATTCTATTGAATTCTGAGTAGCAGTGTGTCTTCCATGGACCACGTGTGTAGGTCCCCAGTGGGCCAGAGAGGCAGAGGGTCTGATGTTGATGGCAGAATTCTTCACCTGTGATCTGGGGGGGGCCGGTGGAGGCGCGCGGGGTGGGAGGATGCGAGGGGCTGGGGTCGTCCGGGGCAGGGCCCAGGCCAAGCCCGAGTCGGCCTGGGTGCTCGCCGGGCGGGTGGGGGGACTTCCGGGGGGGGGGGCTTGGCTTGGCTGGGACGGGCTCTCTCACTCACATCTCATCCATTACACTTAACAGTATCAGTAAACCCTTGCACAGAATTCATTCGGAATTCTGGGATTTTTTTTTCCCAAAAGCCAGTTAAAGAACAGGTGCTTTGGAGAGTGCCAGACCTGCCTTTGGGGATAAGCATCAGACTGAAGGAAGCGATCAATTTCTCAATTTTGGCAAAATAAAAAAATAATTGCAAAGTTCCAGATATTGTAGAAAGATATCTCTGTTCTGGGTCCTAATTTCAGAGCCTTTCTACTCATCAACAGAATAAATGTGAAAATAGTTTATTAATATTGCAGATACCTATTCGTCTAGTAGATTTTTAGCTAGTTATACTAAGTTAACTTGTGCTCTTTCTGAGAAACTTCAGTCTCTAGAAAATAGATTGAATTGTCTGTTCACTTCCTTCAACCTTGATTTGTACAAATCTATTGTTTCATTGTAAAATAAAAGGGAAACATATGCAACTTTAATTAAGAGGACCACCTAGGAATTACTGAATAGTTCTCTGGAGTGTCTGATGGTGGACTTGGATTGGAATAGGTGGCGATGACTGCTCTTTGTGTTGCCGCTTTGCCGCTTGAGATAAGAACCTGTTTTGATAATGAATGAGATAAAGTTTAAACATAAAATGGGGCAGCTGAGTTCATAGGTCCAAAAAGACTTATGCAAGTTAAGTGGCTCCCTTTTGGTGTCTAACCTCCATTTGAAGGACCTGGAATTTTAATTCCAAAAGAAAAGTATCTAAACACATGTTGAATCAGGACTGAGACTGAGAAAGATTCCCTGAGGAACTGATTTTGAACTCTGCCATGGAAGACAGCAGAGAGACTAGGAGAGCAAGACGAGCACAGAAGAGCGGCAGGTCCCCTTCCCTGTGGGCGTTCTGCAGCCCTACACCCTGACTCAGCAAAGGAATTTTCAGTCCGAAAGTGATCTAACAGCTCCCCTCATGCTGACTAACTTCCATGATACCAGAAAGTGCTATGCAGGCTGCTGGGGGAGAAAAGTCATCGACTGCTGTCATGGTTTGAAATGTGTCTCCCACAGGCTCATAGGTTTGGAAAGGTCACGGCACCTTTGGGAGGTGGAGAGCCTTGCAGAAGGGCAGTCACAGGAGGTGGACCTGGAGGTGGATTAGTACCATTCTACTTCTGGGAGAGGTGTAGCAGCTCTCAGCCTTCTGGAGGAATGTGACCCGGGCCTACTCCAGCTACTGCAACCCACTGTGCTGCTTCTGCCTTGAAAGACTGTATCTCCCCTCTGGAATTGTAAGCGGAACAAATCTTCCTTTCTCCCATTAAGTTGCTTGACTTCGGGTGTACAACTGTCATACCCATTTGTGACCCCTATGAGCTTTTGTGACCCCTATGAGCTGTAAGCCACCCTGTTAGGCAAGATATGCCCACTGGTGGTACAATAGTGCCTTGACTGTCGGTGGGTAACTAACAGATTTCTGATGGAATTTTAGGCCCACTCCACAGGAGGAGTTCATTGCTGGTACTGTAAACCTGGCCAGATTCCATGACTGAGGGAAGGGGTCGCTATGGCTGTTCTGTAAATGGGCATGGTATCAAAACGCCTTCTGAATATCTTTGTACTTATAGGTTAGTACTGCTCTCAATCTTGGTTTCTGTTGTGTGCTGAGACCTAGTTTGGACATCTTTGTCATCCCTCCAAGGTTCAGGCACATGGCCGCAAAAGGAACAAAGGAACCAGAGGATGGAAGATGAGTTGTGAAATGATGCCTACTGGTCGTGACATGGTTGTTATGCCCAGGAGCTATGGCTGCCTACACAAGATCTGTACAAGACTGGGTCCATCATGAATGGAATGGCTCATAAAACCCCACCTGTCTTTGAGGAACAATTTTTGTGCAGACTGATTGAGACATATTACTCAGTGGTGTAGTGTGGCTAGTGTGGGTGCATATGATCAAAGTATATTATATATATATATATATGTTTAACTTTCATTACACATATATGCGTACATGTGTGTGTGTGTGTGTGTGTGTGTGTGTGTATGGTGTGTAAACACACATGCATACACCTAGCACCTCTGTGAAGGTCCAAGGACTCTTGGAAGATAGAACTTACAAGACTTACCTTCTGAGCGATCTTGCTCGCCCCTACCTTATATATGCATATGAAATTGTGAAAAAATAAGTAATTCTTTTTAACAAGAAAGAATTTCTCTATGTTCTGGGCACATTCGACAGCTGCAAGTCAACTGTTGTGCCACAGGGCGATGAGATCCTGTGTTTCTGGAGACCTGCTCCCTCCAAAAGGGGCTCCCTTGGCATTTTAGGGCCCAAGACCATGCTGGGATTGTTTTCCATCAGTGCTTGAAGGTCTTTTTTAGCTTCTTTCTGAGTACTGTGCATGGCAAAAACAAGGATGGGAATTATTTACTCCCAGAACCTTCCTCCCAGGTGGTGGAGCAATTTCCTTTTCTGCAGATGGCTGTCCTAGGCTAGCCAAAGAGAGGATTGGGCTGGCCATCTGCTCCCTGTTGCCTTTTCAAGCAGCTTAGACGCACAGCAAGACTGGCAGAGCCTGGCACACCAGCTGTCGGTCCGGGCTGCCCGAAGTTGGCCTCTCTTTGTCACACTAGGCTCAGGAGCACAGGAGCCTTGCTGAAATCCATGTTTGACACTCAGGAAGCAGAATAGCTTGCTTCTGCATCCACCTCAGCCAGATGCCCTAATGGCAAGAATGAAGGATGCTTCCACTGATTCCATGTGTGCTTCACACGTGGTGGCTGTGGGGAGGGAGAGGGCCGGGACGGTGTTGTACAGGTAGGAGAGCACGGGATGTAACTCTGAATCTCGTATAGCAAACGGCTTAGCCATAATTGACAATTTACACTCATATGTTTGATTGGCCTGTTATTCTTCCTAATTATATGTTTGTTTATATACGATGACAAAATAAGTATGTGTTCATGGCAGAAAGTCTGTAAAGTACAGTTGGACAATTTTAAAATTCACCTGTACTTCTGTACACTATAAAAATAGCTATTATTTATCTTATTAACTATCTGCTCTGTATTCTGTACAAATAAAATGTTTTGATTACTCACCATATACAAGTTCCTGTTTAGGTTTATTTATTAATATTACAATTTGAAGTGGTTGGCTTTAATAAAACAATAAATATAAAAGTATATGATAGTATAATTCATGTAACTTTTTTTAAATTGTTGACATTAAGCTTTTTCCAACTTGTTACTGCTTTGGGTAACTCCGTACTAAGAACCTGAGCATAAAACTTACTTTACATCTTACCCTTAAAGCTATTTCCCTGAGACAGAATTACTATACCAATTCTAAGGACAAGTTACTATACTAAAAATTGCTTTAAAAAGAGTATCAGTGATTCAAGTTTCACAGTTCCTTCAACAGTAGACTAATCTTTCTTTCTTTCTTTCTTTCTTTCTTTCTTTCTTTCTTTCTTTCTTTCTTTCTTTCTTTCTTTCTTTCTCCTTCCTTCCTTCCTTCCTTCCTTCCTTCCTTCCTTCCTTCCTTCCTTCCTTCCTTCCTTCCTTCCTTCCTTCCTTCCTTCCTTCCTTCTTCCTTCCTTTCCTTTGTTCCTCTCTCTCTGATACATTTTTCACCTTAAAATGATAAACACTGAAGGGTAGATGTGAAGAGAAATACCAAGCCTGACACGGAGCTCACATTTGTTTCTGCCAACTTCCTGTAGAGATCTTGGGGGTACAATCTGAACCCTGACCTAGTGGTAAGGACAGAAGATGATTCATTGTGTGTCTAAAAGGGATCCACCCAACTTGGATGCCCAGTGGTGCCCCCCCTCCTTTGATAAATGCCCATTTCCATTAGCCAACTCTGTGGGGGTCAAGGGTGGCCCTGGGTCTTTAATGGCTACTTCCAGAAGCCAGGTGGCCCCACCCACAGAGAACAGCATCATGCCCTGCAACATGGACAGGCCATTACTGCCAAGTTGGGCATGGTGGTTGGCTCTCAGAACAGAGGCACAGCAGGAGCATTGGTGCCCTACTAGGCAGCCAGGCTTTCTTATGGGCACTGTGGTGAAGGGCTGCACATCAGCCTCCCATGGCCTCTAGTCGCTGATCCAGAGCGTCCTGGGGTGAAGCTGTAGTGTCATGTTCTACTATGTTCAGCCTCCAATACAGCCCATCCTTCTTTAGATCTACTTACTGAGCCTTTTCAGTCCCCCACTGACTGAACATAGCTTTCCCACCCCCCAGCAGCTCAAACCTGTATCTGTCTCCGACTCTGGCAAACCAGATCTTGCCAGGGCAGTTCCATCCTAAATCCTCAAATCATATATCCCAGCAAGGTTAGACTGCACTTGTCTCTCTTTTACATTTTCATAGAGCCATATATTTTAGCCCTACAAAAATTATCACTCATGCAGAACATTTCGACAATTGTGTATCTCTCAGTCTTCTCTCTAAGCTGTCTAGACAAACAAGTTTGGCAACCTGAACAAGATCACAGTTTGATAAGAGGCAGCTCTGTATTTTTGTTTTACAGCTGAATTCTATACTGCTCCTGGAGCGCTGGTCTTACATAGCAAACGTGGACTGGATTCCTTGCCACAGGTACCACACAACTCAAACTGTCCCAAACAGAACTGGATCTCTTCCAGAAGTCCCTGTCCAAACTGAAATCCTCATGACCTCTCTACATGTCACATCATTCACTGATCCAAATTTTATGTGTCGCAGAAAACTGTCCTGGAAACTAACTGGTCTCCTACCAGCCATCCTTCCATTCTGAATCCCATCCCAGCCATCTTCACTCATGGCTAATGCAAGTTCTGAAAAACCTGAGTTGAATAATATCATGCCCCACACCCCTACACAGACTATTTTAAATCTGTTGATGACATCTTTTCCTTCTTCCTTTAAAATTCTGTCAGTGTGCAAATACATATACCAAAATGATCAATTTTAGCCATTTAAAATATATTTATTTATATGAGATGGGGAGAGGGAGGGAAAAAGAGAGACAGATGCATGCTGTGCTGCATAGGTAGAGGTCAGAGGACAGCTTTCCAAAGTCAGTTGTTTTCTTCCACCATGTGGGCTTCTGGGGATTGAATTCATGAGCCCATTTGCAGCCATTTCATGGGATCATTCAGTGACACTAATTACATTCATGTAGTGAAGCTATAACCACTTACTCTTTATAAAATTTTTCATTATCCCCAAATCAAAACTCTGTAGCAATTAAGTCAAAACTTTTCACTTGTCCTTCTTTCCCAGCTCTTACTGACACAATGTCTGCAAGGTTCATCTGCACTGGAGCAGGTATCACAGTATCATTCTTTTTAATTGCTGAATAGTATTTTGTATTGGTATAAACTACTTTTGCTGGTCCATTCATTTGCTGGTGAACATGTGAATGTTTCCCATGCTTGACCATCACAAATAATGCTGCAAGAATCATTGATGTACGAGCACCTGCGTCCCCATTAGCAATTCCCTTGCTTTACTTTTATTTGACATGTACAAAGCAAACATGCATCCGGACTGTAAAGCTTCACATGCAGGGTTTGGCCATTCTGCCTTTCATTCCTCTCTCTCTCTCTCTCTCTCTCTCTCTCTCTCTCTCTCTTTCTCTATGTTCTTTAGAATCCTCATCTGCAAGGTTCTGTCCTACACCAGGGTTTTGGCAGAGGCTGTTCTGTTTGCCTGCGGAACCCCCACCCCTACATTTTATCAGTTAACTGCTTCTCAGCTTCCAATCTTCACTAGTGTTACCTATTTCCTTTCCTCTTATTTTCCTCCTCCTCTCCCTCTTTTTTGGCTGGGGATCTAGGCATTAATGAGAGGAAACAACATCTATACAAAACAAAATGTTTGTTACTGTAATTTCTGCCTCACGATTAAGATTCAAATTTTGAAAAATATAAAATTCAAGCATACCTTACTTCTTCTGAATCAAGCTGGTTTTCAAGTTACCGTTAAGACATGAATTCTGACATTTGCTTAGAAAACTAATTAAACTTCCAACTTGTTCAAATAGAATCATAAAAAGGCAAAGTTGTGCTTTTCACAAGAAGCAGTGCACTAGAACCACCAGCACAGCTGTGGAAAGTACTGAGATCCCCAGGTCAAGGGAATCTAGGTATTCTTTAGACGGTTTCCGTCCAACTTACTCCCCAGTCAGAGATTTGTGGATGTGTGTGGTGGGGCGCTACCAGCACCCACTGTGGCCTTGCGGAAATGCCAAGTCTTCATCCTCATGGATAGTAAATACCAAGGCATATTTTTTATCTTTGTGTCTTTTGATGCAAGTTCCACCAGGTGCTGCACAGCTGCCACGAGACACCCCAGGACTACTGCACCACACACGGAGCAAATCAGTTCACAAGCCCGGGTTGGTGACGGTGGCTTTCAGATCTCCACGAATATATCTCACAAGGTACTGCGACCCCCTCTCTGCAAGTGCGAAGCTGCTGCCTTGGCCTTCCCAGCACTTCTTCCCAAAGGTCAGTTCACCATCTGCAGAAGCTCAACAAACAAATGAGGCAGAGGAGAGGCTGGGCAGCTGGAGTGGAGATTCCAACTCCTCTTTCATTACACCAGTCAGAAATGAGCTGCACTTCTGGCCCTGGTGGACGGAGCCTGAAAAATCCCAGAGCGAAACTAAAAGGAAGTAGAAGCAATCCAGGATGATTCCCAAAGTCACCCTTGGTCCTCCACAGGGCCCTCTGATACACATACTTGCAAAAATAAAAAGAAAGCAAATCAGGTGAAATAAGTCAGGCCTTGTGGTGGACACCTATAATCCCAGCAACCTGAGGCAGGAGGGTCACAAATACAAGGTCAGCCTGGTATAGAAAAAGAATTTCTCTCTAAATAACATATAAATTGGAATTTAGCCAAGTGGTACTGAAATTATCTGACTTGCCTGAGGCCCTAGATTCAATCACCAGGACCAAAATAAATAAATAAACTCACAGAAGAATGAGTAGGCAGGAAGGTTTACATAAAGATCAGGAACACGGCAAATGCTACTGAGCCTCAGGTTTGCCTTACTATGCTTTAGGGAAGAGCCCCAGACTCAACAATGATTTTTCTATCATTTATCTTGTGGTTGACCAGTTTCCTGTTTCTCCTTTCTTAGAAAATTCTCTTTTCTTCTGATTTTAATCTGCGAAAGAGATTTCTTTTCCCTGCTGCCAATGTCCTTATTTATTAAGTCACAGATCTCTGGAGAAAATGTCTTTTTTGCTCAGAGCTAGTTTATCTTCTTTACACTCCAGTATCCGACACTTTAAGTAATGGATATCCAGAGATAACCCTGCAGGCTGAGCCCTGTGTTTGTGCAGACTGGACGGAAACAACAATCAGAACACCATTGTGAATGATGAGATAAGTATTCTCCAGTCGGAAAGAGTCCTTTCTTCATCCAGACTTGGCTGCATTTCTTCTGGCCTTGCAGGAGGTGTTGGCTAAAAACTGAGTGCACTCCGAAGAAGATCCGGTTCAGCAGTTCTGCCGTAGACTCAGCCAGAAGCATGTTCCAAGACTTCAGTGGGAGCCTGCAATTGTGATAACTGCAGAACCTTACAGACTATTTTTTCAATACAGAGCTATATTAAAGCTTAAAATATAAAGTAGACATGTAGGAGGAACAGACAATGATTGTGCCACAGAGGCTTCCATATAGAGAGGATCCTTAGACTCCTCCCTCCTGCTAAGCATACAAATCTCGCGAGACTACAAATCTCACGAGACTACGCCTTCTCCAGAGCAAAGACAGTTGGTGCCGTTAAACCACCTGACTGAGTGGACCAATCCCGACAGGACAACTCAGCAAAGACTCACGCTGGGACTTATGGGATGTTGGGTGGGGTATATAAGCACCCTCATACTTAAAATAAATGAGCCGCAAGCCTGAGAGCCTACGAGCCTGAGAGTCTGCTTTGCCACTCGCCTGCTCCTGGAGTCTGTGCTGTTGAGTTCGCACCAGCTTATCCCCGCCCCCAAGGGTCTCCGTGAGCCCCTGTTACACTGTTACATTGTTACATCTGTAACAGTTGCTTTGTTACATAGACACAGTAAGATTAACAGTAAAAACAAATGAACAGCTACAATAATGTCTTATAACAAAGGTGATGGGAATGTGGGCTCTCCCTCTCTCAAGATATCTTTCTGAGTTGTGGGGCACAGCTCAGTATAGCACTTACTTAGCCTGCACAAGACCCGAGTTCAAGCCCCAGCACTGCAAACAGAAAGTTATTATAGTATGCTCATTCTTTTTTGCGATTGTGTAAAGGACATAATGCCTATGTGTTGAGATAGATGACTAAGCACTTACCATGCAGTGTGGTTTTAGCTTTTTAATAGTTTGTTTTACAATATTACAAAATAATTGCATATATTTACACTGTACAGTATACTAATTCAATATAGGTGCACAATGTGCAATAATCAAGTCATGCTTATTAACATTTCTATCTCTTTAAAGGCTTATCTTTTTATTGGGAAATTTCAAATTTCTCTACTCTCACTGTTTACAAAGGATACACTAGAAAGGTGTGAACTATAGCCACCCTGCTCTGCTGTGAACATTAGGACTCATTTCTCTTGGTGAACATAAGCGCATGCTTATATTTCTGTACTTGTGGGACCAAGGCAGGAGGATCACAAGGATCACAAGTTCAAAGCTACTCTGCATAATAAACCAGGCTATATAATGAGTTCTATGCCAGTCTGGGCTATATAACCATATCCTAACTGAACTAAACCGAAGTAAACAAAAAATCTTATTTCTTTTATGTTACTGCACCTACTATCTATGTATACTCCTATGCCACAACAATTTCTAAATGTATATTGACCACTGTTTACATTTATGAAGTCAACTTCTTTTCAGCCTCTACAATTAACAAGAACACACAATATTTGTCCTCCTGTGCCTGACCTATTTGACTTAATGTCTTCCAATTTTATCTGTATTACTACAAATAATATACTTTATAGGTGAATAATTAATATTCATATATCACATGTAAAACATCTACTTATCTATTAATACCTCAATTGATTCTGTACATTGGCTATTGTGAATAGTGCTGCAATAGACATATAAAGATATTTCTCTTAATATTTCTCTCTCTCCTCCTCTGTTAATCTTTCTCTCTTAGTCTCTCTGTCTCTTCTTTCCATTCTCCCTCCTCTGTCTTTGAAAAAGGACTATACAGATTTGACCTCTCCCTGTTGTCTAGGTTAGCCTCAAATTAATAATCCTCTAGCTTCATCCTTCTAAGTGCTAGGACAGGCATGCAACAGCACATCTGACTTGCAGTTATCTCTTTGATATAATCATTTCATTTCTGCCTAATGATAGTGGAGTCACATGGGCTTTTTTTTCTGACATGTATTATACTATTTTTCGTAATTGCTGTCCTAATTTACTTTTCCAACAATAGTGTATAAGAATTCTTCTTTTTCCGAGTTGGGAATATGACTCAGTTGATGAAGTGTTTGTCTAGCATGCACATACCACTTGGTTCAATTCCTAGCATTACAAAAACTTGTGTCTGTAATCCCACTGCTCAGGAGGTGGAAGCGGATGATCAAAAATTCAAGGTCATTTTGGGCTACAGATGAAGTTCAAGATCATCCTGGGCTAGACACTCTATATCCACGCAGCATTTATTATTATATTTATTTGTCCATTCATTCATTTTTGGTAGTAACTATTCTAAATTGGGATGATATCATTGTCATTGATTTGTAATTCAAGAGACAGAGGATAGAGGGTCATTAACTAGAAGACAGCCTAGACAACAGATGGAGGTTAACTCAAATCTATATGATCTCAAAGAGAGAGAGAAGGATGAAGAATGGAAAGGAAAGATATAGAGAGAGAGAGAAAGGAGAGAGAGGAATTAGATTGAGAAAGGGAATGAGAGTTGCTTTCCTTTGTGTGTTATAACACTATTCACAACAGCCAAGGTACAAAATCAACTGAGGTATCCATTAACAGATAAATAGACACTTTGAAATATAGCATATTTACCCAATGGAACATTGTATCATTTGTAACAGCACAGATGGAATGGGAGGGTATTAATTAAGAGGGAAAACTGATTTGAATTTCCTTGAAAATGGTGTTGGACATTTTTTAAAAATTATTTTATTTTTACAGTTTTACAAGCATATTGAGTACTTCCCCCCCCCTTTCCTCTAAACTCCCTCCCTCCTATCCCTTCATCAATCCATCCCACTTCCTCCTGCCTGTCTGTTTTTATGGATCCAAGGGTTTCCTCTGGCTTGTCTACTCTTGTGGGAGTTTCGGGCCTCTTGTGGCATACAAAGTTGCTTCTCTTTAGACCACTTCACTGATCGGGGCATTTTCCTTCACTCATCCAGCTTTAGCCCCCAAGGTTTCCACTGTATGTTCCTATCTCTCTTGAGTTCCTTGATACTCTATGGGAGCATGTTGGTGTGTCAGTCATTATGCAGTCTCACTGCAGGAGTTCCTAGATGCAGCAGTCCTGCCTTAAATGGAATGTCTTATCCAACAGTGAACCTTCCCATCTTTAGGCTCTTACAATCTCACCACCCCCTCTTCCATGAGGTTCCCAAAACCTTAGGATGGTGAGTGTTGAACATTTTTAAAATATGCTTTCTGGTCAGAGAAATAAGATGGGGTCCAATGAATCATGAGCATTGAGGGGTGTGGGTACAAATCACCTGGCAATAAGGTTAGGAGTATCTAGTTAGTTTGTTAGTTTTCTATTTTCTTAGAGAAATAAGAACCAAAGTCATTGATCAAGATGGAGAAGGAGTGTCACAGTTAGATACAGGTGTCAACTTGATGGTTGAGAGTTCAAACTCTGGGCACATTTGTATAATATTACTAGAGATTGTCTGCAAGAGATTGTCTAGGTGTTGGGAAAGGCCCAGCCCATGATGGATGGAACTAGGCCCTGGACAGATGAATAAAATATAGAGTTGGTTGAGGAAGTTGGCATCCTTGTGTACACTTGGCCAGACATGCTGGTCCGGCAGGCAAGTAAGAATTGTCCCTCTCTCAGATGTTACATGGGAATGGTCCAGCCAGTTCCCTCTCTTTAGTGATGTGCATGTTCTCCTGCCAAGCTGGATCAAGAACCGTAACCAGACAATTTTAAGAGAATAAACCCCTTGCTCCCTTAAGCAGTTGTGTCATATTTTATCAGCAACATGCAGACTGACTCCAACAAGGAGGTACCTGGAGGCATGTCAAGGGAGAAGATGTTCAAGGCTTGTCTAGAAGAGTAAAGAAAGGAAGGAAGGAAATAGGGAAGTATGGTGAATTTCCCAGGCAGTCAAAGCCCACAGATTCTTAATTCTAACTGATCTGGTACTCAGTTTGCTTAAGACCTGCACCAGTGCTGAAATCGGTGAAACATATTCATAACACACACACACACACACACACACACGGAATAATAGGGATTAATAGTTAAATGTATGTTAGCATTGCTTGGAGCCAAGAAAAGGGCAGTTTTCTGCTTATGACTAAATTTGCTGGTGCTTAAAATGTTCCAAAAGTCAATATTTAATTAACAAATTGTCATGCTGATTTCACAGATGGCACATATAAGAGTGTTATGTATGGGATAAGAATGAGGGACTCTCTACTTAAGAAAACCCTTATAAGCAAAACTGTAAACTGAAGAAGCAAAAGGGATTTAAGAACAGCCAGTAAAAATATCCTTGTGTCAGAATTTCTGAGAAAGCAGGTTCCTTGCCTACCAATGACTCATCTTCTGTGGTTTAACTGTTGAGGGTTAGCAAGTTTTCCTGTAACATCAACACAAAATAAACACTTGTTCGATGAGTCAGATAAATTAGATGAATCAATAAATGATGCTGACTAGTCATCTTTTCATCATGGCATCTGAGTATATGGTCTTTCTCAGTGTGCCCTGGGTAGATCGCATTTCCAGATGGTAACTGGCAAAACTTCTCTTTGTGTTCCACACTTTCCGTGCTAGGCAGCATGTGCCATTCTAAGACTGGCCATGTTCTTTCACTCCTTGTGCTTCTAAAATTATATTCCTAGTCTAAAAAGCAGTAGTCACCTCTTTTCCTCGTCACCCCTGCTAGTTGTCCCCCACTTTCCACGTCGTCTCTGGAAATTCCTTCTTTCTTTTCAATCTAGCACCACCTCTGGTGGACGCCTCTCTGAGTCTGCATTGTCCCAGATTCACAGGGCTGTTTCTGTCTGTCGTGTAGGATTTGTTACTTGTGCAGAGAAGAGCTTTTAACTTATTGTCACAACTCCCGCCTCTTCTGGTGGTGGTTGCCCTCTGAAGTGGCTCCCTGCACCAGTGACAATGGGGTAACTGGCCCTGAATCCACAGTGACACCGCCAGGATTTGGCTTATAACACTTCCAGCATGCTCTGCTTCTCCAGGTCTGGGGAGCATGAGGTCCTGCAATATAAATTTTGCCCGAGGGGAGACTTTCTCCTTGAACCCCTCTCCACCCTTCAGGTTATTCTGAAGCACAGAAAGTCCACCTGGCCAGTTGGGGACATAAAGTGAGACCTAGCTATCAGTGCCTGGCTTTGCTTTCCCAGCGGGCATCCCACTTGTTGCCAGGCAGTGCTAGTACAGAACTGTGGCCACGATCTGGTTCCCGTGGAAGTATCCCTCCCTCCTCAGCAGTCTCATGACTTTTAATGACCTGCACTGCGGCTGCTGGTTTACTCTCAGCAAGGTTGTTGAGGACAAAGACTCAATTTCCTTCAGGAGCCCCACTATTTACCATGTTTGGAACATGATAGGTGATTCTGCAAATGACTGCTACTTAACAACTTTAATATTGGTGTTATAGTATATAACACACTTGGCACAAGAATGACCTCAGGCCTTTTTGCTTTGCTTCTCAGTAAATAGAGGAGCAAGCTGAGGCCAACAGGAGGAGAGGACCTCGGCAAGTTCCTGCAACTGTATGCATGTAGGGGGCTGACTGGGGTTGATAGGCTTGGTTCCTGACCCACAGCCTCATTCCCTGCCTTGAATATGATGACTAATTTCTATGAGAGAAAAAGAGCATCAGGTCCAAACTAACCAGAGCGTGGAGCTGTTTCTAAAGGGCCCCTTTTAGGATACAGGACAATAGGTGTCCTGGAGCTTGACTGAGGCTCCTAAGTGGGCTCTTACTTGGGAGTTAGTATGCCAGACCATTACAGAAACCTTCCCGGAGTCAGTACACACACAAATACAAATACTGAAATTCACAGACCATGGAAGGATGACCTAAGGAAAGAGTTTTTATTATAGATTCATAGAGAGAGAGAGAGAGAGAGAGAGAGAGAGAGAGAGAGAGAGAGAGAGAGAGGCAGAGCTCCTGGATAGTAATAGTAAGATCAGTTCCCTAGAAGTGACACATCACCCACCTGCCTGTCTAGGGGCTTCTTATAGTATCTGTGCCAGCAACTGGGGTGAGGCACTGGCTGATGGTCAGGTTAACCTAACCTGGTGTGTGGACAACAAGGAACCAGTGTGGAACCAGAGCCCCCTCCTGGAACTCCTTTCAGCCAGGGTAGAACTCTGGCTGCAGGATCTGAGCTGCAGGCTTTCAAGGACCTTCCCCTGAACTGCCTGATCATTTTTTTTAATCTCCGAGTTTCATCAGTGTCGTTGATATGCCTCTCTGGTTTAACTTCCTTCCTCTGGTTTAGCTATGCCTCCAGGTATAACTTCCTTGCTGCTTTATTCCTGTGGTTTCCAGATGCTGTTGAGGTGGGCTACACAGGCACAGGGGGAGAAGAGCGATTGTTTTGTGGTCAGAAGCTAATGAAAACTCTGAGCTGGATTACAGGACATCATGTGACCACTCAGTGAAGCCACAAGACCATCCCAAATCAGCTGGAGCCAAAATGGCCAACCATGACAACCACAACACTCCTTTGCTGCATTATAATGACATTTCCATAGCATTTAGCTTTGCAGAACCACCTGCTCCCATGATGCACCTGATGCCATGCCACATCAAGAAAGCTAGATGCAAAAAGCTGAAGGGGAACAAAGCCTATTTCAGCCCAAATCTCAAACTGGCCCAGAAATTTCCTGCCTTTTCCTGTTAAGTAATTTTCCTTTTTATTAAAGTTGGCGCATCAAATGAGCTTTCAAAATCCAAGTGACAGGGCTGCTTCTTAAGACGCTTGCATATATCCTTGAGTCTGTATCTTTGCCCTATAATGAACTTTATCCCAGTTTCTTACTTAGCCTTGACTCTGAATTCTATCTTTGATGACGATAAGAATGTGGACAGAGTGGATAAATTTCAGTCTGCTCTGGCTTTCTCTGAAACGTCCCAGCCTTTACTGGGGAAATATTGGTTCACGTAGGTCACTAACACAGTCCCAATAGCTCCCATGTGGCATCGGTCCTGGTACTGTCTCTTCCAATATCTTGCATGATATCTACACAGGATATACCATCCCGTGGGGCCATCAGACCCCTGCAGCCACTGCACACCCTGAACACTAACTACAAAGCTCACCTGGGCTGTGTGTCTCTTCCCAGCATGGCTGGATGGGTGGATCAACTCACTGTTCCTGAGCCACTGTGAGGTGCCCATGCCCCCACTCTGAGATGACATGAGGAATGCATCCTTCATTTCTCCAACCTTAGCATCTCATTCTGGATCATAGAAGCCTGGGATTTCTAGAGTACAGCAGAATTATCCATTCATTTGTAAACCTCGGCATAGGTTCCAGAACTATATACCAAGATTAGTAAATATAACTGACCCAACAATTTTCATTGTGGGAAAAGGAAATGAAGAGAGGTTGAAAACTAAGCATCTATATGCTTAGTCTCCATGCTCCCCAAACACCAACATATGGGCAAGTTCAGCTAGAGGCTACTTTTCATATGAGTACTGGGCTAAAACATTTTAAATATTAAAAATGTTGCAACATTTCTGTTTCACAAACAAAAGGACCTGAATTAGGATCCTGGATCCCATGGGAAAAAAAAAAAGCCAGGCAGAAATGGCAGCAGTCTACAATTCTGGCTCTAGAAGGCAGAGCTTGGGCAATCCCAGAGGGACGCACAAAGGAGATAGAAGCAATCCAGGATGGTTACCAAAGTTGCCCTTGGGTCTCCACAGGTGCACGCAGTGCTCTCTCTCTTGCTCTCTCTCTCTCTTCTCTCTCTCTCTCTCTCTCACACACCATTAGTAAAGAATACCTTTAGTGACCATAGTGACCCCTTTATGACACTGTGTGCCAAAATGCTTGCAATCCAATTCTTTATGGGGAGTTTGTGAGGCTGGAGATGTAGCTTTGCCAGTAGAGAGCTTGCTTAGCCTGCATAATGGTTGTGGTAGCCTGTAAATCCAGTGCTGGAAAGGAAAAGGGAAGGGGGGATCAGAAATTCAATGTCATCTTTAGCATATCAAATTCCAGGCCACCTCAAAAGAAAAACAAGAAAACCTACCGAGTTTGTACATTATCATCTTATTCTAAATTTTTAGCTTATTATTATTATTATTTTTGTGTATGGCTGCGTGTCTCTGTGGGTATGTCTATGTGTATGGGTACTGTGTATGCCTGTGGCATGCATACGAGGCCTAAGGGTGAGTTCGGGAATCATACTGGATTGCACTACTTCCTTTTTGGTTTGCTCTGGAGTTTTCCAAAGCTCCACCTTCCAGGACTGGAAGTATAGACTGAGGCGATTTCCTCCTGGGTTTTTATATGGAATCTGGGATCTGAATTCAGGACTTCCTGCTTGCGAGGCACAGGCTTAACCTCTGAGCTGTCTCTCCAACCCTATTTTCTTTTCTTTTTTTTAAAATTTTTTTTATTAATACATTTTTTATTATTATTTCAGCTCATACAAACTTAATAGGTACTACAACCCTATTTTCATGTTAAAAGAACATCAAATGCATTTGGGAGATATGTGAAGTCTGATAGCATGCAATAGAAACTTTGTAATTGTGAAGGACGAATCAGTTTCATCTATCCTACAACTATAGGAAAAGATGACATCTCTATGTAGATCGCATGAGGGCCACCAGAAGTTTGTGTTTTTTCATGATGATATGGCTCAGCCAAGGCAGTTGGTGGCTCGATCTTCAGCCATGCAGCAAAACCCTGCCCTGCTGCCCACTGGAGAGATTCTGCCTTCCCATGCCCTATCTTGTTCTAACCAGGAGCACTTTACCTAAAAGTTCCTTAGGATGGAGAGCCTTCTTCTTTGTTCACAGACTTGTCTGTAGATAGATTCTTGGGAATGTTGGCCCCGTTGTTTGTCTTTACCAAGAGAGGAAAGCATCTCAAGGTGAACGCATCTTAGACTCAAATGGTGGCCCCATAATGCATAAGAAAAGCTAGATTTCTATTTAGTTTTGGAGCTTTTCTTTTAGGCCTGCTGTAAATGTGGAATTTCATTTTTGAAATAAGAGAACAATTATTTTCAGTTTATATTTCTTTTGAAATATAAATTGCTATGCCCTTTTCAACCAGTTTTTTCTGTGCTCATCATTGATAGATAAAGGTTATATATGCCATAAAATATTCTAAGGTGCCAGAAAAACAATGAAAGCCCTGCATGTACCACTGGTCATGTGCTCCTTTTAGCTGATCATGTTCATCTATTTCCAAGCATCAGTTAGAGTAACATGGATGGCTCCATTTTTGCTAGTAATTAAAGTTTTAGGTTTCTCTCTTTTTTTTTTAAATTAGTGAGCAAGTATTAGGTTTCCTGATGGCATTTCATACCTAATTTGTTTTTGCTAATCTTCCTTTTCCACCCTTTGACTACAGCAAGACCCTTTCTGCTTAGATGTCCATGTGTTCTTGACCCCCTTTCTTCAAAACTTCTTCCCATGGTCTTCTTTCAAGTTTCATGTTCTATATCCACACTCACACCCACATATATACATAGCTAGAACACTGAAAGCTCGGATTCATGTATGAGAAAAAATGTGATATTTGTCTTTCTGAGTTTGTGAAACTGATGTCTTTTCTTCTTTTTTTTGTTAACCAAGGAGAAAAATTAGCTCCAACATTCATTCGTTCATTCATTCATTTCATTTATTCAGTGAACTTATATTTTCCTTCCATCTTTTCAGAGATCCATATTGAGATCTTCTCTGTCGTGGCTTGATGTGGAGCCTCTCTGGTTAAAGCATCATAGAACCAAAGTTAACCAAATAGAAAATGTAGATGCTTATGATATTCTCAGAAACAAGTAAACAGAAAGTATAGAAGTTCTCTCAAATGACTCTGGACTAACCAATGCCCAACCTTCATGTGCACCATGTTCCAACTGATACTCACCTTGTTGACCCATCGAATGATTGCATGTTTTCTCTCATACACTAATATTTCCTTTGATTATGGTTGCAGTGATTGGCATTTTATAGTACTATACTGTCATCTGTAAATTCACCTGGACAGATTCCTGTACTCACTGCTCTCTAAGGTCCTGGTTTAAGTCTCCTTCAGTTGTCTGTTTACTAATTTCTGTGTATTTACTTCTAAACTACATTAGACTAGTTTTTGCAATGACAGAATCAAGTCATTGTGAGAGACTACTAAAATACAAGCTTAATGAACATTAACATTGGTAATAAAATTAATGTTTAGGAAAGGAATATAAAAGTAAATCTGTGTTCCCTGAGCCTTGAGGGTAGGTTTCTATAGATAAACCACCTACGCTGAGCATTCACTCAGCAGTCATTTTCTCAACACTTTGACCAGTTATGAGTGTCTGCATTAACCGATGCTCACTACAAAGAGAAGCTTCTGTGGCCACAACTGAAAGCAGCATTGATATACAGGCATAAACATAGGTATATAGTTGGCAGTTTGAAAACTGGTTAATTTAGAAAAGCGATGCTAGGGCTGATATCCTCTGCGTCATGGACTCTTCACCAGGTTTACAGAGCCAGACATGATTTTTCCCCTGTGGAATAAACCTGAAATCCACGTGTGGTTAACCCCATACCCCACTTGCTTCTTTCGCATCAGTGGGCGCATCTTGCCTGGAAGGATGTAGTGTTAACATGCAAAGTCCACAGGGGAGCAGGGTGGTTGAGGACAATCACCTACATA
The DNA here is from genome assembly GCA_023101885.1 of Typhlomys cinereus. Taxonomy (NCBI): domain Eukaryota; kingdom Metazoa; phylum Chordata; class Mammalia; order Rodentia; family Platacanthomyidae; genus Typhlomys; species Typhlomys cinereus. The sequence goes on from JALPQD010000085.1 coordinate 7,126,386, forward strand.
GACCTTTCCTGTGCTATGAAAGAGGATCAGCAAGGAGGAAACTTAGTTCCATTTCAGCTTGATTTATCCATGTCCTGCAACCCAAGCGTACCATGCCAACTACTGAGAAATATTCACATTTTAAAAGGGAATGGGAAACAGGAATCTGTCCAGGTGAATTTACAGATGACAGGATAGTAGTATAAAATGCCAGTCACTGCAACCATAATCAAAGGAAATATTAGTGTATGAGAGAAAACATGCAATCATTCGACAGGTCAACAAGATGAGGAATGAAAAAAAGGGAAGAAGTTAAGTAAGAACTATAAAAATATAGTACGTGTATTACTGAGGGTTCTCTGGAACAGAATATATATTATATATATAAAACTTTATTAAATCAACTCACAATAAAAGTGGTGTCCTTCAAGTAGCTGCCCATAGCTGTTTTGTTCTTGACTCAAATGTCTCACAAAATCAAAGGCTCCCAACACAGTGTGGAACTTGTATTTGGCTGGAGAGTCGAAGACGCTGGGCTCCGTGGCCGGTGAAGAACAGTGAGGAACAGTGTCAAGGCCTAGGAGACCAGCCTCCAAAGGCAGTGGGACCAGTGGCAAGGTAGGAAGAGCCAAGCTTTGAGTCAGCCAAGGATGGAGGCAACAGTGGCAGAAGCAACAAAAAATAGATAACGATGCTCGAGAAGGCAACATACTCGAAGATGGACTCAACACAAGTCAATATAGGATAAGGGAAGAGCAAGTCCTTCTTCGGTGCATTTCCTATTATCCAGTCTTCCACTGGAAAGCACCGCCCACATGGGCTGGGTTTTCCACATCAATTAAACAAGTATCTGCAGACTTATTCAGGGGTAGCCTGCTCCAACCATGATTCCTTACAGCTGTGCCCCAAACAACCTGTAATTGTCAAACCTAACTATAACAATACATGTACAAGTTCAAGCTTTTATACATAAAATCAAAGTATGTATTCAGACAAAAACATGTACATTAGATGTTCAGGAAACTCTTGCCTTTGGAGAGTGAAGGGATCGCAAGAGGGAAGAGAAGGTAAGAGACTAACTACACAGATAAGCAAGAGAGAATATTCGTGTTGGCTAATACTGTTGATGAGTTAGGAACTGAGTGAGCCCATCCCTCTTTGGCAGAGAACCTTCTCCCTCTCCATTCCCCAAAGCACAAGGACCTAGAGAACCAGACAGTGACGCTATTCAAGGAAACTTTACAACTGAGAAACCAGATGAACCAATGGTGATTATCTTGGTAGACCAAAGAAATTTGAAACTTGAAACATCAGTGCTTGTATGTTTCTTTGTTGTTCAATCCCAGTAAACAGCACACGGGATATGTGTTGGAGAGTGAGGTGCGGGAATGACTGGAGAATGGACCGACTAGAAGAGCAGTAAAACTTTGGGTGTTTTGACTTATGTAGGTAGATGCATTCCCCCTCATTGACAGGGAAGCCGAGGTTACTTTCTGGAACAGAGGACTACATGATGGTGGTGGCAGCAGTCAAAACACGTTATCCTCAGGATGGTGAAGAGAGAAATTAGCGCATACTGAATGTTGCAATTCTCCAGTCTCCCCCACATACGTCCAGTAATCTACCTGTAGTCCAGTAGTTACGAGCCTTTTCTGTACATAGGATATCTGAGTATTTAACAAGCTAAAAGAAAAGAACTCTGTTTGACAACCAGGAACTGTTCAAAGCAATAGCCTGTTTTCCAAACCCTGCAACCTGCAATGGGCAGTGTCTCTATCAGAGAGATTTTAATCAGTTTCTTTCGACTTGTTGGCATGTACCAAATGGCAGTTGAAAATCCCAGGAGAGAGCATTGAGTAGTAATTTTGCATTGAAAATGCTAGATTATGTGCTGTCTTGAAAAATCTCTTTCTATGTCCTTTCTCACTTGTCTAAGATTTCTTTTTCCTTGTGATTTGTAGGTGAACAGGAGCCTGAGGAGTCTGCCACATTCCCTGTTCTGCGCGAGCCCCATATCCAGCTGGCTAAAAAGACTGACCAAGTGTTTTCTTCCAGGAAAGTTCTAAGACTTGAATGTGAGACACCATGGATCCTCTAATTTTAGTTAACCCTCATCATGCTGTCATGACCTGGGGACACTGACGCCATGGAGCTTCCAGTTCCAGGCCCAGAGAGGGGACAGCTGTACTTTGACCCAACATCACCTGACAGAATCTGGGCCAGGGCCTTCTGTAAGGAATAGTTCAGAATGTGCGTGGGTCTAGTCTAAGTATGTGAAGTGTGTGTGTGTGTGTGTGTGTGTGTGTGTGTGTGTGTGTGTGCACGCCTATTAATGTGAATACAGATATCATGATGTTCCAATGGAATTCAATAAGCACATGTCATTTTCCAAGAACATGCACGTTAGCTGTTGTTCCAGAGAAAAAAAGAATATTAGCAAAGCACTTGGAGTGCCCCAGGAAACCTTCATTGATGAACTCAGAGCCACATGACTGTCTGGCAGGTGCCTCACTTGTTTTATCACTAGACATTTCTCTTGATCAATTATAACCTTGATCTGATCTCTAGAGAATATCTCTAGCTGAAGTGCCAGAATGGGATGGTGAGAGAGAGAGACAGAGAGAGAGAGAGAGAGAGAGAGTTATCTTGGCTTTTCCTATCAATCTTTTTTTGTACCCCCACTGCCCTTGTGCATTGTTATCACTGATAGCAGAAGCTGAAGAGCCCCTGGAAGATGAGAAGTGATGATGATAGATTTCCCTCTCTCACCCTCCCATGGCAAATACAGGACAAATGCTCTAGCTATGGGCAAGAAAGAAGTACTCTGGAGTGTCTCAAGGAGAGTGTTGACCATGCCATTTATTTTCAGCTTTCTGATGGCTTGACACCTGGTGTTTGCTGACACCCAGAGGGGCGACCCCTCCAGGGCTAGTTAGTAACTACAGATGGTAACTAACTTGACCTGAGCGTGGCTTTCAAATGCATGCCAACTAATCCAGAAATGGGCTGCTTCAGTGAGGTTTCAAACTCCAAGCTACTACCCACCTGGCTAAGGCAAAATCATCTTGGAGTCATGTCCCAGATGAAAATTCTCCATAACTCAGAGACTACTGAAGCTATTCAACCTAGGCAAACATGAGCCTGTACTGTCAGTTCTCCAAGGACTTTCCCCAGAGCAACTTCATTAAAGCTTATTGCCTATGGGTTTCCCTCTTCCTCTGCCTGCTGTCTGACTGGGTGCTTCCTTAGAGGACCATTCCTCAGAAGACCACCCCTGTTGCTCCAGGATCCTGGTGAAGTATGTGTATAGAACTTAATGAACGTTGTCTCTGGGCACATCTCTGAAGAATTAGTAGTTAGAGCAACCCCTGAGCAAGTTTGCAAGAGACTGATTGACGTGGGAAGACCCAGCCTATGGTGGGTGAGCCCATTTCCTGGATGGGTGTATAAGGTGGGGGAAGTTGGTTCAGTAATTTCGGCATACTTGGACAGATGTGTAATCTGACAAGTGAGATTTGCCCCTTTCTCAGCAATCCCTGTGGATATGATATGGCCTGTCCACTCAACTCTTGGTGTTGGTAGGAGCTCTCCTGCCAAAAACTGGATAAAAACTGTGTCTGAGAACCATAACTTAAAATCTTCTTATTCTTCTAAGGTCTCTTAGTCATGAATTAATCAGGAACATCAAAGCAAATGGCAACACCAATCATGTCATGACATCCTCTTGGGAAATATAATCTACAGATTATCTTCCATTGGAAGTTTTTTTCTTAGTCCGTTGGTCTTATCATATGTAAATGATAATAAAACTGATTAGAAAGCATATTTTATTGACTAGCAAACCATATGAGATAGGAGACAATATAATAGGGAGATAAAGAAAGCCTTCCACAGAACATTGTAAATCAGTTTCCAAACAGAATTGCTAAAGTTATTATGCAACATGGGTTAACCAATTTTGTTGATGTAGAGGCCCCGACAAAGAAGACTTTGAAGGTAAAGATGGAAAAGTTCAGATTGCACCTGCCTGCAACCTTTGGGCTAATAAGTTTGGACAATGAATGATTCATCTGGGCAAGAGCAAGCATTGCATTAAAGCAGTGTTGTCAGATGAATCTTAAGCAGTGGTTTAGAAGTCATGTGTGGTCAAGGATGCTTATAACCCCAACATTCTGAAGGTAGAGGCAGAGAATGAGGAATTCAGAATCACTTGAAGCAAGTTTGAGGACAAGATGAGATACCTAAGGCCCTGTCTTAAACATACAAAGAAATAAATACAGTGATTTGGAGGGCTCAGTAGGTAAACTACAAGACTAAGAACCTGAGCTCAAATTTCTGAAATGCAAAATCAGATGGGGTGCAAATACCTGCAATCCCAACCTTCCTAAAGCAAAATGGGAAGTGGGGGCAGGAGAATTACCAGATACTTGTAGAACCAATAACTTGGCGTTTGCAGCAGTGAACAAGAGATTCCATCTCATGAAGGCTTCGAACAATGATCAACAACTGAGGATGTCTTCTGACTTTCACACACAATGTTGTCATGCACATACACAGTGCTTGGATTCTCTCTGTCTGTCTCTTTGTCTGTCTGTCTGTCTGTCTGTCTGTCTCTCTCTCTCTCTCTCTCTCTCTCTCTCTCTCACACACACACACACACACACACACACACACACACACACACACCATACACCAACTCATACAAAGCAATGGAAAGATTTAAAAAGTAATGATCTGGATGTTTTGGCAGAGGAAGCAATTAGAATGAGCTGCGTTATGAAACAGGAGTTCCTGAACTGAACATAATCCAGTACAGGTCGGAGTTGCCATTTGACTGCAAGTGGCCTCTAAGCCTGTCAAGGAATGGCCTAGGATCTCAATGGGGCCCTGAGTTATTCCTGCCAGTTTATTGTAATTTATGAGTTTTTGCCTCATTCTCTCAAGACCTTTAATAATCACACATTGGAAATGACTCCTCATCCATTTCTCAAATTCTGGGCTCCATTGTGGGTCATACCTAGGAACCATCTTATTTCCAGTAGGAGGAAAGTAGGGTGTTATCTCCTTCTCTCTTACATACACTTCTTTCCCTTTGATAATATTCGTCTGCTGCGCACTCTGGAGTATTAAAAACTGCCTCATTTTCTGAAGGAGAAATGGCCTGTGTTAAAAGTAAGATTATGGGGCTGAAGAGGTGGCTCAGGGGTTAAGCCTCTGCCTTGCAGGCAAAAGGTCCTGAGTTCGGATCCTAGACCTCACGTATAGACACCAAGCAGAAGCGCGTGGCCTGCGTTTCTGGTCCTGGTAGGGCGGAGCCTGTGAATCTCCTGGCAGAGTAAACAAGAAGGAGGTGGAGGCGGTCCATGGTGGTTCCCGAATTCCCCCGTGGTTCTACACACACACACACACACACACACACACAATTGAATAAAAAAAAAGTTTAAAAAAAGTAAGATTATGTCCCTATAAGCCAAGGTACACACTTTACTAACAGGTCTAAAATGAGGCTTGATGTTCTTCATTCCAAACAAGTTGATCATGTTCATCTCCAACTATCCTGCAACTTCTAAGGAAATGGATGACCTCTAAATCCATATAATCTGCAGCTCCTGGATTTTGTTACTGAGAAAATAGGCTGAAAACTTGCATCTGATATTGGCTTCAGCTATTCCACTTGTCCTTAGTTCATGAGACTGAATGCCACACCAAGCCATGCAAAAAATATTGCACATCGCCCTTTGCCAGGTAATTACCTTACTGCAGACCAGATTAATGGGCACAAGGAGAAAATAAACAAGTTCTGAAATGGATAGACTTGGAGTTTAGAGAGAAAGAAAAAAATGAAAAAGAGAAAAACCTTCGACATCTGTGGAAAAACACAAAGAAAAGAAATGTGGATATAATAATGAATCACTGTTGTTTGATTTAAGAATATTATTTGAATTTGTGATTGAATGCAGAATTGAATTTCTCCTCATCACATAATTCTTCTGAAGTTGTATATAAAAATGTCTTTCTCCCCAATGACTCCTTTTGGACTTTGCAAATATAATCATGCAGGAAACACAGCATCAGAAGAATTAAAATACTTAAGAATAATAAGCTTTCACTTTAAGAAGTATTTTTTGCCTTTTTTGAATGTTTTTAATTCTTAGAATGATCACTTTTACAAAATTGCTTAAAAATCATAATTTAAATGTTCATATTAATGACTCATCCTAGCACTTTGTTGTATATCTTATTAGCATATCTTAATTGCACAAAATCATAGGGTATAATATGACACTGTCAGCCATGTGCTTTCTCTCATTAAAAACTGTGAGGTTGTTCTTACAGAGAAACTGAGTTGAAAGCTGATGATGAACAGAATTTCTCTTCATATGAAATATTAGGAAAGGGGATTCCAAAGTAGAACATGACAGGGTTGACTTATTTTAAAATTAAAATGATCTTGAACTTGAACACTGAGAATTGTTCGTACAATTTGTGCTAATAAGATGTTTGTTTCTTTATGGATGTATTGTTCAAATGCCTTCCATGTATTTATGATTATACCCATAGATTAATGCTTCTCTGAACCTTAGAGAAGTGACCTACTGCAATGGGCAGTGGATAATACAGACCCTTAACTAGTAAGTGATGAGGATAAGTGAATATTATATCACCTCCCACCTCAAGATTCATCACGGAAGAGTGGGTATAAAGATCATAAGACCTGGAAAATGAAGAACAGTGCTGTGAAATGTTGTCTACTCATCATGGCCTAACTACTGCACTCACAAACTCACAGCAGCTGTGGTTACCTGCACAAGACTCACACAAGATCCAGATAGTGAACACTTCTCTGTGGATGAAGGAGGAACTCACAGGCCTCACATATAGCCGAGGAGCTATAGGCTGCTGACTGCTGGGGAAAGGGACTTTCTTCAGCGGTATGTTCTTTGGTTGGTCAACCATGCTTCAGAGGTTGACTCCAGCCTACATGAATATAGGCAGCACTAATGGAACTCAGTGGGTTATTAAAAATAAAGCAGCAACAACAAACTATAGGGGATGAAGGTGAGGAGGACCATGTTGGGAGACTAAGAGGATCGAGATGAGGAGTGGAGGTTGATATGATCAAGATGCATTGCATGCATATGAGAAACTGTCAAAGAATACCTACAAATACATTTTAAATGCTCCTTTGTCATGGGAAAATTAAATTTAAAGAAGGAAAATGTTCTCTGGAATCACGAATTTTATACAATTCATTTTATAAACAAGTAAACCAAGACTCAGAACATCTAAGCAATTCACCTTCCAACAACTTGGGATATTAATGATATAGGAAGGCTCTTCTCTATACAATCTTCAGCTGTTTCAACAGCATTCTCTGAGAATATTTTGAAAAATCAAACATACTCCTCAAAATTACATATTACCCCCATAATATGTCCAATTATTTTAAAAGAGAAACAAATGACATCTGTGTCTGTTCCAAGACTTTATGAGCAGAAAGACCATTGTTTGTTCATAGAAATGTTGGATAACAAATGAATGAAGGATAACATAGGTGCTTTGGGAAGCAGAGGGCATCAAATAAGCTAAGGATGAAGGCAGAAGTATCAGGGGATACTCTTGGGAATGGAGCTTATCGATTAGCTAGGACCCCTGGGTAATAAAATGGGATGGGAGCCAGAGGAAAGTCAGAAAGCACTCTGAACAAGAGCCATCAGAGTAGATGACCAGATCCAATTGTGCACTGGGCAGTGGGTCAAGTCAGAGTCTACTGCCCAACTTAGATTTTATTTTCCTTTAAAATTGTTTTTAAAATTTTTTGGTATGTGCCGGTGTGTGTGTGTGTGTGTGTGTGTGTGTGTGTGTGTGTGTGTGTGTGTGCGTGTGTGTGTGTGTGTGTGTGTGTGTGTGTGTAGAGAGGGCATTGTGTGTGGCTGTGGATGCCCACTGATGATGGAGGGGAACCATCCTGGATTGCTCCACCTCCTTATTGCTTCATGCTGGGACTTCCCATGCTCTGCCTTCCAGGGCTGGAAGTGCAGGCTGACACCATTTCTACCAGGAGTTGTTATATGGGCTGTGGGTTCTGAGCTCAGGTCCTTCTGTTTTCAAGGCAGAGACTCAATTACTGAGCCATCTCTCCAGTCTGTTTTTGATTTTTTTATTCTTTGACACTTTCATACATAAATTAAATGAATTTATGTGCTCTCACCCCTTATTTCACAATCCAACTTGGATTTTAGAAACACATTAGTTAGTACGTTGAAGTTGACCCTAGATGACGTATTTGCTCCATGGGGATTGGTATATACATGAGCCAAAGATTATTTTACTGCTGGAGAAACAACTTACCAGCATATCTAGGAAAAAAATGAAATTTTATCTTCCTTAATAGCCAAACTACAGCATGTAGAAGGAAGGGAAGATTGAAAGGAAAACTAGGCCAAAGGAACCTCTACTGCCTAGTCTACTGAGAAATTTTAGAAGCACGTTCTCCATGAAAATTGGATGGAAAGATATACCTATAAATCTCTGGAGTCACAGAAGTCAGCTCTGCTATTGTCAATTGTATGGTCTTGAGAAAATGACACTCTCTAGCTTCCATTTTTCCCAACTGTAATTTAAGGAAGACAGAATTTTCATTTTGAGAACATTGTGGGGCCTAAATAAGATTCTGAGATGCACCCAGGCAGGAGAGATGGCTCAGGGGTTAAGACTTTGAGAGTGAGCTTTACCAGATGTCTCGCTACTTACTTGCCTCGATACTTGATGATGATCTATTTTCTCACTGAATCACTTGCAACTCCCAATCAGGGTGGGTATAGGGACTGCAGATAGATGGTAACCATCCTGCAAATGGGACACTGACCCCCCTCACTGTGGTCTCTTACTCCTATTCTACCGTTGAATCTCCTCTTACAGTAAGATCTTCATTTAAACAGACTTTTATCTTTGGTTAGGAGGTGACCTCCAATACCGATCAGAATGGAGCCAAGGGCAGTGCAGAAAAAACAAAACTGAAAACAACAACAAACCATAATTCAGAACACTAAAGATTCTTCATTAATCACCTGGAATCAGACCAGCCAAATCTCTCCCCATCCTAAAGCTCAGGAAAACTTGCGGAAGAGGGGGTGGCAAGATTGTAAGAGCCTAAAGATGGGGAGGACCAACGATATGCAAGATACTCCACAGTAGCCATAATCCAACTTTGCATGACCTGCACAATGGCTGACATGTCAATGACCCTCCCCCGCAAAGTCTAGCATGGATCACAGGCAGTAGAATCCTTAGAGCAAGGGATTAACAATCATGAGAGTGTTCCCATACTAAAGGGGAGCCACTGAGTCCTTACACCTCACTAGAGTGGAGGACTCAGAGGGAAGTTTGGCATTCACACAAAAGGATGCTCCAGGGGATGGGAGGGGGAAGGGGGAAGCACTGGGAGAAGGGGAGGGAGGAGGGTGAAAGGAAGGGGAAAAGAGGGAGAGAGTGAAAGGGGGACTGGGGAGGGATGGAGGGAGGGAGAGGACTGGGGTACCTATGGAGCTTGTATGACTGGAGAAAAATAAAGAAAAGAAAAGAAAAAAGAAAAGAAAAGAAAAGAAAAGAAAGACTCTGCCTTGTAAACAGAAAGTTGTTAGTTTAGATCCCACCTCCTATGTAAAAATGCCAGGCAAACATCAGGGGGCCTGTACGTCTGACCTTGGTGGCCAGAGCCTGGAAGTTTCAGAAAGAAGCAAAAAGGAAAGCAGAAATAATCCAGGATGATTCCCCAAGTTCGTCCTTGCTTCTCCACAGGGACACACAGGCCCTCTGATACACACCTACACACACACACACACACACACACACACACACACACACACACACAAGAAAGAAAGAGAGAGAGAGAGAGAGAAAGAAAGAAAGAAAGAAAGAAAGAAAGAAAGAAAGAAAGAAAGAAAGAAAGAAAGAAAGAAAGAAAGAAAGAAAAAGAAAAAGTTTATTTTAAAAAAAAGAAGATGCAACCAAGTACCATCAAGATAGCTGTGGTAGAATAGTGTTCCTATACTAAAGGGGAACACAAAAAAGAGCTCTAGGCAATGCTACTGAGTCCTTACACCTCATCAGAGAGGAGAACCCAGAGGGAAGTTTGACATACACACTAAAGGATGCTCCATTAATGGGAGGGGCACTGGGAGAAAGAGACGGGGTAGGGAGGAAGGAAAGGGAAAAGGGGGAAGAGAGCAAGGGGATCCAGGGAGGGATGGAAGGACGGAGGGGAATGGGGTACTCATCAACTTTGTATAAGTGGAAGAAATAAAAAAAAAAAGATAGCCGTGGTAGTCCACTCAGGAGGCTGAGGTAGGAGCACTACCTCAAATTTCAGAGTAGCTGGGATTCCACAGTGAGTTCCAGGCTAGTCTAGACTATATAATTGACACATTAAGTTCTAGGCCAGTTTGGAGTAGAATACACAGAAGCCAGGTTAGACACGTATTCTTAGGGAATCATGTCTGATTCCTGCTGCGAAGTAGAAACGAGGGAAGCTCAGTGTCTGGGTGGTGGAGCAGGTGGAAATGAAATGAGTTTCTGACATGCAAGGAACCCTCTGCACATCCACCCCACCTTCTATTAATGTAGGTTTTGCATTCGCAGATTCAGGCAACCTCAGATTAAATCTGTTTTAAAGCTCGCCTCTGTATGCAATATACACAGAGATGAGTACATAAGGAAGGGTTCAAGAAGACCCAGAGGTTGCCTGCTGAAATACCAAGCAATCCTGCTCCCTCCTGCAAGGAAGGGACATATAAGAAATTAAACATTAAGTGCTTCTCAACAGCTATGCCAGAGAACTTATGTCTAAGTTTACATTGTCAATTGTACTACAAATCTGGTTGTCCACACACACCCCGGATTCCCCTTCACACTATCTGCTGCTACTGTGTGACTTAAAAATCGTTTGAAGGAAGGACCTGAGTTTAGATCCCTAGAGCCCAGGCAAAAACTGTCTAAGGGATATGGTGTTGTGGTCCTGGAAGCAGAGCCTGCAAACCACCAGAAGAAAGCAATGAGGATGCGGAGCAATCCAGTATGATTCTGAAGATCACCCTTGAGTCCTCACAGGCAAACATATTCAAGTACACTCACATAAATACATGCACACACATGTATACTTACCCACACGCAGCACACATACATATGCACAAAAAATAATCATTTAAAATGCTAAAAGTGCACTTTGGATGGAGCAAAGTGGAGAAGACTACAAAGACATGTCTTCAAACTGTTAGAGCACAACTAGCTTATTTACCTAAATTATGATCAAAAAGAAAAAAAACTGAAGCTGCTTTTGTCATGGTGACAGATGGAATAAACTATCTTAAGTTTTGATAATGTATTTCATTTTTCCATTTGACCTGCCTTTCAAGGCAGTTCCAATTTGTGAGGTAATCTCCAAACGTTTATCTTTGTCTTTAATTTGAAAAGTCGGCCAATGGTTCTGATTCAGATGGGTAGTTTGTATATTTAACCAGTCGATGCTAAATGATTTTCAATAAAATGCATTCAGACCACAGCTGTCATTGAAGATAACAGTGTGAGATAGATGTGTTCTCCGTCTGCTTCAATTGTCGGAGAGGTTTAGATCAATCTGAGAAAAATAAATGCAATAAGTAGAATCAACATGTGAAAATAAATACCTTCATATTTAATTTGTTCTGTGTGTGCAGTAGCCTTATCCATTAGTTATTCTATTTAAATTATAATGAATTGGAAGAGAAGAATAGACACTTTCTGAAACTGGGTCTGCTGTATGGATAAAACTGGAGACAAGAAATAAGGAAATATTTTGGGGGTCTTTTTCCTATCTCTTACAGAGTCACTGGAAAGAAACAAAACAACTAAAGATTATACTCCTCCTTTGTGTTCTGTTAATGACCTAAGATGGATAATAGTGAAATCTTGTGAATACTGTTTCCTAGTGCCTCAATACCATTGACTCATCCAACACTTCCTTCATGTCAGGCTATACCAGGAACATTGCTAGAGTTGTCAATACAGACCTCAATTAAATCATAACTTGAAAAACATTATTCAAAGGTGTGTAAACACATAAGTATGTTATAATACAAAAATAATAGGATGCACATACACGATAGCAGAAAAGCAATGATTATAACAATTGAATATATCACTCTTATGCATCGTTTCAAATCCAATTCCTGAGCACCTCTGGACTCCTCCAAGTTCAGAAGTTGTTTTCTCTGCACATGGACTGGTAACTTGGCCTTCTGTAACTATCACATGTGTGCGCATTGGATGTTTGTCTGTCTGTCTTGTGAATTGAGGGTGGGGTTCAAAGCTCTTCAGAGCTTTGCTGTGCCTGTGCCAGAGATGGCTGCTGAGCCAATAAATGATGTGTGGTAGAAGGAATGTCTGAGGCGTAGATGAAACCATAGGGAAGGAATTCACAGGACTTTTGGAAAACTGAAAATAGGTAGATTTTCATGAATATTTAATGATAGGTACTGAGTGACTCAGGTGTGGCAAGAGTACAGTCAGTTGCCTAGGTATTCTTAAATCCTGTTCCCAAATCTGAATAGTCATCACTGTTTACTCAGCTCTGTAGCAGTGATCTGAAGGGGATTATTTCAGTTAGGTCTAGGTTGTTTTTGTTTTGGTTTAGTTTGCTGTTTTTCCCTGATATTTTGTACGTTTTCAAAAGTTTCCCTTGAAATCCTATTTGAACAAAAGAGCTTCTTCTCTACATGCTTGTTTGATAGCAATCTAATCACAGAATTTTCTCTCGGAGTTATTTAAATCACAATCAATCTGGCCGTTAAAGTACGTTTTCCTTTCCTTAATGATCTGCAAGTCACCCAGCTTTAGCCAAAGAAAATGAATAAATTATAGTATGTAATGTGTGAATTTGAATGAGCGACAGTGCCTGGTTATATGATATAACATTCTTCTGCATGTTTTCATGAGAGAATTTTTTTTTTTGAAGATTAAGGCAGAGTTTGTTAGAGAAGAGAAAGAACAGAACTCACAGACCAGAATCTGTGAGGGGCAAGAGAGCCCCGGAGAACTCATGGACTCCTGGCATAGAATCCAGGAGGGGCAAGAAGCTGGAAAAGAACTCAAGAACTCCAGACGTGGAGTGCCATGAGGGCCAAAGGCGCCGTGAGATTTACTTTTGAATCATTGGACTTTGATCAAGGCAGATTAAGCTCCACATTATGGCTGGGCCTCATCCGATCAGCTGAAGTACCAAGCAGATAAAACAATTGGCCATAGAATTTAAAAGACAGCCCTGCCTGCCTTTTACATTCAGCTAAACAGCCCACCCTGACGCCTTAGGTCTCATAGATCTCATAATCACAGGACTTAATCACTCAAAAAAAATCATATGGATATCAACACACACATATCCTATTGACTTTATTTTCTGACAAACCTCTGATTTTTTTCTATTAAATCACCAAAAGACACACTTTTGTGGTAGCAAATTGTCTGCATTTATGAAGGCATTAATAAATAAATCAATTTTAGTACAATCAATTGCTGATTTATTACCTATAACTAAGTCATATATTCAAGTTCTTTGTTTTGTCTGTTCAACTGTATTTCTCTCTCTCTCTCTCTTTCTCTCTCTCTCTCTCTTTTCTTCTTGTGTTTTCTTTGTAGTGCTTGGGAACAAAGCCCAACCACAGGGCTATACCCTTAACACCATTCTGTTGTATTAAAGAATCTGCATTTGTGGAAATTGGAAATGTCTGTTGGTCTTTATAAAAATTATAAAATTTCCTTACTCAGGATCCTACAGGCAACGGGACAGGAAACAGGCAACACTGGGCAGCTGCTAGTGTCCTCTGACAACTTCAACCAAGTCTCACAGGGCAGTTTTTCAGCATCTGATTTTTCTGATTTACTTGTTGCTCAGATAGTACTTAGGACTATAGTTAGATAACCTTAGACCAACTGTGGTCTTGTAAGAATGCTTCAATTTACCTGAAATGTCCAAAAGAAATTGTCCCAGGGGCAATTGACCTAGGTATAGGGAAGAAAATAGACTTTTGAAGATAACATTTTTTACTTCCCTGTGATTATTTCTTGGGGGGAGGCAATCTTGGTGATTGGTTATAAAATTTTAGTACTTCTCAAATTGAAGTGGTGTTTTCCAGATATATGGAAGGTCAAAGCTAAATGTAGTCTACTTTCCTTTACAATCAAATTTTCTGTATTATTGAAAATAATTCAATGATTCATGATGTATTCAGCCAGTATGTTAAAATTATTATTTTCTACTAAAATAAATACATTTTGGAGCAGAATGCAAAACTTGTACATTAAAAAAAAAACTTCTAAGGAAGTTTGTCCTTCCATAGTTGAGTGGCTTCTTGTAGGTTCCTAACCACCATCTAATGTAAGTTAATAACATATTCTCTACTGCCCTTGGCAAGATGCCTTTGATGGAAATTCTTTCAAAAGCATGGTCTTAAGATAGGCTGACTTTGAAAATGGAATCGGTCTGGGCATACATCAACAGACAAATGGCTGAAGAAATGCAGTACATATACACAATGGAACTTTATGTAGCCATAAAGAAAAATGAAATCACGACATTTGCAGGAAAATGGATGGAACTAGAAGTCATTATGTTAGGTGAAATAAGCCAGCTTCTGAAAGATAAATGTTGCATCTTTTCTCCTGTATGTAGAGACTAGATTTAAAATGTCCCATGTATGGTTAAAATATGTGTATATGGGTGGAGGGGGAATCACAAAACTAGAAAAGGATTATGAGAGGATATAGAAGGTAGAAGGAAAGAAGACAGAAAACAGTAAGTAATGTAGCATATGTGACGAGGAAGCAGAAGGAAGAAGGAAAGGAACCAGTCAGATGAGGAGAGGGAGTGCAGGAAAGGGGAAAGAATGACTGGAAATATAACGGTAGATAATTTATGCTAACCTAAAAAGTTAAAAAATAAAATAAAAAGTGCCAAGTATTAAAAACGGTGGAGGCAGGGGTTGGTACCGATTCTATTTGAGCCATCCAGTCTTGAATGAATTAAAAACAGGAAAAGAAAGAACCCTCTCAAAGAAGAGGCAAGAGGAGTGGAGGTCCGAGAGTAAAGCATTTTAATAACATCATTCTTGTTCTGTTTGGTTTTTGTTCCCTTTCTCCTCAAAGTCCCTTCTGGTAAGTGTTTCAGCTTCAGCCATCAGTGCTCGCTTGCAGAGCAGCTGTTCATGGAGAGCTTGGAATTCCGGGCGTCTGCACAGGTTTTCACCGCTGTTCCTGTCAGTGGCACCAGGAGAGGGCTTGGATCTGCCCAATTTCTCCAAAACGTGCTTTTTTGGCCCATTATCACATCTGTCACCTTATGTTGAGGTCTGTCATCTTTTTTCTTGCTTTAAGCAGCAAAGCACATTTACTCTGCAGTAGACACATCAAAAGCGAAAGCATTCAGGTCCAAATAACGCCGGGCTGTGGTTTTCCAAGAAGTCCACGCTTCTCGAACCTATAGCAAGGGAAACACAGGTCAGGATCTCGGAAGGCCTAGGAATGAGCAGCACAGGTGATTCCGATGACCTAACAGATCCTGAAACACAGAGAGAAATAGAATGGAAGAATGACCCCGAGCGGGGTTTGCTTTTCACACTGGTACTTCTCTGTTTGTTCTGATGCTCAGCCCTGTTGCAGATTTGTGCTGATATCGTAGGAATCCATGTGGTAGCCTCACTGCGCTACGGTCTGTGAGTTGATTACTAAACTACTCTACAGTGATCCTCGGGGTGGACACAAAAATTTCAGCTCCTGAGAAAGAAGACACAGTCTGCCAAGCCTTATGTAATTACTTAATTTGCCGAATAAACAAATGCCTTGTTTTAATACTTCTAAATTTTCTCTAAATTAGAGAAAAACAAGCATATAACTGGTTGTATTCTTCAGGCTGGTGGCTCTCATCAGCAAACACTGAATGGAAACAAGATGATTCAGGTAGACTAGTTAAAAACCAGCCATGCAGAGTAGGGACAGGAAGAAGCCTATGGGGAAACCGAGCCTTTCAGTGTTTTATAACTTTATAAAATCCTCATGATAGGGAGAGTCTGATATGACATAGAAAACAACAAAGAATCAATGACCAAAAGGATTAATTTAATAACTTGTCATATAGTTTTTTCCCCTAAATTGCAAGAGGGAAATTATGGGCAACTGACATTCTCAGGTCATTTATTATTTCACTAAGTCTAGGGCTTCAATGGTTTTTTTTTTTTTTCCTCAGAAAAGTAAACATGAGATAAAACTGGCTAATGCAAATTGCTTCTTTGTTTCTCTTGGAGTGGGAATGTGAACAAATAGGAAAATGCACAAAAGACTGGCAAATGGAAGAGCTGCATTAAAGGCTGGATGATTATCACAGAGGAAAATTAGCCAGCAAACCACAGAGAGTGCATTAATCTGGGAGCACTGCCCACTTATCCCCCTCCCCAAACAGTCAATAATGTGTTAAGCCTTGTAACGTGTAGCACCCATTTTGTTAGGTTCAAAGAATAATTACTTTGGTGGATAAGACATAAGCCTCACCTTTGTCATCCAGAGAGGGTGTGTACATAAAACTAATGCTTTCACTGTGACATTTGAGAACGATTCACATGTGAACAGCATGTGAGGTGTGTGACCAGGGAAGGGGCAGGGGAGAAAGAAACATAATTGCTTCCTGGAAAAGAAGACAAAAGAGCAGAGGACATTGGAATTCAGTGTTTAAGTAGATATTGTATCTATCAGGACACCAGGAAGAGGGAAGACAATACAGTTCAGAGAAGCTGGGGTAGGGGGATTCAGGCCAGACCACTGATAATCTGTTAGCCCACGCAATGCCAGTTTAAAAAGAGAAAGAATTGGGGCTGGAGAGATGGCTCAAGGGTTAAGATTTCATCCTGCAAACAGAAGGTCCTGAGTTCAGGTGGAAACAGCGGCAGCCCGCACTGCCGATCACGGTGGGCAAAGCCTGGAAAATCCCAGAGCGAAGCAAGAAGGAGGTAGCAGCAATCCAGGATGATTCCTGGAGTCACCCTTGGTCCTCCACAAGAATATACAGGGTCCTCTGATACATACGTTCCCACACACACATGCACACAAAATAAATAAGATATTAAAAAAAGAGAAAGGTTCATGTCTTTCAAACACTGATACCTGGTCAGCCAGTGGGACTCCCCACCCATGCGGACTCTGATCTGGATCCCAGTAGTCTTGCATGTACACATGTCTTTTGAGACGTAGGAACTGGTTTGCTGGGTCCTCCAACAAAAATGGTGCTCCCAAGGCTCCTGCAATTCAGACCAAGAACACAGAATCTTTTAGAGTACTGCATGGCACCTCATGTTCCCTCTAGAGAGGTGGGTACAGCTGGGGTCTTTAATCAGCTGGGGGTCCTGCGGTGAGGGACTCTGGCAAAACTAAGTCCTAAGACCATGGCTGACCCTTGTGGCTCTCTCTCTCATAAAACATCGGTCAGTGACTTTAAGGCCTGTCTTCCTCCAAATTAGAACACATCCTTCATGGTGAAAGAGATAGTTCTTAAACCTGACATGGTTGTTTAAATTTATAGTATTGATAGATCCATCATTAAATGAAAATAGTTTGCTTGTTAATTTCTTCATTTGGATAGATTGGTCTTAAACTTACTCTGCAGCCCAAGACAGGTCTTGAACTCAAGATCTCGTCTCAGCTTCCCCAGTAGCCAGGATCATAGGCCTGGGCTACTTACCTCAGCTTAGTTTATATTTTATATGTCCTAACCACAGAATTATGGAAACAAAAAGACAATTTTAATAATACAAGACACATATTTAGCTAGGTACGCTGTCATATAATGCATTTGGGAGGAGGATACAGGAAGATCATTCTTTCAATGCCAGCTTTGGCTACGAAGAATTTAAGGCCAGCCCCAGCTGCATGAGACCTTGTCTCAAAAAACAAGCAATAACCATGGAACAAGGAAAACAGACTTTTTAGGAATCTTGGAACTTTAACTTTGGTGTTGTATTATTGTGTTTCATTCCTGAGGGTAACAACCATGCTCAGAAATGCAACTGGAATCACTGAAAAAAACATAATTATGCTCTTTGTGGTAACAATATAAGTCAGTCTATCATTTGCGATTAGAAGCGTTTTGTACGAAGTGTAATTATAAGTAATGTGACATCAGGTGCTCTCCAGCCTCGTAATTAACAGAACTAATGACCAATGCTTTGTATAAAGCCAGGGTATAGTGAGCCAAAGACATAACCCTCCCCTCTACAG
The DNA here is from genome assembly GCA_023101885.1 of Typhlomys cinereus. NCBI lineage: Eukaryota > Metazoa > Chordata > Mammalia > Rodentia > Platacanthomyidae > Typhlomys > Typhlomys cinereus. The sequence goes on from JALPQD010000085.1 coordinate 7,144,659, forward strand.
TCATTTCTGATCCTTTGGGATCAAAGGTCAGCCATACACAGCCAGAGCAAGGCAGCGTGTGACTTGTCTATGCTGTGGCAATTTGAAAGAAGGCACTGCTGCGGAGCATCAGGACCCCAGGGAACAAACAGCTGTTTCCATGGTTAAGGCAACTACTTAACCTGTTCCTTGAAGGAAAGATTAGATTCAGCAAGGTGGCAGAAGGGACTGGAATTTTTTCCCCTTTAAACATTCTGTTTGTTTATTAAGGAGAGGCACCTATGCACCATGTGGGGATTTCTGGGGATTGAATTCAGGTCTCCAAGTTTGTACGTAAGCACCGTACCCACTGAGCTATCTTACCAGCCATTTTCTCCTCTTTAAATGGGAGAAATGATGGTGGCCAAAGCATTTTATTGGTAATTTGCAAAGCCCCATATCTGAAAACAATATTGGGGGCAGCAGTGATTACAAAGATGATTTTAATTGTTAATGTTCTTCCCGAACACAGTGGTGACAGGCACAAGTGGTAACTGCCTTAATAGATCTAATGCAACATTCTACAGTCTAACTCAATGTGTGCAGAAGTTACCCTCGCATGTAACCTAGTATGGGTGTTGAAAACCCTGCCTCCTACCAGTCACACACTTGTGCAATCTCCTCTGTGGTCTCGCAGGGTGAATCTGTGTAGCCCAGGACAGTGTGGAAATGCTGGCTTGTGAGTTTTTTATGGCCAGGACAAGAAAACAGTATAGTTTCTGCTGTACTCAAATGTGGATCCCCTGCTGTTAGAGAAACTAGAGCCATAATACCAGGATTCCCAAGCAGCCTGAAGGAGAGGTTCACACAACATGCCAATCAAAATCCCCAGCATCTCTGCCCTTGAGCTACCTGAGACCTAATGCTTTTGTCCAGTCAGGCCTTCAGATGACTGCAGTTCCTCTAGATGTCTTTATTTCGTCGTTATGAAAAAAACCCTACCCACAATCAAGGAGCCGAGTCACCTAACCCTGAGACAGAAGGAATGAATAAGCTGCCAGGGTTTGGGAAAATTAGCTGCAGAGCAGTGGATAAGTAGTCCACAGGCACCTACAGAAGTCAAGAAAAACTGCCGATCATCGATGGTGGATTCAGGGTGAGCAAGGGAGACCCAGAGGGCACAATATCCTGAAAGGAATTCACTCTCAGAGGCATGCGGATCTTGAGCCCTAAGACCTTCTCTTCCCCCAACTTAGTCCCTCTGTGATAATGTTCGTGTGGTTTATATTACCACATATATTACCACAAATAATGTTGACTGATAACCAACACATGTATATGAAGAGAGGCAATAAGCCATCTCTGCCATTGAGAAACTCATTATAGTCAGAGTTGGGTACGAATGTGTTCGGATTGACCATCTACAATGGCTGTGATAACTTTTATTGTTGTTGCTTATTTATTCTCACTATGTAGACAAAGTTGGCCTCAACCTCACAGCGGGCCTTCCAAGTACTAGGAAGCAGACAAGCACCCCCACACTTGCCTGTAGAATATAAGTAATTATGATATAGCATGGAGGCTTTCCAGAGAAGCTGCTTTGAGTTGAGTTGCGGTACACCATAAGGTCTCAGAATCTCAGCAGAAGAGCTGTGTATTAGGGGCTGAAGAGCCTGAGAATCAAGGGACAGACAGGCCAGTGACTCAGGCTCATCGCTTCATCAAAGCAATGGAAAGGAGAGACCATGGTGCAAATGTTTTCAGAGACCATTGAAAGAGCAGCTGCAGCTCCAGCCAAGGGACTTTTACGGCCATGCTGAGGTGTTTGAGTTTTATCCTACAAATACCCAATGATCATTTCTGAACAAGGAAATGAAGGGCCAAATTTACTTTTAAATATTTCTTATCATCACAAGAATATACAAAAATGACCACCTGAGCTATATTGGAGGGTACATTTCAGTGGCACTAAATATGTTCATGTTTTGTTACCATGACCGTTGTCCATTATCCCAGACAGAACCTCAATATACTTTAACAGGAACTCCCAACTTTACCAACTTTCAGCTCCCTGTGACCACTGTTCTCTTTCTATCATTAAGAATATGTATTCTATGTACCTCAAGTAAAGGAACTAATGGAACATTTTCTCCTTATTTCACATAGCAAAGTGTATTCAAGGTCCATTCATGTTGTGAAGGGTCCACAGATCATTGCTTTCGAGACTGCATAATACATTCTCTGAACATGCCACATCCTGTCTTCCCCTTTTCATCAGTGGTGCAGAAGATGGGTGGAAAAGGAAGAGTGCAGATCGGGGAACACAAGGTTGGGAGCAGATGAGCAACAATGACAGCCGGGTGACAGTGGGAATGGGAAGCATGATCAGTTTGGAGAAAGTTAAAGGCAAACAGCTCTTGACTCTATTTTAAATGAGAGGTGATGTTTCAGCACTTTAAGAAGTCTTTCTAAAGAAAGGTGTTAGTCATAGTGTAATATATGTACATGTTATAATCATGTTTAGAAAAGATGCTTTTAAAACAAGGAAGGTTGTTATGCAAACTTGAATCTGACACATCAACAAGTAATAAAGATTTCTAAATAATGTTATATAGGAAATAGTTTTCAGGTAGCTAAAGAAAGTAGAGTAATTGCTGGACACAATGACACTCAGAATTATCTGAAAACAAAACTCACATTGCACAGTGCAATTACCCTGGTGTATTCTACATTCTGAGGATAAAAGGAGCTATTACATAAATCTTGGCAAATAAGCATGCGTTAAAATATATGCTGTTACTATTTTAAGCTCTAATAGTTCTATCTTTTGTAATGCTCTTTTTCTTCATGGGAAATGTTTTACTGGTACAATTTCCTCTCCCTCCCCAGGCAAAACACCTATCTCAGCATCATAGGCCCGGCAGGCATTCAATGAATATTAATTGATGGTGATAATGACATGACGTTACCCAGGAGAGAGACAAAGAGTGGTATTTCTTATCCGACAGACATTACAAATGGGGACATTGACACACAGGGATAAAGGGCCTCACTCAAGGTCACGAGTCACTCAGCGGCTGGGCTGAAAAGGAATGTCAGTCACATAGGAGGGTGTGCTGTGTCATCTTTAAGAAATTTCCCCTTATTTTTTCTCATTTTGCCTGATCAGCTTTGAAAGTGAGTGGGAGTAAGAGCAGGGTTTTGTGTTTGTGACTCTGTAAGTATTGCCACAGTTTGAAAATTAAATCCCGAGTTTTGCCGACTTTCAAATGAGTGGGTTTTAGTTTTGCTTTTTTTTTTTTAAAATGCAGTCCATATCAGCCAGGTCAATGCCTTTCTAACACTTTATGATGAGCAATATGTTATCTTTCTCTCTCCCTGACTCTTAATAGGTATGGATTTTCTCATCCTCTGTCAGTCTTTAGGTTCAGCCTAAAAATTTCTCAAGTGTCTTCTGGAGAAATTCTGAAAACAAGAGACCCAACTCAGGGTGTGACTTTGCTCAGTATCACCACACGAACTTAGCAGAGTGAAAGATTGTAGTTATTCCCGTCCCTGTTGGCAACCAATTTTTACATGAAGCCACTTCTTATTCCCTTACCTCCTTTCTGCTGTCAAAGGAGACTGAATTCCGTGTTTGTAATATCTCTTTCCAGCTGAATTGCTCTGAGCTGGAATGTATTCGTAATAAATAGGTCACTCATCAGAAACTACTTTCTGTGCATGACATCATGTGGAAGTATACAGAATAAGGAAGTGGGCCATTTCTCACAAACAGAAATAAAGAAGGAGTGGTTATAACAGACTTGCCCAATAATGAAACACAACCAGAGAGATGTGTCCATGCCATGCACAAAAGGACAACATCTAAAGTAGAAGGCAGGGGCTGGAGAGATGGCTCAGGGGTTGTGACTCTGTCTCACAAGCAGAAGGTTCTGAGTTCGGATCCCAGGTCCCACATTAAAAAAAAATCAATTAAAGTAGAAGGCAAAGACAGGAGGATGAAGGAGCTTGCTGGCTAGTCACTTCAGTTCCAGCATCAGTCAGAGATCCTGTATCAAACTAAATGGAGACCAATGCACCAGTTTACTTTCACCAGACCTCTATAGTAGCCAGTCTAACAACACAGGAGCAGAGAATATCCCATCAGACATGACAATATTCCAAGAGACTGAATGGGACTGGGCTAGACCAAAGAAGAAGAGTCTCTATATTCTACAGTCTACCCACTGGTGGGCCATTTGCACCGTGATGGGGTGCCCAAGCACTAATTAGTGCAGGCATCCTAGAGGTAACCCATTTTTATATGCAAGAAAGGGAGAAAAATGAGAGGGAGGGGAGAACGGGAAGGGTGGGAAAAGATGTGGGATACAGGTAGGTAATGGAAGATGAAAACATATAAATTCAGGGTTAATGCAATTTAAAAACAAAGTTAGCGTATATTAAAAAATCAAATGGAGAACTACCAAAGAAAACACCAGATTATGATCGAGTATCTGTCAATTTCTTCTCTGTCATGACCTTCAACATCCAATGAATGTCTCTGTGAAAAATAAGGTGGGATTTCATGGGGACCAAAAACATAAAGTCAAATACATGAGATTGGATTACTAATTACTTCCCTTCATACTTTAGGGTAATGCTGACATATTTGGGGTTCCATGGCATCTGATAGTAGAAATGGAAGATGAGAACTGTTGATTCTCCTCAAGTTATAGTGCCAAGGTGGTAAAGGTCAGACATTCAGCACTCAGTATAAGCATTAAAAGAATGATGCTTTTTCAGTTTGGTACTTTTGTTGGATTGAGGGAGACAGAAGGGTCCTGGGAACAGAGAAAGGGGGTCTGAACCACAGGACCATTTTTCTCATTCTATTAAAATGTTTATCAACAGATGTGTTGTAGGTGAATATTTAGCTGAGAAATCTCAGCTTTGTAGACTTTAGAATTCCTCATGTGTTGGTATCACTGGAGTGGAACTGAAATGTTTCCATAGTTCTTGACACACTCAGCAGCATGTGCAGACACACGCATGCCTCACAGTTTTCTTGGATGTGTTTTGAGGTCTGACAAGGTGGTCCTTAGTTCTTAGTCATAGGGCAGGGAACTCTGCAAGGCAGCATGTCATGAGCTGCCCCATTATCTCCTGGGCCACTGTCTGTGTGTGTGTGGCTGGCACCTTATCTTCAGGGCCACAGCAGATTGTGCCACATGGGCGGGAAAACTCTTTTCCTTAAACATCCAAAGTACTCAATGAATCTAGTGTTTAGCAAGGACTATTGCTAAACCACCCCTCTTAACCAAGTTATTTCTTAGTTTATTCTACCTTTGCACATGTGTGTGTGAGAGAGTGTGTGTGAGTGTGTGTGTTGTGTGAGAGAGAGTGTGTGTGAGTGTATAAGGGTACTTGGGTGTATGTATAGCTGTGGAGGCTCAAGGGTGACAAGGGGAACCGTCTAGCATTGCTCTACCTCCTTACTGCTTTGCTCTGGGATTCCCAGGCTCTTCCTTGTAGGTCCAGAATTGGAGGCCAATGCCATATCTACCCTGAATTTTTATGGAGAGCTGGAGATCCGGTCTCAGGTCTTTTTCTGGTAAAGCAAATGTTTTAACTGCTGAACCATCTCCCTAGTTCCTCTACACTTTGCTTAAAAGCACCTGTCAGTCTTATGCCAGGCATTGATGGTCCATATCTGCTCTCCCAGCACTTGGAGACTGACACAGCAGCCCCTCTCACTTCATAGAGTTCCAGTCCAATCTGGGATGTTTTGAATAATGAATAAAATTTTCTTAAATGCAATAGAATATGTGGGATTAAGAATACATTTTATAAAATAACCGAAGAATTTTTATCAGAACATACAGACTTTCCAAGAAACTAGAGACTTTCAAAGAAGAAGGGCTGAAGGCCTGACAGGGTCATGGAGAAGAAAATATGAGATTAAAGGTCCTGTCCAAAAACAAGTCAAAATGAAAACTCTGTCAAGAAAGATATACACTGGCTATTAAGTGTGAGTTAAAACCAACAGCTGGAACAAGGAGGGAACAAAGCAGAGCCAGGGTGGTTATTTTTATTTTTTGCCCTGTTGAAACCCAATGGATAGCCTTTATGGATAGATCTGATCACAGGTCAACGACATGGGCATGGACCTCTAGATCATTCTATACATGGGTCAACTCAAACTGTCAATCAAAGCAGAAGGGCATGACTGCCCAGGAGAAAGAAAGCTGGTTTTTATTTGAGCAGAGTGATGATGATGAAAACTATCTTTTAAAATATGCAAATCTCACTGCAATTATGTATATCTCTACAAGACCTTCAAGGGATTTGTCCTGTCACCATTTCATGATGGAAAGGGAAAGATCTCAAGAGGTTCCATAGCTTCCTGGGAGACTGATAAGGGCTAATGCTGAAGGGGAGGAAACGGAAGATGCTCTCCTCAATAATACGCCACTAACATATGATGATGTATGATTGATGCTCCAGCAAGTACTCAGGTGTATCAGGCAAACCAGATGAAACCTGGTAGAACGTGGAATGGGTGCCGCATAGACCAAGTGGCTGACTATGTGACATGCACATGTCTCTTCTCTAAGTGCCCAGTTTTCTTTTGGCAAATTGGGAGGCACAGCGCTGCTTTCCAGAGTGACCAGAAGAATCGAGATAAGAAAATATAGAAAGCCCTTGACACAAGAAAGGAATTTCAGATAAGATATTTGCTGACTTTCATCTAAGAGGACACAGTTCTTGACCTAAATGTTTAAAGAAGAAATATTCAGTTTCTAGACCAAATTATGGCACTTACATGTCTAATTCTCTCAGTCTGAGGAATGTGTCTAAGTTTCCATTTTGAATAAAAATCAATAAGAATTTTGGAAATCTGTTTATAGGTTTAATTAAGAATTTTGGAAATCTGCTTATATGTTTAATAATTCAAGGAAACTTTCAGATCACTTTTTTGGAAATGGATAATGAGTCCTTCCCCCTACTGACTTTAAGTCAGGCTCCAGAGGTGAATAATTAGATAACTAACTAATCTGTAAGAAAAAAACCTTTAAAATTTGTTTATTTATCATTATTAATGTGTGTTATGTATGCATATGTGTGTATGTGTGTGTATACATGATATAATGTGTATATATTAATACACACACACACACATACACACTCCACATGGAGGTCAGAGAATAACTCTGAGGAATTGGTTCTTTCCTGCTACTGTGGGTTCAGAAGATCAAACTTAGGTCCTCAGATTTGTAAGGCAAGTGTTTTTATCCACTGAGTCATCATGCAGGTGCAAAAGACACTTTTTTAAATAATAGAAATAAACTTCTACAATTTGTGTTTAACTTATTTACTAAGACTATCTCCTGGAATGTGCAGATTGCATTTTTTGGGTTATTGTTTCCTTTTTGATTTTTTAATTCTTTTATTTTTTTTTATTTTTCTACTTTTAGAAGCATATTGAATACTCCTCCCTGTTTCTGTCCCTTCCATTGCCTCCTTTCCCTTTTTCAATCCTTCCTACTCCCTCCTATCCTCCTACCGGTCAGCTTCTTTGGACCCCAGGGTTCATTCTGGTTTATCTACTCTTTTGGGGGTTCAGGCTTCTGTGGCATATCAAGTTGCCTCTCTTCAGACCACCCCCCTGACAGGGGTATTTCCCTTCATTCACCCAGGTTTAGACTCCAAAGTTTCCACTGTATGTTCTTATCTTTCTTGAATTTCTAGGTAGTCTATGGGGGCATGTTCGTGTATTAGTTATTATGCCGGTTTGGGAAGGACAAATCTAGCTGTAATGAGCTCTTAGATGTAGCAGTTCTTGAATGACTGTCATGTCCAACAATGAATCTTCCCATCTTTAGGTTCTTACAATCTTTCTGCTCCCTCTTCTGCAAGGTTCCCTTAGAATGGGAAGAGATTAGGTTGGTCTGATTTTGGGTGAGCCTTGCTGAGTCATTGGTACTCTGCATTATGGCTGGCCGTTGCTGTCTCTGCTTTTCTATTTCCCTACCTAGGCTGCATCCTGTTAAGGTATTGAGATCTACTTCTGTTGTAGAAGAAGACTTCTAGGCTGAGTGCTGAGTGTTCTTCAAATCTATGGGTGTAATAACAGCTATTAACAAAGCAGTTTGATATATTTCTTCCTACCTATAGGTTCATTGACTATTTTCCCTATTTCCTTCCCTTTTTTAGGTTCTTGTTCTAGTATTTTTAATTATTTTTTATCCCTTGACACTTTCATCAGGCTGCATTCTTAAACGAGTAAGGAGGTGAGAAGGAAGCAAAGAAAGTGGATTTCACTTATTACTTCTTATTCTGCAATTACATGATTTAGAAGTCAGTTCAGCTAGTTATTAGTGCAATGAGCAAGCATGACTCTGAAGACTTTCATTCCCCAGCCTGCAAGTGGACAGGCATCTTTCCTAAGACTAAAAGAGTGAGCTGACCCCTCACAATTGCTTCCCTAGTCTTAGTTTCTAGTTCTCAACTTGTTTTCCCTTGAACTTCAATCATATAACTGTATTTCCTTTTTTAAAAGTGAAGCCAGTTGGGGCTGGAGAGGTGGCTCAGGGGTTAAGCCTCTGCCTTGCAGGCGGAAGGGCCTGAGTTTGGATCCTAGACCCCACATATAGACGACAGGCAGAAGCCGGGGCGGCCTGCGTTTCTGGTCCAGGTAGGACAGAGCCTGTGAATCCCGGGGCAGAGTAAACAAGGAGGTGGAGGCCGTCCATGGTGGTTCCCGAATTCGTCCATGGTTCTACAACACGTACACACACACACACACATACATACACATACACGCACACATGCATACGTGCACAATTGAATAAAAAAAAAAGTGAAGCCAGTCAAATTAGTAGTTCTATATGTAGATACAGGTCATGGTTTGAAATGCGTCACCTTAGGCTCATGTGTTTGAGAAGGTCATGACACTTTTAGAAGGTGTAGCCTTGCAGGCAGAAGGCAGTCACAGGGGGTGGGCCTTAAGGTTGGTTAGCCTCACTCTGCTTGAGTTGGTGAGTATGCTCTTGAGCATGCATGCAGCAACTCTCTGGCTCCGTGAAGAATGTAACTTAGCCCATCGGCAGTTTCTGCCAGCCAGCCACACCTTTCCTACCCTAAAGGACTAATTCTCCTCAGAAACAGTAAGCCGAATGAATCTCCCTTTCTCGCTTAAGTTTCTTAACTTTGGACGTTCTCTCATAGCCACAGGGAAGAGTAACCAGTACAACATATTTGCAGTATAATGCTTAGGAATAAATGATTAGCTAAAGACATCTTCAAATATGCATAACCTACCTCTGTCTACCTGTTAGAGTGGCTTCATGTAAAAAACAGATCTTAGTTTTTTTTTTTAAAATTATCAAACATGATAGAATTGCAACTTTTTATCTATCTATCTATCTATCTATCTATCTATCTATCTATCTATCTATCTATCTATTTATTTGTGTGTGTGTTTGTGTGTGTGTGTATAGCAGAGGGCATTGTGCGTGCCTGTGAAGGCCCAAGGGTGATTGCTCTTCCTCCTTACTGTTGTGCTCTGCCTTTCTGGGACAGAAATGCAGGCCACTATCATTTCTGTCTCTCATTCTTATGTGGGATCTGGTATCCAAACTCAGGTTTTTTGGTTTGTGAGGCAAGATTTTAAACCCTGAACCATGTCTCCAGCCTTGTAACTTAATTTTGATTAAATATCTTTATTAGTGGTATTTTCAAATCATACGGTTTAACTGAGAAGATATGTGTATCTTTGTAAGTATTTCCATCAGTTTGTGTTCCAAGTAACTCAAATGACACCTCAGTTCAATTCTGATGTTAGCCCCAGATTTCCTGGGTCAGTTTGGCAACAAATCTCCTGGACTTGGCGCCTTTCTTGGTCTACTTTCCAAACATCACCTCTCTTGAGCTGTAGCTCAGAGAAGGTTAATGAATTCAAGTTTCCAAAGTACTCCGAGGTCTCCTTATAATGGTACTGTGTGAGTTCTGCAGTTTTGAAAAGATATTTAAATCTGTTCTTTGTTCAAGGACAGCAGAACACTTTTTTGGCGGTAGAAATTGAATAGACTTAGCAAGAACAGCATATTAATATGCTAAAGCACAATTAGGAATAGAGCAATCACGCACTCACGATTAACATTAACCTGTTCAAAACCACAGCATGGTACTTTTGTCTGCCTTCATCAATGCTTTCAAGGTGTATAGATAAGAAAGATTTGCTCATTTCTTCAAAAAGTTACAAAGGGTTATCAAACTCGATAGCTGTACAAGATATGATAAACACAAAAGAAGTAAGCTCTTACCTAGAAGCAATGTTGAACACACGACTACTTGAAGCAATTTATAGGCCATGATCCTGTTTGGGAAAGAAAAGATTTATTTACTTTCATATAGCCCAGACAAAGCCTTAGGGCATAGCAGACCCCTTTTTGAGGAATACAAAGCATATGCTGTGTACCTGAATGCCCGTGAGCTGAAAGAAGTCAGAGCCAGGTTCTTTCTTGACATAGCTGTTTTATATATCTTCTGTGTTTACCCTTTGGACTTTTTACAAGCTATACTTACAAGACTAATTCAACCGCATGCACACGCGCGCGCGCGCACACACACACACACACACACACACACACACACACACACACACACACACTCTCTTATGTAATGTAAAAAAAAAAGATGGAAAAGTCAGATCACTCATATACTGCTAGTGAAAATTTAAAAACAGGTACAGTCACTTTGAAAAATAGTTTGGAAGTTTCTTAAAACTTACCACATGCAATTTGCTGTTCAAATTCAGCAGCTGCACTACTAGACACTTATCAAAGAGTTGTGAAAACTAGTGTTCACACAATAACTTGACTAAGAATGCTTGCAACAGTTTTATTAGCAGTGGTCAGAATTTGGAAGCAAACCAGAAAAATATTAAATTACAGCACATCTAAATCATGGATTACTATCACCAGTAAAAAGAATTATCTGTGTGTACTTTAACAAAATCTTGAGGGATTTCAATGATTGTGTGAGATGGTCATGTATCTGTGGGGTTCACTTATATGATTTTCTTGAACATTAAACAGTTATGGATATTATAAACACATTAGTGGCTTGCAGGGTTTTAGGGAAGAGCTGAGAGAAGGTAGGTAACACAGTTTATAGAGGGAAAATACAAGGGATCCCTGTGGTGATAGATATCTTCCATATTTGGAACATAAAAATAATAAAGTTAAATAAAATGAAATATTTCTCACGCATAACCACAAATGAATTCATATAGAGCTGAGGAAGCCTGTGAGATGCTAGATTACATCAATGTTAATACAGTCATTTTGTATAGCATATTATACTGTGATTTTATATGATATTGCCATTAAGAAGATCTGGGTAAAGCTTGGTAGGGAACATATGGCTTTCTTGCATTAGTTCTCACAAGTATACGCAAATCTGCATATAAGGAAATGAAGTTTATTAAAAATAGGAAATATTGAATTGCATTGCAAAATTTGTTTCCAACAAAAGAACATTATGGTAAAGTCAGCACTCTATTTTCACATTTAAATAAATTGTTCTCTTGGTGGCATGATGAACAGTTAATTCAAGGAATTCTTCATTAGATATAATTTGTTTTGTACAGCAAATTATATGCACAGTATTGTTAAAATTTGTAATCAGTCATTAGCTATAAAGATATAAAAGCGAAAAGCAACCTTTCCCATGCTTGCCTGAATTGTTCAGTGTTTGGATCCATAGATGGAGTCACCTCTCTGTTAGTTTGTGTATGAAAAGCTTGGAAGAAGGAGATCTGAAAACATGCATAATGATCTTTGAAGCCAAGCCCACTTGTTCATATGCACAAGATTCTGTAGGTCTCCTTTTTTTTTTCTTTGAAGACAGGTAAAATTTTAGTAGTGTCACAAACTCAATAATCACTGGAGGCTCAAAGGGAAACACTTTTTCTTGACTTTAAGGCCATGTAATGAGAAAAAGAATTTTATCTTTCCTGTCTTTCACTTCAGTCATTTTTCAACTGGCAAATTTAAAATGTGACTTCTCTGCAGAAGAGATGAGATGGGGTCCCAAATGTGACGGGACCATTCTTTCTGACATCTTCATCTCTGTAGTACCCAGGTTAGGTTTCCCAGCAAGATGATTGCGTGTTGTATATTTCAATATCCCAGGTAACTTAACAAGCTTCCTGAAGGTTACAGCAGTATCTCGCTTCTATTTCTATGTCTTCATCACATGTGTACATGCCTGTCACATAGCAGTCCTCAATGGATATTACTGGACTTAAATCACCTGATTTGAATTTAATTAAACTGCCTTAAATTGAGTCAAAATTTGCTGTATAGATCTGTCACTTTAGGGCCTTATGGCTGCGCAAAATGAGCATAATGTATCAGTTTGGTTTTTATGTGGAGGGTTAAGCTTTAAATACTTATTTTCCTCAGAGCTTATCTCATCTTATGATCTCTGGGAAAAAAAGAAGCTGGAATCCCCAAGAATCAGCAATCTTAATTATAAAGAAATCAGAATGCGCTTTGAAATGAAATTGGAACATCCATCCTTGGGAAATGGAAAGATCAAGTGGTAAGAATTGCAGAAACTCTTCAGCGGCCTGTTCACAACTTCGATGCTTTCTCCTTAGAAATCATGACTTTCAGAGATGAGAGAGACCTGGGTTAGCTCCTCTGTTCTCTTCCATCTAACTGCATGGCAAGTGTGCAATCAGGCCCATAATATTAAAAAGATTCTTCTTTTTTTATTAAACAAGAAAAATTCAAAGGAGGGAAAATTTCCTTCTGCCAAGGGGCAAGCTGAATTTGTGTCTGTGCTGAATCATGCCACCAGCGTAATCAGACTCCATAAACTGCAAAGCCCTGGAAAATGCTGTGCTTGTCTATGAGGTTCTGATAAGGCATCATGTAGGGTATGGTGTGGCCTGGCCTGATGCCAAAGCCTGGGCAACAGTGAAAGGTGGAGGGTCAGCTTGGCTGAATGTTGTACTGACCTTTCAACTGCAGTCAACAGCTGGAAGTTAGTCGAGATTCTCAGAGAGCTGCCGTGGGAGCAAACATTTTAGCAGAGCACCTGGTAATGGAATCGTTGGTAAACCAGTGTATCTTTGGATAGAGTTTGACCATAATTTATGCTGTGGGTATCCTGCAGCTGAGGGAGTATCCCACAAGACTTGAAGCTGTGGGCTGACATTTCAGCCAAGAACGACAGAGCATTCTGAGAATGAATCCAGTTTCTGTAAAGCGGAGGGACACGGCATCACATTCAAACCAGACTCTTGCAATACAGAAACTGCCTTTGAATTATTGTAGATGTGAATTACTTATAGAGTATACTTTTGTCTCAAAAGTAGAGCTTTGTGTTTTCCTTTTATTCTGTTTGTGAATAAAGCAAAGACTGCTGAGGAGAGATGGAAGATACAGTCTCTCTTTGACTTTTCCCCTGCACTCAAATACTCCATTTCGCTCTTGCCATTCCTGTCCATCAAGATTTTATTGCTGATTCTACCACAGCAGTGGGACACATATCTCCTATGCATCAATGGCAGGAACAGGCATAATTTGAAGAAATAAGCTAAAATTTTACAGGAGTAGATTCTATCCTTGCATTAATTTCTGGTATGTTTGCTACAAATTTATAAATTAGCTGCAATCTGAGAAGCCTAAACTTTAATATCAAGTGGAAATTATTGTTAGGATTTATATTATGGGGCCTGGGGTGATGACTCAGCAGATAAAAGTACTTGCTGTGCAAGCCTGGGGCTCCGAGTTTGATCCCCAGAATCCGTATGAAAGTTGGATGCACAACAAGAATGCTTGTAGTCCCAGTGCACCCTGTGGGGAGGTGAGAAACAGAAAATGAACTCTTCAGCCAGACATTCTTCAGCCAGTTAGTCTCTTGAACAAAGAGACTGTGCTTCAGAGAAGGGGGAGGTGAAACCCCATACGTGAGGTTGTTCTCTGACTCCGCATGCCAGCTATAGCATGCATGCACATGCATCATACACATGTGCATACATGTCCACTAATATACTACACATGTACGCATGCACACAGAGAGGCAGATACACAGACTCTCTCTGTCTCTGTCTCTGTTGCTCTCTCTCTCTCCCTCTCTCTCCTCTCTCTCTCACAGAGCTTCCATCATGGACTTTCTCTTTAATAGAGGTAGGTAGGTCATGTTTTTGGGAATATTTGATCAGAGGAAAAGAATCACGTCATCTGTGTTGCTCGGTTATCTTTTTTTTTCTTTCTTTTCTCCCTTCTATGTGTCAACTTATATGCCACAGAACAGTATGATAAGGCAAAACATTGAGGATTCAGTAGAATCTGAATACATTTCATATGCCTTTGTTCCAAGTGCTACAGTTAGTTACAAGGGGTAATAAAATTGTTTCTAGGGTAGCTGACAATAATTGTGAGGAAACATTTTAGTGAGAGGAGTTGGTGTTTCCTGTGAGGACAACTGAGTTAGGTGAGGTTCCTAGATAGGAAAAAAGGATCAAGATCCTGAATGTCTACCAAACATTGGGCAGGCCCTGCCTACAGTCATCACAACAGTGAGCAGTCCGTCTCCTCTCATACTTGAAACAGTCTCCTGTTAGGGAACATTGGGCCAAGTTGTTTGTAATCCCAACACTTGGGAAGCTGTCCAAGGAGGATCACAAGTTTGAGGACCACCTGAGCTACACAATGTGATACTGTCTTAAAGAAACCACATGGAAAAGTAAAAAAGAAAAAGAAAAGATGTTCCTGTGACTGAATTGCTATAACTGTGATGGCTTCTTTCATTTGTCACTATAAACACATTGGAGTAACTTAAAGGTGTTCATTAATACACAATGTGCACAGTCTAGAAGTCTCAGGCAACATGTCGATCTGCTTTATGATGTATATGGTGCTGGAATCACACAGCTTCTTGATGAAGCTTTGAGGGAGTGATTGCCAAGACATTGTTCTCATTACTCACTGAATAATTGATAGGGAACAGCATATGACATTTATTGAGCATCGGCAATGTGCTACTGGATTACCGAGCACGGAAATATCAAGAGGGTCCTTCCCGTTTGGCTCATTGTCAAAATGCAGCCTGCCATTCTTGAAGTCACTCGTGCTTTACTAAGCCAAAGGCAAAGAAAGATTTCCAGAGATTCATTGCAGAAAGGAAGGGAATGGATTTTCTCTGCAGGTATCCCTGCAGGATATTAGTACTAGTTACTGTGGGAGGCAATCGGCTCCCACAGCTCTGGTAATATCACAAGATAAACTTGATCACGGAGGATAGTTTGAAATAGAGGGTGCGCTGTTACTGATGATATTTTCTCCTCCTGCACCCTGTCGTTGAGCTTTCATCAGGGTGGCTTAGACTAAAAAAAAAAAAAATCAAGTGCATGTATGACTGATACCTAGAAAACAAGGTTTGGATTCTCCAGATAAGCTTAGCTTGATTTATTGCTTATTTTTTATTCCATTCTCATGTGTATGTATGTGGGATAGTATGTGTATACATACATGCTGGTATGTGGGGAGAAGGACCCTGTATGGATGCTCGTGCATGTGAGTTCCTATGTGTGTGGAGTAACATCGTTTAAAATGATTTAATGTGTTTCTTGAAACTCCAGGAAGACAAGATAACAGTCAAGGGACATGGGAACAGTACATGAAAATCAAACGCCACAGCTGGGGAGGAGGATTGTGGAGAAAAACTGAGAATTCTCAGTTGGAAGGAAGATAAAAGAAGTTAAACAGGGTGTGAGATAGCTCAATGAATAGTGGCGAGATAGCTCAGTGAGTAAGTTGTCTACTTGCAAACCTAACTACCTGAGTTTGATTCCTGGATGTCCACATAGTGGGAGGAAATTTGTCCTCTGACCTCCACCCATACATCATGCATCACGCATGTGTTATCTCTCTCT
The DNA here is from genome assembly GCA_023101885.1 of Typhlomys cinereus. Taxonomy (NCBI): domain Eukaryota; kingdom Metazoa; phylum Chordata; class Mammalia; order Rodentia; family Platacanthomyidae; genus Typhlomys; species Typhlomys cinereus. The sequence goes on from JALPQD010000085.1 coordinate 7,160,551, forward strand.
CTCCTCTCATAATTAAAATATTTTAAAAAGAAGAATTTAAAAGGATGGCAGAAGCTTGGCGTGATAACATGGCAATCATCCCAGCATTTATGAGGCTGAGGCAGGAGGATCACTTGTTGGAGGCCAACGTGGATTACAAGGCAAGGCATTACTTCCAAAAAGCCTCCTTCCTCCAAAAAATGAGGATAGAAAATACTTTGTATTGATTTCCAATGATGGGCGTTAGGTAGTTTCATTAGCTTGTTAGGGCTGTCTTAAAAAAAATACCACAAACTATATATTTCTCACAGTTCTAGAGGCTCCAAGCACAAGATCACAAGGTTGATCTCTGTTGAATTTACTTTTACAGATGTGAGACAATACTCCCACACAACCAACTTGAAGGAGAAAGGGAATATTTATTTGGCTTATGGCTCTAAAGTAGATATCTTTCATTTATGGTGGGGACTGAACAGCAGAAGGCAGAAGCAGCAGGTCAGGTCAGATCTCCACAATAATCTTCAGGAAGGCAAAGACACCAAAAACAAACAAAAAGGAAGCAGGTCTGTGCTGCCAAACCTCAAGGCCGACTGCCTCCAAGTGATATATATTCCTCTAGCAAAGCTCTTCCTCTCAAACGTTATCACCAGCATAGGACTCAAACATAGGAGCCAGAGGGGGTCAACACACATTCAAAGTATGACAAGTCTCCTGTGAGGGTTTATTTTTTGGGAGGGGGGGGCGCGGGGCTTTTTGGCTGTTCTCCTGCAACCTCTTCAGGTAAGAGCTTGTTTGCATCCCTGGTATTGCTGTCCACCTCTTATAAGGACTCTTGTCAGGTTGGATTAGGGCCCATTGCAGCATTATAATGCAATTGTTCCTTTAAATGCTGCTCTTCAAATATTCATATCACTTTTTTTTAAAACTTTTTATTTTTGTGAGACAGAGTCTCACTTATGGAGCCCTGCCTAACTTGGAACTTGCTATGTGGACCAGACTGACCTCACACCAGCAGCAACTGTCCTGCCTCTAAGATTACAGGCATGCAGCACCAGGCCCTCTGCCCAATGTGAATTTTGAGAGAAGCGGCAGGCAGAGGTTTAGAAATGAAAGGGCCAGGGTCACTGCGGTGGCATCTTCACCCGGTGTGTCCTGGTGGTCAGAATGCCCCTTCGGTGTCAATCATCCTTGAAGTCACACTAGGTTCTTCCAGTAGTCCTAGAAATCAAAGCGCCAGGAACTCTCCAAATTGCTGCACGTGAATCTGACAAAAAGTGTGTATCCTCACAAGATCCCGGCTTTGTTATATTGTTTGCACCATGCTTTTGACTTCACTGGGGTGCAGGGCCGGATGGGAGGTTTTTCCAAAACACCATGAAACGCTATACCCCAGAAAAGGGGAAACTGGTCCATGAAAAGACTTGATATGGGGAAAGGATCATCTTACCATTATGAATAATTCACCCACATCATGAACACTCATAAAAATGAAAAGAAAGAAAAAGCATTTACATTACAGAACTCAATGGGTTGCTAGTTGTATGCTTACTATATACAAAATAAGCTTCTACTTTAACTGCGTTTTTAAAATTTTTTTTTATTATTCAATTGTGCGTGTATACGTGTGTGTGTGTGTGTGTGTGTGTGTGTGTGTGTGTAGAACCACGGACGAATTCGGGAACCACCTTGGACCGCCTCCACCTCCTCCTTGTTTACTCTGCCCTGGGATTCACAGGCTCCGCCCTACTAGGACCAGAAACACAGGCCGCCCCCATTTCTGCCCGGCGTCTATACGTGGGGCAGAACTCTGGGATCCGAACTCAGGACCTTCCGCCTGCAAGGCAGAGGCTTAACCCCTGAGCCACCTCTTCAGCCCCTACTTTAACTGCTTTGGACGGGCATTTTTTCCTTCAAGAAGACAACTTCATTTCACAACAGTATCAAAGACAGGATGCTCCATATATGGGTGGGTTTGCTTCTTTCAAATTTTCTTTATAAAAACTGAGTGGCTTATTTTTTTTCTCCCTTCTTCCCTCCCTCCCTCTTTCCTTCTTTCCTGACTGGGTAGGTGTATGTCCCTATGGAGGACCAAGGGTGACTTTGGAAACCATCCTGAATTGCTTCCACCTCCTTTTTGCTTTGCTCTGGTATTTCCCAGGGTCTGCCCACCAGATGTACAGGCCACTGCTGTTTCTCTCTGGTGTTTTTTTTTTTTTTTTTAATGTGGGGCCTGGGATTCGAACTCAGGACCTTCTGCTTGTGAGGCAGAGTCTTAATCCCTGAACCATCCTTTCAGCCTTCCTTTATTGATTAAACAGCCCTTTAAGAAAGACAAGAAGCAGTTTCTTACAGTCTTCCCTCATCTTCTCCTCAACTCAGTTTTTTCCCTAAGAATTGCAAGACTGTAAATTATTCGTGTCTCTGACCACTGTCAGTGGATGGGGATTATTGTACAATTTTAGTTCTTACTCCCACTGAGGCTGACAGATAGGTTGAGAGATTAAATTTCTTTCTGGCAGAATAAAGATACACCAGGATAACTATTCAAAAGGAACAGTAAGGGGGAAAACTTGGAAAGGATGCATTTCATTTTTAGGAGAATTCTTAAGATTCATATTTTTTTCATGAGTCCTAAAAACAGATTACTTAGTTCATTTATGGCCATATAATAAACATTAACTGCATTATGGTCATTTTTCTTTCTTAGTCATTATAATATATTTCTCAAACAAGCCAGAAAATCAAATTTACTGCATATAACTAGGCTCTTGAAGTTATGATTATCCCCAAACGGAGACTTCCCAGGAGAGATTTTTTAGAGTAATAATATCTAATAGAGGTGCAATATCTACAGAGTTCCAGAAGTTTCGGTGCCTTAATACCTTCATGTTAGAGATAAACCACATTCTCTACTGTTATGAGATACTCGCTTATGAAGGAAAGTCCCTGGTTACTTAAGATGAGAATTATAATGTTATAAAGAAGAAAGGTTTGGATAGAGATAAGCATGAGTTGTTAGCTTCTGTAAAGAAGGAGAAGAAAAGAAAATGTCAGATTTGGAAAGAATAAGCAGCATCAGGGATCAGTCAAAGACAATTAATCAAAGATGTTGCATGGTCTAATTGAGATACAGGCACATAGATGAGAATATGATGAAGAGTAAAGTTGGTTTGTGTAACAAGAAAAGGTGAAAGAAAGGATAATTATACAACTCACCAAGTAGCCTTTTATTGTGTACCTAACTGTCTCTCCTTTTTCCCCTCTTCCTCCTTCCTATAGTTTTTAAGTTAAGGCTCATTCTGTAACCCAGGTTAGCCTTCAAGTTGTAACAATCTTCCAGCCACAATCTCCCAAATTCTGGGATGACAGTCATGAGCTACCACATCTAGCCACCTAGCTGTCCTGAAGAAAGCTTTGAACTTCTAATTGTATAAGAATTAATGAATCCAGTCAAGTCCAATGAAGCCTGTGCCTTGAATTTTTTTTGTTTCTTTTGGCAGCTGGGGTTGGATCCTAAGAGCTTGAGGGTGGGTGGCAAGCTCCCTCCCCACTGAGCCACTATGCCAGCCTTGTGCCTTTAACTGCCTGGCATATCATGGGCCAGTGGAAATTGAAACTATAAATATCCATTCCCTCTGTGTCTAATGAAGGTTTATGTATAAGGATTGGATATTAGATGGGACGAAAAGTCACTTTGGGCATCATGGCATCCATTGATCGCTGTTACCGTGAGGGTACATGCTAGATAATGGGGTGATGAGCTTCAGTCAGGAGAAGGTTCTGAGCAGAGATAACTGGCTCACTTACCCATTGAAAGCTAAGTGATCAGAGCATACGCAGGACTTGGAGAAGACAAGCAGGAGATTGAAGAGATAGTGGCAGCTCCCTCCCCTAAAGGAAAGAGGCTGACACAGGCACACTAGAGTGAATGATGACTGTGCAGAAGTCACTGGAATACATACAGACTACAAACCTAAGTTCCCTCCCTCTCTACCCTGGATGATTTGGGGAGAAAGGCAGAATATCAAAGACTGGGTAGTGAATGTTATAGACTGTCAATCCTGATGCTTACATGTGCTCTCCGATTCTCCTGCTGGCATTTTTTTTTATTGACTCAGTGTTTTTCAAGACTCTCAAGTTATCAGAAGAAGACTTAGGAAGATGTTCCATTATTAACCACAATGTTGAGATAAGGTCTGAGAGCAGGTCCCCTTCTGAACAGGGCCCCGGACCTAATGAGAGCTGAATATTCAGCCACCTTCTCTGAATAAGAGCACAGCCACATCCATGTTCCAACCTGGAACCCTGAAACTAAGTACAGCAATATTCTGTCCACGTTGCATTTCCTTACCGCCACACCCCATTATTTTTCTCAGCAGTGAGATCAAAGGCTTTATACCTTGCTGAAGAAATTCCAGGGTACAAATGAAAAGATGGTTGCATGTAAGGCTGAGGGTAGAAGATCTCTGGCAGTATGGGACAAGTTTCTTTTATTTTCACATGCTGGAGTTTTCATTACTTTATTGCTACATGATAATTATGATGCATCACAGATAATTATAATTCAGGAATACAATAAATCAAACAGAATCATCTTAAGAGTGTTACGCAGTTTTGGTCAAACATAAAGTCTATGTCCTGAAATTCTTTAATTGTAACATCCTTTGTCTTTAAACTATAGAGATCTAGCAAGTTGATAATGGAGCAACTCAACGATAGTAAAAATACTCAGCTAAGAAACAATTTAAAATTATGAACACCTTTTATGAATGTCTCATAAGACATTTGACATACCAAAGATCTTTGAAAATTGTTGTGGTTATGATGTGATAATACAATTATGTATGTGTAAGGAAGGCCCCTGGGCTGAAAATGATCCCTTGGGGAGACTCAAGACAATCTGATTCATTTCAGAGGTCTGCAATTTGAATTAGAAAAGAAAACTTAGGAGTCCCCCTTTTTTTTTGCCACAGCAGGAAAAAAATGTGCACATCTCTTCCTTGTATTGCCGGTGAGTCATTCATTCCATGCTGGTAAGTGCTGAATTCAGAGGTCAAAGAATGAGTCTTCCTTACATGTGTGAGATTTCTTCCCACCTTTGAACTTTTGAAACGTTTCCATCGCAGAGGACTTCCACGTTCAGCCTGTCTTGTTTTACCACTTTGCACCCTAATCATGCTCTCTGAGGGTGGCTGTTTGGTGCAGTTTTGAAAACGGTTTGCTGCATGAGATGATGCGGGACTTGGAGACATTATTGTCCCTTCATTTACATGGAAAAGTCTCAGGAAATGCAGCTACAGAACTCTGTATTTTCTTTTCCAAGCCAGGCTGGTGTATATTCCTTAGAATCTCATGGAATTGATATATAACCCAGTTCAGAATTAGAGATTAATATCCACAATATTTTAAGGGAGGTTCTGAGCAGAGAAATTTTTTTCTTTCTTGGTTTTCTTCTTTTTTTTTCCTTCTTTTTTTTTTTCCCCTCCCCTCCCTCAGTTCTGGGAATTGAGCCTAGGGTCTTGAACATGCTGAGCAAATTATCTACTGTCAGGTTCTACTTACAGCCATAAAACTTTTCTTTCTTTTTGGTTAATCTCGAGATATTAATTCTTTTAAAATATTTTATTTATTTGAGAGGGAAAGGGGGAGAAACATGCATTTGTGCCAGAGCATGCAAGTAAAAGTTCAACTTTTGGAAGTCAGTTCTCTCTTCCCATCACGTAAGCTTCTAAAGATGATGCTCAATTCTTCAGGTTTGCAAGCAAGCAGCTTGAGATATCCACTTAGACCCACAAAATTTTTATTTCCTTATATCATCCAGGTTCTTTTCTTTCTGTATCTTTTCCCAATAATTTATTTATCTACTTATTTATTTTTAGTTATCAAAGTAATGGGTTTCATTGTGAGATTTTTTTTCTTTCCTGAAACCGTCAACCTGCTTCTTCCATCCCATCAGCCTCTTTCAACTCTGATTTCAGAGCTACACAAAGCTCAGTAACTTCACTAATATTTTCTGTAACACAGAATTATTTTTCACTGAAAAGTGACAACCTAGTTATCTGCTCCCATTAATGACAGGAAAGCTATGTATTTATTTCAACTGCACTGACAATTTTCTTCCACTTGGACATACTGCTTGATGCTAAATCTTACCATATGAAAATGAACTCATTCTCTTCTGACCTGATAATATTTTGTGACTATCCAGTATTTTCAAGAGCAAGCGCACTTTCACAGGATTCAATCCTTAAAACAAAGAGTGACATATGCCACTTCTTTCTTTTCTGCTTCTCTCCTATCTGAAAGCTAAATGACTCCATGGGATTTTCGTATCCCTATACACTCTTGTTGATTTACTATTGTTGGAGTCCCGTTTAGAATGTCAGTTTTCACTCTGGCATTACAGGCCTTCAGGGGCTGGCACCCACTTCCCCTTCAGGCTACTTTAACTTTCACCTCTTGCTCCACTTGTCATACACCCTAACTGAAGCCTTAAAGGTCATAAGCATCAATACACTTTCCCTCTGGGCTTGCCAGTGAGATCAGAAAATGAGAAACTACACTTGTATTTTCTGGTTGCTAAAGGTCCAGCTGTGAAAGAAGATTCCACCAGCTACATCTCCACCATTATGGAGTCTGAAACCAGACACTCCTCCCTTCATGATTTCTCCTTCACCTCCTTTCCTCTCTTTTTCCCTCCTTTCCTCATCCTAGCACAAAGGACACGGATGTGAGTGATTTGAGGAAGTGTTCATCCTTAGTGCTCACCACTGGGATGTGATTGTCCGGGGAAATGGACACAGCTAGAACTTGGCCTCAGCTGACCACTGCCTTCACCCTGCAGCATCAGGGGTGAGCCTGAATTCTACAGAACAGTGGGGGTCCCTCTTAGACACTACTATTCCTACCAGAGCTTTTGTATATAAATTTCTTTGTATTGTATTTCTTTATGGCTTGAATACCTAGAATGGTTTGTTTACAATATTGAATCCTGATGCAGCTCATCTGTATTATACTATAACCCATTTGAAAGTATGAGCAATATGTTTTATAGCATTGAATAAGCTCTCCCCTAATAAACGGCCAACTTAGGTGATAACTGTCACATGGAACCTGAGCTTCATGCAGAGGGTCACACAGTCCTCTGCTATCCCTTCTCTCTCCCATTCCCTCCTCTTCCATCTGCCCTGTGGATTCTGGGAATGAAATTCAGGTTTTCAGGCTTGGTGGCGCCATCTTACTAAGAAATCCAAATGCAATGAGCTAAGTAAGGTTGGGCTAAACCTTGTAAGGGAGTGACTACTAGCTGGTTTAGTGATTCAAGAATTCCTGGGGCAGCATCCTGTTTTTTTAATCATGGAGGCAAACGATACCCAAGGAACCATGTTTGGTTTCCAGAAAGACATGGAAGGAAGAAGGTAGAGACAGCCCTGCTTGTGACTTTTATCAGGAGAGCAAAGGCCATTCTAGAAACCACTCAGTGTACTTGGGCTTTGATCTCACTCATGAAGTCTGGTCCAGTTGGCTACTTGGCCACAGGTAACTCAGGAAAGGAAGTTTTCGGCTCTGATCAAAGAAGAGAGTTGGGAATGGCATTTGGGATAGCGTACCTGTGATGATTGCTACACATTTTCAAATATTCTTTGGAAAAGCTCTAATCTCATTTTCCCACATTTGCCAGAGGTGCTTACCATTGTTACTACAGTGAAATTGCCAGTTAAACAGATAACTCAGAGCTGATGTGAAAAACCCACTTGGTCTAACATAGAGTAGGCAGATAGGGATGAAAACACTTTAATAGGATGTAGCTGAGCTACAAAAAACTTACACAAATGATGTTTCAGAATTATTATTCCCAACTGAGGACCACCAATTTTATATGCCAATGGGCACTATTTGTAGTTCCTTTTTATTTATTTATTTATTATTATTATTATTTATTCAATTGTGCATGTGCGTGTGTGAGTATGTGTGTGTGTATGTGTGTGTGTGTGTGTAGAACCACGGACGAATTCGGGAACCACCATGGACGCCTCCACCTCCTTGTTTACTCTGCCCCGGGATTCACAGGCTCCGCCCTACCAGGACCAGAAATGCAGGCTGCCCCTCACTTCCCCCCGGTGTCTATATGTGGGGTTTAAGATCCGAACTCAGGACCTTCTGCCTGCAAGGCAGAGGCTTAACCCCTGAGCCACCTCTCCAGCCCCATTATTTTGTAGTTCTTATATGGCATGATGTGCTGGATGTTTGGTAGGTTCAAACATCAATTTTTTACATTTATGAAGTTTATTATGCTTATCAGGAGTAATGAATGGTTGTTGGTTCATCAACCGTTCTTTAAATAAAAGATAACACGACATGAGGAATTGAACATGCATGTTGCATGTCTGAAATGTTGGTAAGGAAGAACGGAAGGGTTTCTTATTCCCAAATGTCTCTCCTTGAAATCAGGTTAGATGTAAGAGAATGAAATGACAATCTCACTTTCAGTTCCTCCATGCCATCATCCCATAATTTTACCATGAAATAATATTAAAATGCATCTTGCAGCGGGATTGAAGGAAATGGAAAGCATAGCCATGGAGGAGAAGTGTGGACTTCATGACTGGAGAGGTCTGGGCAAGCAGAAGTGAGAGAAGGGAAAGGTGACCATGAGCCATGATCCTCCCGCCTCTTGTTTACCTTGAGCCGCTAGATTCTCCCCCATGCCTGCGGTCACATCAGCCAGCATTGCCTCCTGCTCTGGGGCTGCCACTTTGGGAAAGCTCCTCTCAGATTATTAAGACTGCTTCTGTGATAATCACATCCCTTCCTGTGGTAGAAACTGATATTGCAAGCTTTACTAATCACAGACTGGTGGTTCCGGTGCCCTTCCCTAAACAAATTGCTCCGAGATAGCAGTTGGCAATTGGAGCTGTAAAATAAATCCAGAAGAGACTTTTCAAGTTTTTCTTGCTCATAAAATGAAAATAAAAATATCATATTAGTGAAATTCTGTGGAAAGGAAGATTGGAAAGATAGCTTAAGTTGCTTAGTAAAGAGAATAATGTTGTCGAAACGCAGCCAACGTTAAAGCAAAATGCAATCGGGAAAATGACTTGAAATGTTTATATTCACTTCCAGCCTTCAAATTAAAGTAGAACATCATGCTCCTCTGGGTTACGTTCACATTTTCTCTTCCTCTCCAGATTCCCATCAATGTAGCAGCTGAAATATTCCTCCCCTCCACAGTAGGATGACTACTGTAAATTTAACATTTCTATTTTTCTTCTCTGAGAGCTTTATTGCCTGCTTGATGTTTTGAAATAACAAACATCCAGTTAAAGTTCTCTGTTATTGAGATGTTTCTTTCTGACTTTAAGATTATCTTACAAAATCTTTGTTGAGAATTGCTGAGTCCTGTTAGTTTCTGTTAAATAGCCCTAGACATTGAATTATAGTTTGGTTATTAAAGGTGAAATTGGTCAAATAACGTCCCATTCCGATCAGGACCTTTGCTCACAGCAGCGGCAGCGTTCACATGTGCTAATTCAGCTTGGGGTTTAGCGACTCCTGGAAGTTCAGTGCTTTGTCAGGAGAGCAACATAATTTGGATAGCTGGGCTTCCTGTATGTGTATATGTGTGTGTGTGTGTGTGTGTGTGTGTGTGTGTGTGTGTGTGTGTGTATCCTCAGTGCTCCCTTCTCTCCACCTTCACTCACCCAAGTCTATCGGTCAGAGCATTGCAGACTGGTCAGCACATTGAAGAGTTGGATGTCAGGTGGCAAAGCGTGCTACAGCGACTCCTTCAAGGGGGCTACAGCCATGGTCTTGGAGGGGGCGGACCTTCTTGTGGCAGCAAAGTTTGATTCCTGCCCTTTGACTTCAGTTCTTCCTTTGGTTCACCCTCCTCTCTTTTCTTTTCTCAAAATGAAGGAAACCTGAGAGAGAAAGAAAGAGAAAGAAAGAGAGGGGGCTAGGGGAGAGGGAGGGAGGGAGGGAGAGAGGGACAGAGAGAGAGGGGGAGAATGAGGGGGGGGAAAGGGAGAGAGGGAGAGAGAGGGAGGGAGGAGGGAGGAGGAGGGGGAGAGAGAGAGAGAGAGACAGTCATTTTCTGATAAAATTAGAACTCCTCATTTCCAGCTCGTGACTAAAGGGCAGGGAGGGATTGGAAAAACCTGGGAAGGTTAAAAAAAAAGAAAGAAAGGAGCCTTGCTCAGATGTACTGCTCCACGTTGAACCCAGATCAGGGTTGAACTTTCCAGTGCGCCTGCCTGTGGCCACCGCGCAGAATGAGCTCAGCGCTCCGACCGCCAGGGGGCGAGCACGGCTGTTTTGTGCTCGGGCGCCCCAGGTGAGGGCGTGGGCGTGGGCGTGGGCTGCGCGTGGGCGTGGGCGTGGGCTGCGCGTGGGCGTGGGCTGCGCGTGGGCTGCGCATGGGCGTGGGCTGGGCGTGGGCGTGGGCGTGGGCGTAAGCGGAAAACAGTCTTCCCCCAGGGGTCGGTGTTCTTGCTCTCCCTGGTGGATTTTGACGACATGGACAAGTATGCCACGCTGCAGCGGGCTCGACTACATCTGGATTTCATCCACGCCAACTCGTGAGTGCCCTGGTGGGGAACCCACTCGGATAGGGCTCTCAGCAGTAGCTTAAGATTTGATCACATCTAGCGACAAAACTCATGTGAAAAACAAAAACCTAATATACTTGGTAGAGATGACTTAAGAATTTGTGCTGTGTCTATTTAAAACAATGAACAAGTGGGAAAGTTAGATGCTCTGGGTCAGAGTGCAGCCTTCTGTGTCCCTTAGGTAACACCAAGTGAAAGGTGGCCTCATGCTTACCATTTAGCAAATTACATGAACGTTCAATAGGTTAAAGCTACTACCAGTCCTTCCCTTGTCTTATCCACTGGATGGATGGCCATGTGGACATACAAAGGTTCACTTGACTTAACAAATAATAAGTCGTATTAGTTAATTTCTAGTTCTGTGGCTTCTGGAGACTTGTGTGTGGGCAGGATCTCACAGTTCACCTGATATTCTCATACCGTTTCTCTGTCAGACCTAGATGCTTCCTCACTAGATGGTATTTGAAATAAAGCAATCCTTCCTTAGCCAGGAGAATTGACCAGGACCCTGAATACATGTCCAAAATTGAGGATATCATTAACCTAGAGATACAGATAGATAAGACTATATATCTACTTCTATAGACACATGGAATAAAGAATCTATATATATACTTATGTATATATTTTCCTGTACTTATGTCATAAGACATATATTCCTATCATAAAACATACAAATCAAATACAGGAATAGATGAATAATGGCGAATAATAAAGTAGTACAACTATAGTATGCTGTGATAAAGGTGGAACAAAGCAAGAAACCATCATGCTACTCAGAATGGCACATCATATAATCATGAGCTATTTATTTCTGGAACTTTCTAGTTAATATTTTTTGGATTGAGATTGACCAAGGGCAACAGAAAACACAAAGTGGGACCAACAGATACACAGAGGCAGTGCCATTTTAGAGTTCTTGTTCAGAGACTACAGCAGACAGTAATGTGTTGGCATTATGGAACTGTTTAGTAAATTGTATTTGCTAAACATATCAACTGAAACAGTGGGAGAGACAAATTACAGCCACAGAAATGGAGATGTAAAAGAAGTCAAAGAAGGCCAGACTGGCTGGCTGGACAGTCTGGGCAGTTTTTAAGATAGCAAAGGACAGCAGGTGACATCCTGTACCTATTTGGTGTTCTCTCTTGTAAACAAAGATTTCGAGTCAGAGAGGCTGGGACGAATCATTGAAAGAAGACAAGTTAAAGACACATGAAGAACTAGTGAGTTGAATGCATTCAGGAAAAAGTGTAGGTCCAAGGCTGAAAGGACTGAGAGCTTTATCATGGAAATGCACCTTGACCTTAGTTTCCTATAGATTTTGTTGCTGTTACATCCCAGCCACCCGTCCAATAACCTACCCCACACTACCAAGGTCTCCATCCAATTTTCAGTTAGTGGTGTGATAAGGCTTGATACAACATACACTTAAATACAGGATCCACAGGTAGGTGTTTGTTGGAAGCGTTCCTCCATTAAAAAAAATAGGGGTATTTTACTTTGAGACCATCCTGCCTCAGCCTCTCAAGTTCTGAGATTCCTGATATATGCCACCCCACAAAGAGATGTGGTGTAGGTTTCTCCCTTTGCAGCATTCTACATTCAGTGCTCAAGTGTGTGCTTTCTGTAACGCACCATCCATTTCTCTGCTGCTGTGGATTTCAATCTAAGCCACAGCCTGTGTCCTCTGGCTCATCCCCTCCACATTAATTAAATCTCTTAACTGGGTTCTCTGTGCCCTCCTCTAGGTGAAAGTTGCCAGGCTGAGCTGTGTGGAGAAGGGAACCAGATAGACTCAGTTTATGAAAACATTACGGTCTTTTCCACTTGCGCGAAGTCTTGTGCCCCCATCAGGTTAGGAATCCCCACATGACCCAGCTTGCTCGCTCCTTAGCTGGTTATCCCAAGAATAGCAGCGTAGCATTCTCCTTCACTCTTTTCTGTTTTAAAATCTTTGCATCTCTGGGTTGTTCTGGAAAGGTTCCATGGCCCAGCAAGCGGTCGAGTGCTTATGGTTAGGTTTAGTTGGGCGTCTTCTTTCAGGAGAGGCTGCCCTTTGGCAGATGGTCACTCCCAGGCCACCACTGTTTCCCATGTCTACTTTGCAGCCCCTAATCAAGATCTGGAAGGCCTGCTGCCTGTGTTTATCTGTGTGTTTTCCGTGCACTCTGTGTCTACCTTCTAGAGTGTCACTTCGATTCCAAGACAGCAAAGACCTGTGTATACGCCTGGGGGGTGGGGGGCATGGCAAATGGTTATGAAAATCTCTCGATTGAACCAAAAGAAAATTATATTGCAGATTTTAGTCATAATTATTGTATTCAGAGGCCTGGGGATATAGCTCCATGGCTAAGTGCTGGCTTAGAGTTATTGCCAGGGCTCTGTAGCCATCTCGTCTTGGGGATTCCCCGTCTTTGTCTCTAGCGAGTACTAGCCTGGCAGGTGCTTGGAACTACCATGCCTATCCCAATCTTATATGGTTCTGAGTATTTGAACTCTAGTCCCCCATTTTCAGGGCAAGCCTCTAATCTGCTGGCCACCTTCCCCATCTTCGTGGTATTTTACCTTCAGTGGTTTGCTCACATTACCCGGACTCTTGCCCTTTGCTTCTCCTCCTCTGGGTGCCCTCCTTCTTCCTCCTCAGGTACAGTCCTCCTTCTCGATCATGCATTGTTCTCTTCCTTCTTCCTCTCACAGCACTGATTTTTGAACAAACAAGAAAATTTAAAACTTAAATACATTTTTTAAAAAATAAAATGCTGTTCTGTGGCCCGAGGTGTTCGGAAATTTCAGACATTGTAGAAGAGACTTTCGCTTAGACAATGCACAATTTTTGGAGGGGTGAATGGGTCTCACCTCACCACGTGTTTGCTAAACATAAAGAGAGAATGTCATGCTAGGCCTCTCCTCAATATTGTCCTGAGGCTGCTGACTGAAACATGTGGGAGGAAATGGAGAGCAAATATCTGGCCCAGAAGTGCTGAGATTTCGCCAGTAGATCAGGCTTCATCCCTACGAGTTTTGGAAGTAGAGAAGGCTATGCACTGTGCCCCCAAGAACCCGGCATGGAGACACAGGGGAGAGACTATAGGCAGCTCCTGAGCTTATTTAAGAAGCAGCTTTCCAAAGTTGGAAAAACTCCACAGAGGAGTTACAGGTCAGTGGGGCAAATGGGGACCCTGTAAGTTCTATTCTCCACACACAGAGCCTGATGCTTTTTTTTAGTAGCTGTGATTTGATTAATATTCTCCAAAGATAACTTGGTCTCCAGTGATATGATTTTAATGTTTTTCCCCCTTTGGAAAAAATACGTGAAAACATACTTAACAAGGCAAATTTAGAGATCAAAGTTTTTTTTTCTCTAGCAATAGTAAATTCCTTGAAATCTTCCTTTAGTCAGGATATTTTGGTAGAGCATGTTCTTAAATGAATAAGAACAAAGAATAATGATACATATGTGTGAAAGTATCCCAGTGAAGATCATTTCTATCTTTTTTTGTGTGTCAAAGTAGCAAAAAATAATGGATGCCAAGCAAAGAGGTAGAACAGGTCAGATTAAGCTGCAAGAGAGGAATTGTTTGTTTGATGGAAGCATTCAAGGCCTGAAGCTTACTTCACTGTGTGCTAACCAAAAAATTAACAATGAGGCAAAGCCAAACAACAGCACAGCGGCTTTCATCCTGGCTTTGAATGTGGAGTTTCTGCCTCAGAACCCTGATTGGTTGGGCAGATTGTTTCCAGAAAAACTTCTTAATGTCCGGAACTGAAGAACACTTGCCCAGGGCGTCTTGAACCTTCCGCTGTGGTTGAGCTCCTCACTCAACTGCTTTTCCCTCTTTTGTCATCAGCACGACTCACAGCTTCCTCTTCGGAGCTCTGGCTGAATTGCTGGACAATGCCAGGTAAGACTCCTGCCTGCAGAGGTCACCAAGGACGCTCAGGACACAAATCTAGCTGAATTATATTTGGAATAAAAAATACAATGCCTTTATTTCCCATTTGAAAAGCATCATGACTGTGACTTATAAAATAAAAGTTCTGGGGGAAAGACCAGGTGAGAGAATTATGTGTCTTTACTTAATTTGTACTCATTATCAGATGTAAAGCAGCAATAAATTAGAGCTGTGGTTTTGTGTTATTATTGATTGTCTTCCAATGAAACTTTATTTACAAAACAGTTAGTGAGTCATATTTGGCCTATAGGCCGTGGTTTGTCTACCTCTGACCTTCAGAAAATACTCTTTGAGAGTTGGGATGTAACTCACGAATAGAACACTAGCTTATCATGTGAGATCTTGAGTTCCATCCCTTATATTTAAAAAAAGTAAAATTTTATTTATTTTTCCATGTATATATATGTAAGTCATATATGTCCCTAAAATATGATCATGCAATACAAATGATATAGTAATTTCCCTTTTCCTTTCATTTTTTGAGCTGTACTATATCACAAATGACATTCTGTCATTTTAAGTTATTCCACAACCAGCCTTACAAATATAAATACTATAATTATATTCATTTTTGTTGGAACTTTTTTTATAACTACCACTAAATTCTATCTCTATTCTTTTGAGTTTCTAATTTTTAGCCTTTATAATATTCCCAAATTATAAGTGATGATAATCCTTACTATGTAAATGCACAATGAAACATTTTAGTAATTGATTTTAAGCAATTGAAGCAGATTTTAGTATTGTTTGATGCCTGACAATAGGTTATGCTTCACATAAGCAATTTGGATTAATGTAATTTTTCAAATGTAATTTCACACTGATGTCTTCATATCGTTTGCAGAGATGCAGGGGCTGTGAGACTTGATGTGTTTTCAGGTGAGCACAGATTTCCATTCTATGGGAAAGCCTGCAACTACTTTGCTTTTATTTTATGCCATAAATCACACCTATAGGTTTTAAGTAAATCTAAGAGCTTTGTGAGTATGGTGACTTACTGGGGACCCAGGGGGAGAAAAGTATAATCTGAGAATCAAATCGTTCACTTATTACAGAAGCCATTTACAAAATTACATATTCTAGAGTTTTGTGAATGCATTGGAGTGATTTGGAGCAATGAATTTGTTTGCCAGGAGGAGGAGTTTTATTAAAAAAGCACATTAACTTAATGGTTTTTCATAATTAAGCATGCATCATTTTCAACTTACCACAGTTTTAAGATGCATAAGTGAATATGTTGTGCGAATGTCTGAGGGCTAAAAAATTCAAAGCAAATATATTTTATTTATTGACTTCATTTGTGGTCCCTAAGTATTTCATCTACTTACTAGTTAATCTCATTAGACCATGATGCTAATGATGTTAGATTTCTGTAATCAACACCTGGAGAGTTACGGCAGTGGTAATGCTGCTTTCCTACTCCATATGGTCCGTCATCCTTTCTGTTGGTTACCAATCACAGGTAGGAGGCTGTTGTCTGTGATATTATTCCATCTCTATGTGAAAGGTAACTCAGTCTCCTTCCCTTCCCTTTACATGCAGGATGCAGAATTCTGTGAGTGCTGTGCTTATGGCTCACAGGATACAAGTCAAGGCCATCCTGAGACATCAGAAACAGTGATACTCTTTTTGCCTTGTGTTCTTGAGATTCTGAAAACATGGAGAAATAAAGGAATGAGTCTCAGTTACTAAGTTGGAGTGGGTAGTTTTGTGAGAGAGCACATGGATTTCCCAAGTTTGAACCCAGAGTCAGGCTGACCACAGACCTGGGAATTTAGCCCTGCTTAAAATTGGTCTGCTGAAAGAGAAGGACCAGACCAATGTTCTCTGCAGGCAGCTTGCTCCCACGAGGAAGGGAAGGTGGGATCAAGCCCGTGCTGTTGATTTTCTCTAAATGAGAAATAACGTGAGGGACCTCTCCCCAACCTGGGAAAAAGGAGACAAAAGATCAAGGGTTTCTTTGAAGGAAAAAGTGGTCGTCGTCTTCATATTCAATTATAGATGCTCCTCCCCTTCCAGTGGGGCTTGGTAAACCCATGGGAACTTGAAACTACTGTAAGGAGAAAATACTATAGAGCAAAAGCAGCTTAGCCACATAGCAGTACATTGTAGGGTGGCCTTCTTTTTCTTTTAGTTCTGGTCATGTGGCTGACTAGAAGCCTCGGCTCACTGCTGCTGCCCAGTGTTGTAAGACAATGTCCTAGGACTATGGCCAGTCCAGAAAATGGTCAAAGTTATTTTTTTTCCTTTTCAGCTGGTGTCTTGTTGCATACCTGTAATCTTCAAACCTCCTAAGCTAGAGGCAGGAAGATCAGAAGTTCAAGGTTCACCTTGGCTACATAGCACGTAGGGGTAATAGGCAGTTATGGCTATGGATTCCTCATGAATAGGACTTGATGGATTTCATGGGATTTTAAGGAAAGACAAATAGCAACTGATATTCTTAAAAAATAAAAAGGACCAGTATCTGATGCTATTAATAGAATCATTTTGGAGTACATAATTAATCTGAGATTGGACTAGTTGTCAAATGATTTACTGAGGTCCTGAGTTGCAGCTTTCCTACCTTCATCACTTGTTCCCTAGAAACAATGGAATCTTGTCCACTATTTAACAGACTTCCTTATAGACCTTGACTAGCAGACTTGAGGAACGTTCCAGAGCACTGGAAGCATGATACAATTACCCTCCTTCTGTCTGTTCTTCAAGGAGTCTAGTGTTTCTTATTCTTGAGCAAGCCGCTTTGTATTTGCCACTGCATACCTTGCTTTGTGTTTGCCACTGCATCCTGGTGTATGATACCTACACTGCCTAATGAAAACAGTCATGGAGTACTATGAAGGCGCTTCAGAAAGTTAACATGTGAAGTCCCTGGTTCTTTTGAATCAGTATGATCTCAATATCAGATTCTCAGCAATGGTCACTGGCTCAGGAGTAGGCAACTACACCAACTTTCAGTGTGAATATTGGATTTTGAGGCCATATTTCTTTATCTCTAAATGGTATATATGTGTAGCATATGAAACATTTGGGTCTAAATAAAGCATATGTCTACAGTGTAGTTCTGCTGGGATTTTTGATCTTTCTAAGCTGTTTTAGAAGGAATACCATTTTGTCTGCAAACTCTTTCCATCAGATATATTTCAAGACTATACTGCTATGGTTACAGAATAGAGGTCCTGAGAAAGCCTTGTGCTGGGTGAGGGGCTTCCACTCTTGGATGTACACGGAATACCCAGTTCTTAGCTTGGACACATGATCAAGGTCAGAGTATTATGAACCCTCAGGGATTAGTGCTATGGTTTGAATGTGGTTTGTTTCTCCCAAGTGTTTATGTGTTAGACACTTAGTTTGTTGCTGGTGATGTTGAGGTGGTAAAACTTTTAAGAGGTAGGATATGGTCAGGCTGGGCCAACCTTGTCATTAGCAGGGATTAATGTTGGTCTCACAGGATGAGGCCTCATAAAAGTCATAAATCTTGACTGTGTTTCTAGTTTTCTGACTTGCCTGCTCGTCATTAAGGTACATGATTCATCATGCATTCTACCACTGGGAGATCATTCACCATTCATCCCTTACAGTGCTGAGCTGAAATCTGTATCTTCAGAATCATAAAATATTTTTCTATGTAATTTCTCAGTCTCAAGTGTTTTGTTATAGCAACAGAAAATAGGTAATACAATTACGTACATCATTTACATATTTATAGGTTATCTTCACTTAAACATTATTTAAATTTTTAATGTGAATTCTAGTTGACTTTAGGATACAGAGGTTGGTTTAAATGTGCTGGAAAGTAATTCTTGAGAACAGAAATCAAATCAGTCACTACTTGATGATGAGATGAGACATGGGAGGAGAAGGGTTTACAAAGGTCAGTGATAGATAGGGTGATAGATGTTTTTACTGCATTGGTGATAATTCTTTTTCTTACACACATGTAAATGCACAAATTGAACTTTATCAAATATGACTTAAATGTGTAAGATTCATTGTACATAAATTATTCATTAATAACATTGTTATTAACAAAGGAACTGTGCCAAGTCTCAAATATCCAGCTGTAGAAATTATTTTCAGAGTCAATTTACAAGCTGTGTACTAGTCTCATTAGTTTTAGTTACACCATTAACAATGTTAAAGCAGAGATTTTATTATGTAATTTAATAATATCTCTTCATCATCAAAATTGAGTTCAAATATCTTAGCCATTTTCAGAAATCAAATGGACCTTCAAGAGGAAAATATTTGCTGCTACAAAAAAGTACTCAACAAAAGACTCTGAGGGGAATTAAGTAGTCAGAAGGGAACCTGATGAATTTAATTAAAAACCCTTTAGATTTATTTTAGAGTTCATGCTTTGATGGGGGAGGTGTGAGGGGAGATCAGTTTAGGGAGACACCCTGGGTTCACCTCTCACCACTAACCTTTTCTATCCTCTCCTAGGGAGAAATACCTGAAGTTTAAAGGACCAATCCAATTCCAGAGCAGAGTTTGTCCTGCTACAGGCACCATTTATAAACATGCAGATGTTTGGGCTAACTTAGAGCCTTTTTGCTGTGTGGTTGTTTTCCCCTGCAGGGTCTTAAGAAGCTGCAGACAAGACTCCATTCGGAGCTCATCTTGTGCCATACCTGTATCTCCACGGCTGCCATGGGGGCAGACGAATAATTATTCAATCAGCATGACTTGCTGAAGAACAAATTAAGCCCGATATTTATTAGTAATAACTGCGTTCTCTTACAGTGGATAATGAAAAACTGCAGGGTGGATTCATGTTGTGCTTCCTGGATGATGGATGTGGCATGAGCCCTGGTAAGTTAATTATCTAGCTACCTACCCGGCTGCTAAAGGAAGCAGTCTGAAAACCCATAAAATAAATAAAACTAAATCGAACTATCTGTTCCAAAAAACATGCATGACACGATTAGGGGAAAATAAATCCCAGACAAGTAATTTTGAATTTTTTTTTTAAAGTTTAACTCTTCTAAGTAGGCAAAAATCCTAATGTTGGGGCCGGAGAGGTGGCTCAGGGGTTAAGCCTCCACCTTTGCAGGCGGAAGGTCCCGAGTTCGGATCCCAGATCCCACGTATAGACGCCAGGACGGAAGCGAGGGCGGCCTGCGCTTCTGGTCCTGGTAGGGCGGAGCCTGTGAATCCCGGGGCAGAAGGAGGTGGAGGCGTCCATGGTGGTTCGCGAATTCGTCCCTGGTTCTACACATACACAGACAGAGACACACATACACACACACACACACACACACACACACACACACGCGTGCGCGAGCACAAACACACACACATGTACACAGTTGAATAAATAATAATAAGAATAATAAAAAAATTTAAAAAAATCCTAATGTCTAAACCAAGAAAGAAATTACTATAAATCCATATTTTTAGAAATATAAAAGACAAAAGCTGTTGGAATTGAAAGGAGCACAAATCATAACTGAATAGACTCTGGGAATGGTTTTCGCGCATCTTTTAGCATTACTTGCAGGAGCCCCGAGGCGGTTGCCAATGCCTTTAGGCTATTATTAATTTCCTGCCTAACCTTGAGGTAGAGGTTGTCTCTCCTTGTTTTTAGAACTTCTTGTGGTTTTTTTCCCCCTGCACATGTTCAAAGGTTTAGTTGCATCAAATGAATGTTCTGTCATAAGGGAACACATCAATCCTTTGTGTGATTTATTTTTGCATATTGAGAGCCAGTACAAGCCCGTGCACAATGGGTGCATAGTTCAAATGCTGAGCTGAAATGTTATTCTCTGTTGTAGCTATAGTATTCTGGAATTTTTATAGTGGTTTATATCCCAGCAGCTAGGATTCTGACCACTTTGCTTAAATAGTGGTGATAGAGTTCTGATGATTTAGAAATCAGGTCACCTACAATCTGAGGCAACGAAGATAGCTCTGAGAGAGACAGAACACAAGCTCAAGCAGTTTTCTACCCCTGATTCTTAAGTTCCTTCCTTGTACTGAATAGTCAGAGAATATTTATCAACAAGTTTAGAAAATGCTTTGCTGCCCCAGCACTTCTTAAAGCTCTCACTCTGTTTGGATAATATTGAATTTTCCAAGTTATTTTGGTTAAAGTACATTTTAATTCTTTCACACTTTCGTGCATGAATACAAAAAAATTTCCTATCTGATCCCATCCTCCCTTGTCTTCTAATCAAGTGATCTCCCTCCTACTTTTATATCTCTTTACATGTGTGGCCAATTGATTCTCATCTGACTTGCCTGTATGGTTTGTCCTTGAGCACTTACTGGAGCATGGATGATATATCTTGATACATCGTTGAGGAAATAATGCTCCCATCTGGCATTAATCCTTAACTCTGTCTCAGGGAAGTGTGATCCTTTTTGATCCCTTCCATGGTGAAGTGTTGACGGGCCAAATCTGCAGGTCTTGTGGGAATCTACAGGCAAGCCAGATGAGAATCAATTGGCCACACATGTAAAGAGATATAAAAGTAGGAGAGAGATCACTTGATTAGAAGACAAGGGAGGATGGGATCAGATAGGAAATTTTTTTGTATTTTTGCATGAAACTGTGAAAGAATTAATGTAATGTTATGCAGCAGTCATGTTATGTCCAGAAGACACTGTCTGGCTATTATATTTTTTCTTCTCCTCTTCTGGGATGTTCAAATCTTGAGTGATCGAGATGTTCTGTTTAGGGCAAAGCAGTTCACAGTCACCTATTCTCTGCACTTTGCCCAGTTGTGATTCTTTTTATTAACTACCTTTCACTGCAGAAAGAAACTACTTAGTTGAGCGTTGAGAGCTGCTGTAATGTATGAGTGTGATGATAAGTGTTTAGCTGGCAGCATAAAATCCTGTCTGTATGGCTAAACCATAGTAGTTTGTTCCCTACTAGTGCCTGTTGCCTCCTCTTCCACAGGTGCTTAGCTTGGATTGAAACCAGACATGTGCTCCTTGCTTGAAGTCAGGTCTTAATCCAGTCAGGAAGCTGTTGGTTATCCGATAATGTTCATGCCACTCTTACACCAGTGATCACCACTTGCCAGGGTAGTGATTATTGTAGCTTGTGGTGTTCATAGCTGGTTAAGGCTATTCATGGCTTTTCTTTCTCAACAGCCTGGATAGTGCTTTCTGATGCAATGAAAGCTAGCCAGAAAGGAGAAAGCTTCTAGATCAGTTCCAACTTGTTTTCTCCATGTCCTGTGATGATTAAAATATTATTGGTTCCTCAATATTTAGCTATGAGAAGATAAAGAGGTGATGAAAACCCACAGTGCACGAAATTTCATTTTTTATCTAATCGAATGTTTTCTTCCTGTTTGCATATAAACAACAGAATATGTGTGATATAATTCAATGGAATTCCTTACAAAAAGAAATACTTCTTTTTATATGGATCAGTGAACAAGATGATTAAATCACAGAGATTTGGACCCTCAGGAAGAAAATCTCACTTCAGCTGACTTACAGATGCTGCCTGCTTCTCATGACATGCAATTTTTTGCTTTATTCAAGTCCCAGAGCAGTATGTCTTCAGTAGGAGCTATGTTAGAATAGTGATTTTTTTTCTTGGGTTAGTAATGTATTCATTCTCATGATGCAGAGCATCAGCAACAAGCCCTCACTTCTAGCTGTCCACTTGATCATAAAGCAAGAGGAACTTTGTGCTCTGTGTGGTTAAATGTTTGGGCATATTGTAAATTTTCTATTTTTGATGCTATCAAGTGCAATAGATATATGGGGCTACGTGTAACTTATGGAAATCAAAGAACATTTATACATATTAGATCACAATAGAGGCTGGAAAGGTAGCTTAGCAAATAAAGTGCCTGCTGGCAAACCAGTTTACCTGAGTTTGAAGCCCAGCTAATGAAAGGAGAGAACTGACTTCTGAAAGTTACCTTCTGAGCATCCACCTGTGTGTGATGGTGTGCATGCATTTTTGTCTCTCTCTCTTTCTCTCTCTCTCTGTCTTTCTCCCAAGTGAATGTTGAAAAAATATTTTTTAAAAGAAAAACAATACTATTGAAAGACCATTTATTTATTTATTTTCGTGTGTGTGTGCTTGCATGTGTGTATCAGAGGGCACTGTGTGTCCCTGTGGAGGACCAAGGATAACTTCAGGAATCATCCTGGATTGCTTCTACTTCCTTCTTGCTTCATTCTGGGATTTCCCAGGCTCCACCCACCAGGGCTGGAAGTGCAGAACTCCACTGTTTCCACCTGGTGATTTTACATGGGATCTGGGATCTGAACTCAGGACCTTCTGCTTGCGAGACAGAGTCTTAACTCCTGAGCCATCTTCCCAACCCCCAAGAACAACTTTTAAAGACATGATTTTTTTTGCTATTTATTTGAACTCACTTAGTGAGCATACTAGACAATGTATTTATTTATGGCATTTTCACTAATGAACATCCTTGCACTGTGCTCATACTTGTCTTCTTACCTTGTTTATTTTATCCCCTCTCCTCTTTCCAGCTTGTCCCCTTTCTCCCTCCAAACAATGCCCCTTCTGCGTTCATTTCATGTTTGACTTTCTATATATGTTTAAATAAAGTCTCTGCATATGAGAGAAGAGAGAGACAGAAATTCATGTTCCACGTTGGAAATCAAATTAGAAGTTAGAAAGACTTTATCTTAGATGACAGAAAATATAATATACCTGTGGTCCAAACCAAAGTAGAGTGAGTCTTGAACCATAAAAGATGACTACAGTGATTACCAATGTTGCTTTTCAGTCTTCCATGGTTTGTTTCCACATCAGATGCATCTGTGCTGTATGGCACGACTTCATCTTCATACTTTTGAAGTCAGCACAGTTCAAAAGTCATGCAGGCAAGAGTCGTTTCTGTCGAGAAAGACTCTGAAGTACATGTTGCATCATTTTCCCCTTGAGAACCCTCCGTGGCACACCACTGCTGCAGAAGAAGATTCATACTTCCCCGCTTGATTTCCAAATTTCACTGTTTGGGCCCTGATTGCCCTTGTGGACTTTTCCTTGCTTGCGGCTCTCTGTTCTGCAAATGGCCTCTCCTGATATTCTGGCTGAATAACTTCTTAGGGTATGTTTCCTTCGTTCCCATCTCTCAGAGACAACCTTTATGGACTTTCACTCTATTTCTCCTGCTACAAGATGAATATAGGATATGTCTGCCCTGTAAGTGGGTTGTAGGCATACAGGTGAAATTCCTATCATAATTCCTAATATATGCTGAAAGATCAAGAAATATGCTGGTTGACATTGCTATATGTACTGTAGGGGTTTACACCCCTACCAATTGTCTACTGACTGGGTGTTGGTGACCTTAACACACCTCATACTAGGTACTGTTGAAATTTCAAGTGGGTTACCGTATCTCCCAAGCATTTTATGTGGGATCTGGGAATCCGATAAATTCCTTTTGCTTGAGTAGGAAATGCTTTACCACTGAGCTATCTCCCCGGCTCCTGAACTATATCATGTATCCAGACTGATACAGGTCCTTGAGGACAATTCTAAAAACATGTTTTCAGGCTGCCTCCCAAGACCATTCATGGCTTGGGAGCACCATGTATTCTAAAGTCTAGGGGATCCCTTCCTAGAATCCCAAATGCTGTGATGGAATTAGATGACTCCGAATATCTGAAACACCACCACTTCTCTCCAGATCCTATCAAAGAAACTGCTCTGTCTTTAGTGTCACATGGGCCTGGACAACTAACTCCATGAGAAAGCCACTAGCTGCACAGACCAGTGAAACACTGATATTCCATTAGCACCTATCAAGTTCTAAGTATTGTGCTTAGGATTTTGTAATGATATCACATCATATCATTTAATTTGTGTCATTCATCTTCATGAACAACTGTGATACAGTGTTACTGTTTCATTTTGAAGAAAAGGAAAATTAATGTAGAGAGTTTTAAAATCTACTTCAGTTCACATGGTTAAAGTCTGTCTGATCTTTGGTGTGATTCTAGACCCAAAAGTCCGTGTGTAGGGGCTCTCTCAAAAGTTACTGACTTGTCCTGATATCCTAAGGTGTATCTGAAGTTTATGGGCCTAATGCCAGTGCCAGATTTTTCCTAACTTTAAAGTCTTTGTCATTTACAGAGGAAACATCAGACATCATTTACTTTGGAACATCCAAGAAACAATCATCAACCTTGAAGTTTATTGGACAATATGGCAATGGGCTTAAAAGGTGAGAATTGTTCCTCTCAAGGCCTATATTGCTTACGGACATGGAAAACAACATGGAAGCAGTCTCACACAGTGTGTACAGACATGTGACGTTTTAAAGTGTCTAAACTTAGGGAATCACGCCCCATGGTACACATGATTCTTTACAACATTAAAATTCTCATGTGTAGTAAGAGAATGTGGGCATTCCGTAAGTAGTAGGGCTTCATTGCATTTTCCCCATTCTCCTTCTAACTGGGAATGTGAACCCAAAGCTTCACACACGTGAAGCAAGCCCCCCATCACTGAGCTACATCCTTGCTCAGTCCCTCTGTTGTTTCTGAAAGCGTGTTTTCGCTTGGATGGGTTGTTTACAACTTTCTTTCATTTGCTTCAGTGAAAAGCAATTACATATGCCATTCCTCCCAGGGCCCAGAAATTACTCTTTTGAACACCAGATAAAACTTTTCCCAGCAACCATGCCTCAAGCAACAGTGTGGGGCTGGATCCATTCAAACTCATCAGATCTGCTTTGGGAAGTAAAATAATACTTGTGCCCTCCCAGGAATGAGCCAAAAAGAAGGGGTGTTGGGACGAACAGTCTGTAAACAAAGTCATCTTCACTTGCCCCACCTTTACTAGTGTAAATATGTACCTTTAATATGTAATATGTAAATATGTAAGTCATCACGCTCTCCTTTTTCAATACAGTGGGGCCATGAGAATTGGAAAAGACTTTATTCTTTTCACCAAGAAGGACGAAACCATGACCTGCCTGTTCTTCTCTCAGACATTCTGTGAAAGAGAAGGGCTCACAGAGGTAAGAGCTGAGGCTTTCCTTCCATTTCCATGGCAACAGTGTTGTTTTCACTGTTCCCTGAGGAGGTGAAGTCTGTCATCACTCCGCTCTGATTATGATTTAGAAATTTGAGCATATGCTTGAGAAATGGACAGAAGGTACCTGCACACAATGGGGTCACCAGAGACCTTTTTGGAGAACTGCATTTTGTTCTCCATGTTCCCACATCTCCCATGATCAGAGACTCTTCTTGGCACCGAAAGCTTTCTGGAAGAAGCTGGCAAAAATCTTTCCTCCACTTGTGTCTTAAATGAGTTATCATTCTTAGATAAATAGATTATTGGGGTCAAAGACTTGCAATACAATAGATAAAGAAATCGAATGCAAAATGGACTTAAATTTATTAATTCAGCAACTATAACTTCAGCTCTGATTGCTGAACTGCAGACATTTTATTAATCTGCCATCTAATCTACCCAGTCTGAATGTAAGCTATAATTGAATGCGCTGTGTGCATGTTAGGAACTGCTGTCTGCTCAGAATGGATTGACTATGTGGAAGGAGGAAAATCACAATGACCATGATTCATCAAAAAATATCCTGCTTTGTCACAGAATCTCAGAGGCATATAGGATTTGAATAAATAACAAAATGAGGATGTTGAGAAAGAAAGCAGTGTTTTCTGTGTGTGTGTGTGTGTGTGTGTGTGTGTGTGTGTGCCATCGTTATTTACAAATTGTCAAAAGTAGCAATGATATGGGAGAGATCAGTGAATCTCCAGCCAAGGTTTAGTAGGGAGAACACGACTGTTAGCTGGTCAGGCTAGGCTGACTTATGGAAGTTCCAGGAGAGCCAGTGGGTGCGGTGTGAAGGTGCTGCAGGCTATGGGGTGGAACCATAGGAGCAGCTTTTATGCAAAGAAGAGGACCGGAGAAAGCCAAAGCAGTTGAAGCTTGTACATGTAAAGAGCGTGAGAAATTGGGTGAAAACTGAGGACGGGAGGAAGGCAAAACCCAGGATAGCAGCTGAGCTAAACGGCACTTTTGAGAATACAGATGTGAGCTGCAACACACAAGAAAGTTCCACAACAGAGTTCACCCAGGAAGGTGGAGCTAAGACTGCCCTTGAGTGTGGGGCTGATTTTCCCAGGCACATACTGTGACGACTCCAGGCCGTCAGGGTGGAGAAAGGCGAACGTGCTGCAGGTCCTTCACCTCTTCACCCAAATCCAGGGGACTCCAGACACAGCAGGGAGTTTGTCAAGGCAAGACTCACTCACTCACTCATTCACTCACTCAATTACACAGCTGCTGGCTGTGATGACGAAGATAAGTAAAGCCTGACTGCCCACACCTCCGCCTCAGCCCTCTAGAGACTTGGTCATGGACGGGGAGTTTGTCAGAGCAAGATCTCAGTTTATTGGGGGTAACAAATCAGCTTATATAGACAAAGAACCAGAGAGCACGAAACAGACAGCCAGTTACCTTAATGGTCAGCACATCACACAGGCTGCATAGGTCAAACTAAACATATATCTATGTTGGCTCCTATGGGCCAATTAGGGCTCTCTGTAATGTGATCACATTAGCTCCCGGCATCATCTTTGGTCCCATGTGCTAAGCCATGCCCTGCTCACTCCCTCCCAGACTGTTATTCCTGGCCAGGCCCAACACTTGAGCCGAGTGATGGAACTATAGGAAACTGAGGAAACATTGCTTCCTTTAAGCAAACCATTTCCTTAAAACAAAGCAAAACAAAAATTTAAAAACGACCATCACTTACCATTTACATATGCATGGTGTAACTTCTTCCAAGTATGTTAGCATATTAGTTTACTTTCTTTCTTGATATTTACTTGCAGATGCCTAAGAGGCATGTTACATCACTACTTCTTAGATATTTTTTGTTAACCTCCACCTCAAAAGAGGATCTACATACCTTCTTTTGCCTGCTCTTGCACACAAATTTTGCCTTCCGGTTCTCACCCTCAACACAGCTATCAAAATATTGTCTGTGCCAGTGTTGGCTCTTCATATTCTAAGATGATTCCACATCACACTAGTGTGCTGTCAGCAGGTTCTGTTCTGCTCTTCCATGCACCACCTTTATTTCTTCTGTGATGCATAACTGACTGACTGGTTCTCTGTGTGCTCACTGCTGGCCCTGGCAGTGCGCTCAGTCTCCTATGTTTCTGTCACTCGGTTCAAGGGCAGTGATAGCTTCACCTTCCTGGGTGAACTCTGCTGTGGAACCTTCTTGTGTGCCGCTGGTTCACGCTTGTATTCTCAAGAGTGCCATTCAGCTTGGCTGCCATCCTTGGCTTTGCCTTCCTCCTGTGCATCAGAGTTCTTCTGTTAGATATCAGATCTTAATTACTCATTCATTCATTGTGTATGTGTATGTGTATGTGTGCATGTGTGTGTGTGTGTGTGTGTGTGTGTGTCTCAGAGGGCACATGTGGCCCTGTGGAGGACCAAGGGTGACTTTGGGAATCATTCTGGATTGCTTTTACCTCCTTGCTTCACTCTGGGATTTCCCAGGCTCCACCCACCAAGGACTGAAATGCAGGCCATTGCCAGTTTCCACCTGACATTTTTACATGGGACCTGGGATCTGAACTCAGGACCTACTGCTTGCAAGGCAGAGTCTTAACTCTCGATCCATCTCTCTAGCCCAGATCTCAGATCTTAAATCTCCTATGCTCTTTTGTTAGTATGTGTTGTAGTTTGGTACAGGTGTCAACTTGACGGTTGAGGGTTTGAGCTCTGGGCACATTTGTAGAGAATTAGTAGTTGAGTTAAGCCCAGAGAGAATCTGCAGAAGATTGTTTAATTGTTTAGTGGATAGAGAGACCCGGCCTGTGGAGGGTGGGACTAGCTCCTGAGCAGGTGAATAAAATGGAGGGACCTGCCTGAGAAAGGATGCATCCTGGTGCACATTTGGCCAGACATGCTGTTCTGGCAAGTCAGCATCATCTGTCTCTCAGCTGTTATGTAGAGACAGTGTGATCAGTTCCCTTGGCCCTGGTGTTGGTGTGAGCTTTCCTGTCAAGCTGGACTAAGAACTGTAACTAAACTATCACAAGACAATAAACTCCTTTTTCCCTTAAGTACTTTGTCATGATTTTATCAGCAACCATGCAAGTGAACTGCTACACCATGTTTCCTTTTGGTGTAACCATCCTGAGGGTGCTTCTTGAGCGAGAATGTGTGTGAAACTTCCACATGCATGTGGGTGTGTTCTCATCCTGCACCCACGCTTGGTGATTAGAGCATTTGATGATTAGTTTGACCTAAGTTATTGTCTAGAATTTATTTTCCTTCAAGATTGTGAAAGCATTGTCCTGTTATCTCTAGTGTTGTAACAGAAATCGGAAGCCATCTGATTTTATTCCTTGATCTTACATGATTCTTTCGGCCATACTCACCAATGTTATTTGAACGTTAGAAGGATGTGTGTTATCTCCAGTGTTCTGATTTCAGTATTTCAATTATGATTCAAATAGAGAGCTATTTGTATCAATTTTACATGGCATATATGAATTTTTTTTGTTATGGATACTAATATGCTTTAATTTTGGTGTGGTTTCCTATAAAATTGATGTTTTTTTTTTCCAACCATATTCTTTTTTTATAAACAGCTCCCATGTTTCAGGCTCTAAAGTTCAGGATTATGGCTCTTTCATTTTCTTAACTTTTCTCTCAGATTTTCTGTCTTTGGATTTTGGTTTTGTCTCCCATGTTTCAGGCTCTAAAGTTCAGGATTATGGCTCTTTCATTTTCTTAACTTTTCTCTCAGATTTTCTGTCTTTGGATTTTGGTTTTGTCTTCTGGAAGCTTTTCCAAGACTTGTCTTCTAACTCCTTTACACTCCTTCTAATTCCTGCAATCATGTTCTTAATTTCTAGTTAAGTGTTTTTTCTTCTCTTAGTGGCTCTTTTTAAAAGACATCAAGCTCTTGTTTCAAGTATACAGCATTTTCTTAATATTTAAATATTTTATTTTATTGCTATTTTTTTTAGCCATATTGGGGATGAACCCAGAGCTTTAAATATATTATGCAAGTGTTCAACCATGAAACTACATTTTTTTCCACTGAAATTTTCTCTCTCTCTTTTTTTTTTTTTGTTTTAAGACAATTTATTAGAAGGGAGCCAGTGAGGCATCATGGTAGCAGAAAGGAAGGTGGGCGAACTGGGCCTGGGAAGGACCAGAGACCAAAGTAGTAATAGCCATAGTGCTGACATTTCATTTAAGTTGTAATGGAGACAAATGTATGCCTGATGACCTAGTGGTGATTCAGAAGATTAGGTAGTTCACAACACTTAGAAAGCAGCATAGAAACTTACAAAGAACAAAATGCCTTACTCCTTTTGAAGGCGTGGACCATTTTGAAAGGTCAGTGGTTAATTTCATGAAAATCAAATGGAAAGGCCTTTCCCCCCACCCTAAATACATAAAACTACTTGCTATCATCTGTATTTCAAATGTTTGGAATAAAATGGGCCAAAGTTTCACAGGCTTGTACAAGGGTTTGGTAAGTTTGACATAGCACCAAGTAAATAAGAGTGCATACCCCATGGAAAATACACAGTGGTCTCCCCCCCCCCCCCTTCTCCATTTTCCCACTTCGGTTAAGCCACGGTAACACACAAGGAGGGATCCTTTCTCCACTGATTGAAGTTTTACCCCATCTGGGTGTGATGGTGTAATTCCAGCAATTTGGGCTACACAGCAGTTTCAGGCCAGCCTGAGCATACAAACAACAAACTGTTGCAGATACTAAGGGCTTCAGCTGCAGTTCAGGAATAGGCTGCTTGCCCAGCACACAGGCCCCAAGTTAGCCCAGCATTGCACAGAAGAGAGGCTGATGAGCTGACACCAGAATTCTTTCCTTTCATATGTAGTGGCAAACACAGTAATCCAGTACTCAGGGAGGCTGAGGTACCGGAACTCAAGTTCAAGACCAGGAACAAAGATCTCTTAGAGAATTTACTGGCTATAAGGCCTTTTTAACCTCTCCTGTGAGCTCTTTTTATAGTCATACCTATCAATGAACTATTCCCCAAGCATGCTTGATGCATTTCTGTTTCTTTAATGACAACTGCGTACTTCACATAAGGACATAAATGGTCACTTTTTAGTATAGCTTGTTTATCAAGGCAGATTGTACATTGAGATCAAAAGAAACTAACAGGTATGCAAAACCATGGTTTCTTAACCAGAGTAACATCTGAAAAGCCAGACTTGATTACATTTTCTGTTGAAAATTGATTCACTGTTGCTGCTTTGTCCAGAACTGACAAAGGCAGTTCCTAACACAAAGCACCTCTTCATGTATGTTGAAGAGAAAACAAAACTATTAAAGTGGCATTTTCTTTATATGTAGAAACATTTTTACAGTAAACTGGAAATTCTGAGTGAACTTAAAAGTACTCAAGCTACTGCTTGTGTATTTCTAGTGTAAAGGCAAGTGAATTTGCATCCCTCAACTGTTGCTTTTATCCCCAAATGTAGTGTCTCCCAAACCATGTCTCACAGGGCTAGAAAAAAACTGGGGGCAGGGAGAGGACTGGTTTATATAAAAAGCCCTAATGAGATACTTGTACCCAAGTGATACATAATTTTTAAAACCTTTCTGGGGAAAAAAAGAAAATTTTGTGAACTACTTAGACTGAAAAAAAAGCTAGGTTATTCTCAATTGTTCTTTTTACTTTTGCTCTGAGATTTTTTTTCAACATCTCTGATGTTGGTAAACTGCACACCCATACAAGATAAAAAGATAAAACACTTGGCACATCCTTAGCACTGTCCAAAGGAAAGTCAGTAGAGAGAGGTGAGGATTTTCAAAGAATTCACCCATGCTGAGTATTAGGACGGGCTGCTGAACAGGAAGAAGTGGTCCTGCTCCCTCACGGAGTCAATGAGGCTTTCTGGGTTGCTTCTGGAATCTTTGTCTGTAGGAAAGCATATACATGGGGCCAGATCTTGTTGGTTTCTGTTCCAGAGAATGTTTCCAACACCCCTTTTTTCTGGTAGTAATCCAGGACTGGCTTTGTCTGGGCTTCATAAGCCTTCAGTCTCTTGATCACTGTCTCTGGTCTGTCGTCCTCACGCTGAATCAGAGGCTCTCCTGTTAAGTCGTCAATGCCCACAGTTTTAGGAGGGTTAAATTCGATGTTGTACACTCGGCCACTGGCTGGATGAATCCAGCGAGCAGTGAGGCGCTGCTTGATGACCTCAAAGGGCACATTCAGGTTGATGACTGTGTCGATCTGGTAAGTTTTGTCCAGGGCTTCTGCCTGCGGAAGTGTCCTTGGAAAACCATCCAACAGCCAGTTGCACTGGGTGAGGTTTTTCAGCTCATGAAGCGCCAGTCGAGTCATAACATCATCTGGGATGAGCTTCCCTTGGTCAATGAAAGTCTTGGCTAGCACGCCGATCTCTGTGCCCTGCAGCATGTTCTGGCGGAGCAGGTCCCCGCTGGAAAGGTGAGTCAGTTGGAAGTGCTGAGTGATGCGCGAGGAGATGGTGCCCTTGCCCGAGCCCGGAGCCCCCATGATCACGGCGCGCAGCAGCCGCGCCGACGCCCCCATGGCCGCGGACGGAGGCCCGAGCTGGCGCAGACGCCGGAGCTTGGTTGGCTTCGGCCTGGCCTGCGCGCTCAGGGCTGCGCTGCCCGGGGACGGCCGCTGGCAGCGCTGCAAGCGGGCGGTGGCCAGGGCCTGAAATTTTCTCTTTTCATTTACTTTTCAAACTTTTACCAGGCTGCCTTCACCTCTGAGTGGTTGGGGTTACAGATGTTTGCCATTGTGGGCAGTTTGGTTCTAAAGATTTTAATCATAAAACTTCATGTTCCTCGTGGCTTATATTTTTCTTGAAGCTTCTTTGTTTAGGCTTATTTGGTTTTTAGTTACCATATTACAGCTTTCATTATATGCCTTTTAAATCCTGAACCCTTCAAAGATTGGTTCAATAAAACGCTGATTGACACCTCTGAGGTATGGACAGAGTTTGGCAGCTGTGATCTAACAACTATTTTGTTGGGGATTTCTTAATGATATTTGCTGTAGGTCATTTTTCCTGGGTTGGTCATATTTCCAAGTGAAGACTGTTCTAGTCATTTATATAGGGACTTACTATTAGCTTTTTTGGAGGCAAATAAAAGATCCCCAGGATTCTCAGCATCCAACAAGCAAACTTTCGCTTCATCCTTCTTAGTTGACTGCATGGTATGTGATTTCCTCTCTTCTCTGAGATAAGCCGGGAGGTCTGGAGAGGAGCCTTTGGAGATGAGATCTAGATGCTACTCTGGCACTCATGAGTTAGTCAGAACAGTAAGTCAGAGGCTGCTTTCTTTCCTGACTAGAGCTTTGAATTGTTTTTTCATATATCATCATCTGCTGCTCATCTTCTCAAGTGCTGATAGTGTTGCTTACTTTGCTATTCTATCTGTTTTCCCAGAGGGATCCTAGGTAGATGCCTTCTGTCCCCATCTTACAACAGAGAATTTTAAAACTAAAACCCGGAGTGTACATATGTGTTGTCTGTCTCTCCCTTTTAAAACTAGACTAGACAAGAAAAATAAACTTTTTAATTTTGTGCCCTATAATTTTGGTGAATGAATTAGGATCAAGCAAAAGGATGTTTTTGTGTGTATTTCATAATGACGTGTATGTGTGTGTGTGTGTGTGTGTGTGTTTTACAGGTTGTAGTTCCAATACCTTCATGGCTAACAAGCACCAGAGAGTCTGTCACAAGGGATCCTCAAAAGTTCTTCACAGAGCTGTCTATCATTTATAAATACTCCCCATTTAAAACAGAAGCTGAGTTGATGCAGCAGTTTGACATCATCTATGGAAGATGTGGTAAGGCCATCAAAGCGATGTTCCCTAAGCCTTGGGGTGTGTGAGTGGCTTAGATACCTGTTTAGATCTGAGCAGTCTGACATCCCTTATTTTCTGCACTCTTGCCAGTTGTGTTTTTTTGTTTTTTTAATGAACACCTTCCATTGCAGAAGGGAGCTTTTAGGTTGAGAGCTGAGTGGTTCTTCAATCTATGGATATGACAGATATTAAAAGGCAGTTTGATACAGTGTTTTTATAGCTAAACCTTAATGATTTTTCCCCCCATGGGAGCTTATGTCCTCCTCTTTCATAGGTTCTTGTTCTGTCGATCTTCATTTTCCTAGCACGTGGATCGAGCTCCCTTTAATGACATTTCTCATTGCTAGTCTTTTCCCAGACAGTTACCATTCTCACATCTAGACACCTACACACAAAAACACCTACTTCAGGGAAAGCTATGTGTATCCTGCTTTTATTCATAATATTTTGATTTATGCAGTGTTTATAGTGAAATTTCAAGTAGATTACACCTGTTTTATGTCTAAGTTTTCTTCCTTAACTTGTGGTATTTTGTTTAAAAATGATGCTGCTTCTCATTGTCATAAAGGAACACTAGTGGCAATTAAATTAGGATTTATTTTGTTAACAGATATATCATATTTTACTATTTTTACAATTTTTTAGATTGCATACAAAAAATTGGCTTCACCATGACTTCTCCATATGTTTGTGCCATTGCATTTTGTTCTCTTCTCCTCCCACTGCCTTTCTTGATCTCCTTCTCCATCTTTCTTTTTTAATTAGATCCCTTTTCTTCTTTTCTTGCACATGTATTCCATGACTCTTCATTTCCTACCTACTTTAAATTGCTTCTTCCCCTCTCATGATACCCTTTCTAGTTTTGTATCCACCCACACACAAATATCTTGCTTCAAATCTAGATTCAGCATATGAGAGAAAGCATGCATTGTTTATTCATTATTTAATGAAAACATAATCTTTTAGTTGATATCTAAATACACTGCAAATATATGTAATATACTTGCATAAAGTACAAAGTAGTTACTAACTGGCCCAGTTCTAGAAAAGTTTGTCAGCACCAGCTCTGGAGATCTAAAGCAATACTTTGCATTTGTACAATTTTTTAAACTCATTTTTGTTGGCATGTGTATTCATTCCATTTCTACCAATCTATGAGTATTAATAAGAGGTATGCTATTTGGGTAGTCTATCATGAGTTTCATTGTGTGAATTAGGAAAAAAAGTGTAGAAAGATCAGAAATGTACCCAAGGTGAAGACACTATTGAGTCGTTGATTCATGATCCATAGTCAAGCATTTAGGCTACAAAGTTCAGGTTCTTACCTGTTCTGTTGCTCTCACTACCAAAAAGTGTATATAGTTCATTTTAATTTATAAATTTGCTGAGAATTCTTCATGTCATATTTTTATTCATGTCATAGTCAGTTTTGCAAAGAACTTTTTTTGTCAACCAATCTTAGAGGTCAGCAAGCCATGACTATAGGTCAAATTTGTCCTGATCTCTGTATTTATAAAGTTTTATTGGAACACAATAACTCATTCATTAATTTATGTCTTCTCTGTGACTGCTTTTGTGCTACAATGACCAAGTGAGTTGAAGTAATGGTGACAGAAAACATACACTGCAAATATATGTAATATACTTGCATAAAGTATAAAGTAGTTACTAACTGGCCCAGTTCTAGAAGAGTTTGTCAGCACCAGCTCTGGAGATCTAAAGCAATACTTTGCATTTGTACAATTTTTTAAACTCATTTTTGTTGGCATGTGTATTCATTCCATTTCTACCAATGAGTGCTCTACCTATAATAAAATGGCTCAAGTTCTTAACAATTTTCATAATACAGATTATAAAGAGTTGTAAAGTTTGAAACAAAGACAAAGAGTTGGTTG
The DNA here is from genome assembly GCA_023101885.1 of Typhlomys cinereus. Classification (NCBI taxonomy): domain Eukaryota; kingdom Metazoa; phylum Chordata; class Mammalia; order Rodentia; family Platacanthomyidae; genus Typhlomys; species Typhlomys cinereus. The sequence goes on from JALPQD010000085.1 coordinate 7,195,825, forward strand.
GTAATTAAAAGCACTGTATTGTGGAAACTCATCCGTCTTTAATTTGTTGAAGCATAACTTGTATTTTACTATATTTATTCAGCAACTATATTACTTACTGAAGCACAAAAGAAAACTTGCTCTATAATGAACTGAATTCCATAAAAGAAGTGATAGTAGGTTGCTTAGTAGGTTGCTTAGAATTCAGTTTGTTTGAAAACCTAACAAGTCTGTATGTACTTTTTTACAGGTACTTTGCTGGTCGTTTATAACTTGAAGCTCCTCCTTAGTGGGGAACCAGAGCTGGATATAAAAACTGACAAGGAAGATATATTAGTGGCTGAGACTCTGGAGGAGTGAGTAACGTGTGTTTGATGAACATCTGTCTACCATAGTGGTGGGCTGGAATTGGGAGCCTGCATCTTGGGTCTGTGACAATTCAGTGGGCACCAGTTACAGAAGGAAGTTAGGCAGGACCAGTGGTCCCAAACCATTTCTGAGTCTCCTAGTTACCTAGCAGCTTCTTAAGTATAGTGTCATAGGCCTTGTTGAGACCTTGAATTTCAAGACTGGAAGCCAGGATTTTCCAGATGTTCCCAGGTGATTCAGAGTACCAGCTAGTTTGGAGACCATTGGATTTTAGGGCCATTAGAATATTCTTTTTGCAGTACTCCTATTTCATATACACTTAGATCACCAAAAAGCTTAGAATTCATTCTTCATCTTAAATCAACAGAAATAGCAAAATATTAGAAGGTCTGTAAATATTAGTGTGTTTGTAAGGAGGGGAAGAATTTGACCAAAAAGAAAAAAATATGATCAAAGGGCAATTATGCAATTTGTCTGCCCAGAATGACTTTTTGAACTTCAGTGTGCATGAACAAATACATTGATAGAGCCATTACTGACTTCACAGGGACTCAGGGGAAAACAGGATAAGAACCTGCTGAGAAGCTAAACTACAAGTCTGTGAAATAAGAATAAAGTGAAACCTGCTAAAGATAGTAATTGAAGTGTACAGTTTCTTGGTGTCATAATCTAGGGCATTAAGGGAATTTATAGGTAATTTAATCCAATCTGATTCATTGTATATACCATTTTTGTCTAATAAATTTGATAGCCACACATAAGAGTGGTATATTTAATTTTAACTAGATGCTCAGTAGCAGGAAACAGGTGAGAGTAACTTTAATACTATCTAACACAGTATATATAAAATCATTTAATATCAGATTCAATATGAAAAAATACCAGTGAAGTATTCCACATTCTTTTTTTTCTTACGCTGAGTCTTTGAATCTTTTATTCATTTCATGCATATAACATACATGAATTTTGATTGGTGACCAAAACCTCTTGTAGCCCTCAGCTACATATTTGACAGAGTGATTTTAGGCTAAGATGCTGAAACCTATATACACAGACAAAATTACCAAAAAGAATTTCTTTACTTCAATCTTTGAGGTGAAAGGTAGAATGTTTCTTTTCAAATTAAGAATTTCCTGTTTCATAATGCATTATCATTTTTTTATTCTTGTTGTATGTTCTTTTCTTATTTCACTGTGTGGATTTCTGGATTTACATAGATAAGGAGGCTTTTGTTCTTTCAGAGAAAATCCCATCCTGCCTGCTTATTGTACCAAGGCTAGGAAATCTTTGCCAGCATCGATATGCCAATATCAGGAGGGAGGTCTGGAGATGCTTGGTCACCTCCTTTACCATTTGCTTGCTGCCTCTACCCTTCTGTTTAACAATTGTTTCCAAAACTGGTACTTCATGCTATTTAAAAGCTTGGAGTACGAGAGTACCATGACATTTCGACATTAGTGTCAGATAACGATATATTATCATTAGAAGAATTTTTCATCTGACTTTTGGGCAAAAGTTCTTGTTGCTTCCAAGTTGTTTAGTGATGCCACAAACATGTCAGGACACTGAAGCAGCCAGTTACAAACTGAAGAAAATGAATCATACCTAGAACAGATACCGTTTCACTTAGGAAAATTCAATGTGCAGAATTTTTTAATTTGCATGTTGAACAAAAGTTTGCATAATCACAAGAAAAGTTCTTCAAAGATAGGTATGGCGTGTTACGACAAAGGATTATTAGAAATAGGAGTCATGGTTTCTGTACCAAGGATGCAGTACTCTGCAACACTGGCATCTGCAGGGGGAGATGCTGCTGTTTCTTCCTCTACTTAGCTGTGACCTGCGTGTCATATACTTCATGTACTTGTGTTGACTTTGGTCTTCTGTCTCATTAGCATCTTCAAGATCCCTTTAAGCTTGAACATATATGTATATAGATATTTATATTTATTTATTTATTCATTTCCTTTATTTTGTAATTAGCTGCCTCAATGCCACGGCATACTTCTGGCATCACTAAATAATCCGGAAGCAATAAGAACTTCCCTCCAAAATTTAGATGAAAAATTATTCCTTTAATAATGCATTGTTATCTGACACATATATTGAAATACACACACACTTATTCATATATACATACACATATACATAAATTTTGCAAATTTTTATGGAATGTAAAAATTGTGGAATGACTAGAGGGTTTTGATATTAATATTAAATTAGTCCTTATTAGTGAGCTAAAAAATAGACCAATTTTTGGGTTTAGGGAGATGGCTCAGTTGCTAAGATGCTTGTTGTTTTAAGCATGCAGACTCGAGTTCAATCCTCAGCATGCAAAAAGCAAAGAACAAGAATAGAAACAAACAGAGCAAATAAAAATAATAGGCCCAGTGGCATGCCCCTGCAATCTCTAACCCTGCATTTCAGGAGACAGGAGGATCCCTTATACATGCTGGTCAGCCTGTCTCAGTAAATGAATGAGATTGTTCGCCTTGGGGTTATTGTGATAATCCACCTATAACTGCTGAGCAGGGTACTGGAACTGTCCAGAACAGGTTTCAAATCTTGAAATGGTGATTTTCAGTTTTAGTCTTAGATAGGATATTTTGACTGACTTTGCAAGTAATTTTCTGTGTAGAAAATTTAACTTTCTATTGAACTCAGGGAACAGTTCTTTGGGGGCACTCTTGACTTCTTCCAGTTTTTCTCTTTTTGTGAGAGAGTCTCTTCCTCTGTAGCTGAGGATGAACTTGGACTTGCGATCCTCCCTCCTCTGCCTCTTAAGTGCTGAGATCCAGGCATGCGCCATTTCTGAGTCACTGTAAACTCGGTTATGAAAAAACACTTTTAAAATTTTTAAGAAAATGGATCAATTGATTCTTAACTTTTATTACTTTTTTTTTTTACTTTCTTCTAGTATTTCAAGTATTGTCTCATTTTTAAATTTCTGACTTGATGGTCGGGTGAATCATGATGATCTTTGTAGTTATTGGTAGTTTTATAATAGTCCGCTAACTCAAGCTGCTATGTTATCTATAACTACCTGTATTCTTTTGGATAACAACATTGGTCTTAAAGTTTATGGAAAATGGTAAAATAAATATATTCATCTGGTAGTCTTTTTTATTCTTTTGAATCCTTTTTCTCTTTTTTAATGCAAATGTCTTGAATATTTACTATTTAACTTATCTTGCTCCCTTTTCTTTTCAATTTCTTTTTTCTACAAAATAAGTCTCAGGTAGACAATTACTTAATTAAGAGCCTAAACTTTCATATATAATTTTTGCAGCTATTGCACATTGATTTTAAGTGTAGGAATTCAAATCTTTTATTCTGTTCTGGGTTGAGTCTCTAAGAATGAAACAGCAGTGGGTCTAATGACAAAGACCTCATGAAAATTTCATTAGCAGTGATGTTCAAGTGCAGTCAGTGGAATCAAGTGACATCAATATCAGTCCAAAGTGACTGATTCTCACTTAAACTTTTTTTTAAAAAAAACTGTGAATGTGTGTGTGTGTGTGTGTATCACATTAGAATTTCAAATGTAAATGATACAGAAGGTTGCATTTTATGCATCATACATAGACTAGATTAAAATATCTTATTTACTCATTTGAGGGGGGAAAGGGAGAGAGTACACCTGCCATGTGCCATGGTGGACAGATGGAGGTCAGAGGATGACTTCCGAAGTTGATTCTGTCCTTCTACCATGTGGACTTTGGGAATTGAATTCAAGCTGGCAGGTTTTTGTGTAGGTGCTTTTATGCATTGAGCCATCTTATTTATTCGCACCACTCATTGGTTTTTGAAACTGTGAAAATAGAATGTCAAGAGGGCCAAGGAATCAGAAGCAAGTTCCGGGTGGTGTTTAGGAACTATTTACAGACACCCTGCCCACTGCGTTATGTCACCGGCCCAACAGATCCTTTCGGGCAAAGCACAATCTTTTGTTAATTTCTGTCTCCTTCATGAGTAATTTTTAGCCACAATAACACAATTAAAATTTGGAGTCATTTCTGTAGGCCTTGTGTCTGTGGGGTGCAGTGGCTCTGACTGGCTAAAGAGGGTCTTTTTTTTCTCCCACATTTTATTTTTTTCCTAATCATACAAGCTCAGTAGTTACCTCCATCCTCTCTTTCCCCCCTCTCCTCCTCTGTCATCCCCTTGCACTCTCCCCCCTTCCTTTCTTTTTTTTTTTTTTTTTTGACTGAAGCTTGAGGTTTCATTTTTTTTTTTTTTTTTTTTTTATTAAAAATTCAATTATACATTTTAAAATTTTTTACCAGTTCCCTCCCTCCCCCCTCCCCTTCCCCCAGTGTCTCCCCCCCAATTCCCAGAGAGTCCTTTATTGTGTGCGCCCAACTCTCCACTGGGTCCTCCTCTCCGATGACATATAAGGACCCAGTGGCATTTCCATAAGCCCTTTCTCTTGTTCCCCTTAATCATAAGATTACTACTATGGCTGTCAATCCCTTGCCTCCAGGGGTCTCGGTGCCCTTAACAGATGCTAGACTTTATGAGGGCAACAGTGCGCTGGACATTGCGCAGGGCATGCAAAGTTCCATTATGATTGCTTTGGCCCCAACTATTGTTGAGAATCTTGCAAATCGTTGCTCCTCCCATCCTTTTGCTCTTACAATCTTACCGCCCCCTCTTCCGCAAATGTCCCTGAGCTCCAGGATGGGGAGAGATTAGGCTGTCCTAGTTCTATGTGATTGATATAGAGTCTCTGAAGTTCTGGATTGTGGTTTGTTGATTTTCTTTTGCAGTTTTTCTGCTCCTGCAATTCCCTTCACTCCATTCTGCTGGGCACTGTATGTCACCCCCTGGCCAGAGACAAAAAGCTGTTAAACTGGAGTCTTGTTGTAATAGCACATTCAAGGGTAGATGTAATAAGAGTAGGAAACCTCACTGAGGGCGGGGTCCATTACCCATTTGCACAATGATTACTTTTTATCTGCTAGACTATATGCCCTCCCCTTCTGGTGAGATCAGGAAAGAACGTCTGTGAACTTAACCAGGTTTCTCATTACTTACTTGCAGACCTTGATGGAGGCCTATTTTCTCTGCTGTAACATGGTCTCCTCTCTCCTTGTTTCTGGTGTGGCCCTCCTAACCCATCTCTCTTGTTCATAATCCTTGCAATTACTGTGTTACATAGGTTTACTTTTGAGTGTCCCAATGTGGGCTGGGCGAGTTTGGTACTAGGAGCCACCTATTAGGGAGTACATACGGCGCTTAATTTTCTGGGTTTGGGATACTTCACTTAATATAATTCTTTCTAATGACATCCATTTCCCAGCAAATTCCAGTAATTCATCATTTTTGATGGCTGAGTAGTACTCCATTGTATAGATGTACCACAGTTTCCTTATCCACTCGTCAACTGTTGGACATTTAGGTTGATTCCATGACTTTGCTATTGTAAACAGTGCTGCTATGAACATGGTCGAGCTTGTGCTATCGAGGCGAACCTCTGCTGCTTGGGGGGTTATTCCCAAAAGTGGGATAGCAGGGTCATACGGCATTTCAATCTTTAATTTCTTTAAGAATCTCCAGACGGCTCGCCAGAGTGGCTGTATGAGCCTGCATTCCCACCAACAATGTAGGAGAGTTCCCCTCTCCCCACATCCTCTCCAGCATTTGTCGTTGTTTGTACTGTGGATTTTTGCCATCCTGACCGGGGTGAGATGATATCTCAGGGAAGTTTTGATTTGCATTTCCCTGATGGCGAAGGAAGTGGAGCATTTTTTAAGATAATTGTTAGACATTTTAATTTCATCCCTGGTAAAGTTTCTTTGAAGTTCCAGGGCCCATTTTTTAATTGGGCCAGTGTTTTCCTTGGAGTTTAATTTTCTAAGTTCTTTGTGCACTCTGGACAGTAGAGCTCTGTCAGATATGTGGTTAGTGAAGATTTTCTCCCATTCTGTGGGTTGCCTTTGAGCTCGTGCGACAATCTCTTTATCTGAACAGAAGCTCTTTAATTTCACAAGATCCCAACTGTTGAGAGTTGGTAGCAGTGACTGTGCCATTGGATGTCTGTTTAGGAAGTGTTGGCCTAGCCCAATCAGCTCGAGGGAGTTCCCTATCCTTTCAACTATGGCTTTTAAAGTCTCTGGCCTGATATCAAGGTCCTTGATCCATTTGGAATTAAGTCTTGTACATGGTGACAAGTACGGGTCCAGCTTTAATCTTCTGCATGTGGAGATCCAGTTTTGCCAACACCATTTGTTGAAGATGCTGTTCTTTTTCCATTGGATTCTTTGGGCCCCTTTGTCAAAGACCAAGTGGCTGTAACTTTGTGGGCTTATATCTGGGTCTTCAATCCTTATCCATTGATCTGTGTGTCTATTTTGGAGCCAGTACCAGGCTGTCTTTATAACTATGGATTTGTAGTATAGACTTAGGTTTGGTATGGTAATACCTCCAGCTGTGTTTTTGTTACTCAGGATTGTTTTTGCTATCCTGGGTCTTTTGTGCCTCCAAATGAACTTTGAGATTGTTTGGTCAACTTCTTTGAAGAATTGCTTTGGGATTTTGATTGGTATAGCATTGAATCTGTATATTGCCTTTGGTAGGATGGTCATTTTTACAATGTTGATTCTGCCAATCCAGGAACAAGGGAGGTCTTTCCACCTTCTGGTGTCTTCTGCAATTTCTTTCTTTAGGGTTTTAAAGTTTTCATTGTAAAGGTCTTTTACCTCCTTAGTTAGGTTTATACCAAGGTATTTCATTTTTTTAGGGGTTATAGTAAATGGCATGGTTTCTCTCAAGGCTTTTTCACTTCTTTCATTCTGGGCATATAGGAAGGCCTCTGATTTTTGCACATTTATTTTGTAACCCGCCACCCTGCTGAACTTCTCAATTAGTTCCAGGAGCTTCCTGGTGGAGTTTTTGGGATCACTCAGGTATAAGATCATGTCATCTGCAAATAGAGATAGCTTGACTTCTTCCTTGCCAATTTGAATCCCTCTTATGTCCCTTTCTTGTCTTATGGCTTCGGCTAAGACTTCAAGTACAATATTGAATAGAAGTGGTGAGAGTGGACAGCCTTGTCTTGTTCCTGATCGAAGTGGGAATGCTTCCAATTGTTCCCCATTGAGCATAATCCTTGCTGTGGGCTTGTTGTATACAGCTTTTATTATATTGATAAAAGTTCCTTCCATTCCTACTGTCTCTAGCGTTTTGATCATAAAAGGCTGTTGGATCTTGTCAAAAGCTTTTTCTGCATCTATCGAGAGTATCATGTGGTCTTGGACTTTGGACTGGTTTACATGATGAATTACATTTATTGATTTGTGTATGTTGAACCAACCTTGTGTGCCGGGGATGAAGCCTACTTGGTCCCCATGAATGATCTTTTTAATATGTTTTTGAATCCGATTTGCTAAGACTTTGTTGAGAATCTTTGCATCTGTGTTCATCAGGGAGATCGGCCTATAGTTTTCTTTTTAAGTGAATCTTTATTAGGTTTTGGGATTAAAACGATATTAGCTTCATAGAAGGAATTTGGTAGTGTTCCTTCCTTTGCTATTTGGTGGAACAGTTTAAGGAGTATTGGTGTTATTAACTCCTTAAATGTCTTGTAGAACTCTGTGCTGAATCCATCTGGTCCAGGACATTTTTTGGTGGGAAGATTCGAGATTACTTCCTCAATTTCCTTATATGTTATAGGACTATTTAAGTAATTCACAACTTCCTGATTCAATTTAGGTAAGTTGTGTTTACTTAGAAATTCATCCATCTCTTTTGTGTTGTCAAACTTCACAGAGTATAAGTTTTTGAAATATGATGTTATAATTCTCTGGATTTCTTGGGTATCCGTAGTGATAACTCCATGTTCATTTCTAATTTTGTTAATTTGGGTTTTCTCTCTCTTGCTTTTGGTTAGTTTAGCTAGGGGTGTATCAATCTTGTTGATTTTTTCAAAGAACCAGCTTTTCGATTTGTTGATTTTTTCTATCGTTTTCTTAGTCTCGATTTCAGATATTTCTCCCCTTATTTTGCTAATCTCTTCTCTTCTACTGCTTTTGGGATCAGATTGCTCTAGTTTCTCTAAAGCTTTAAGATGCATTGTTAAGTTGTTTATTTCTGATGTTTCCATTTTTTGATGTGGGCATTAAGAGCTATGAACTTACCTCTTAGAACAGCTTTCATTGTGTCCCAGAGATTTTGGTAAGTTGTATTTTCGTTATCATTCACTTTCAGGAAATCTTGAATTTCCTTTTTAATTTCTTCCTGAATCCAGTTCTCATTCAGCATCATAGTGTTAAGTTTCCAGGAGTTAGTGTATTTTCTCTTGTTTGATGTGTTGTGGATGTCCAGCTTTAGGCCGTGATGGTCTGATAGGGCACAGGTTAGAATTTCAACTTTCTTGTACATGTGTAGATTCATTTTGTGGCCCAATATGTGATCTATTTTGGAGAAAGTTCCGTGTGCTGCTGAGAAAAATGTGTATTCTTTGGTGCGTGGGTGAAAAGTTCGATAGAGATCTGTGAGGTCCATTTCTTTCAGGGTTTGATTAAGTTCCAAAGTGTCTCTGTTAAGCTTTTGACCTGTTGATCTATCCCATGTAGAGAGGGCGGTGTTGAAGTCCCCAAGAATTATCGTTTGGGGGTTGATTTCTTGCTTTAGACGCTGTAGGGTTTTCTTAATGAATGTGGAGGGGCCCGTATTGGGTGCATATATGTTCAGTATTGTGAAGTCTTCCTGGTGAATTGTACCTCTGACTAAAATGTAGTATCCATCCGTGTCTCTTATAATTTTTTTTGGTTTGAAATCCACTTTGTCTGATAGCATAATGGCTACCCCTGCCTGTTTTCTGCTTCCATTTGCTTGTAGAATTGTTGACCAGCCTTTTATTTTTAGAGCGTGCCTATCTTTTGTGGTGAGATGGGTTTCCTGCAGGCAGCAGATTGATGGATTGTGATTTTTAATCCAAGTTTGTAATCTGTGTCTCTTGATCGGTGAATTAAGTCCATTAACATTTAGTGTTATAATGGAGAAACTATTGTTAATTCCAGACATTTATTATGTTTAGTAGCTTTTATAAGTATATTGCTTCGCTTTTAATGGTGTTATATTTGCCTTCTGTTCTCCTGGATATGCCTGTTTTTTTCTTCACGCTTGAGTATCATTTCTAGCAGTTTTTGAAGGCCTGGTTTGGTGGCCATGTATCCCTTAAAGTTGTCTTTGTGCTGGAAAATTTTTCTTTCTCCCTCGATCATGACTGATAGTTTTGCAGGGTAAATCAGCCTGGGTTGACATTTTTGCTCATTCAATACTTGAAGTATGTCTCTCCAAGCTCTTCTTGCTTTTACTGTTTCGACTGAGAAGTCATTTGTTATTTTAATAGGTTTGCCTTTAAAAGTGACTTGTTTTTTCTCCCTTGAAGCTCTCAGCACCAGTTCTTTATCTTGAATGTGGAGTGTTTTAACTATTATTTGCCGCGGTGTGCTTCTAGTTTGGTCGTATCTGTTTGGGGTGCGGAATGCCTCTTGTATATGAATGGGCCTCTCTTTCTTTAGATGAGGAAAGTTTTCCTTGATGATCGTTTGAAAAATTTCCTCAGGGGTGGTATTTTGAGATTCTTGCTCCGGTATTCCATGAATACGCATGTTAGGCTTCTTCAGGGTGTCCCATATTTCTTGGATATTTCTCTCAAGTATCTTTTTGGCTTTAACAACCTCTTCCATTGAGCTGGCTAGTACTCCCACTTTATCTTCAAGGTCTGAAATTCTGTTTTCTGCTTCATTAGTTCTGTTGATAAGACTCTCTGTGGCGTTCTGGGTTGAAGATAACTTGTCTTTTAGCTCAGTTTTAAACTCTGCTTGAGTTTGTTTTAACTGTTCTATGCCGCTTTTTGTTTCTTGCACTGTTTTTCTCAACTCCTCCAGATGTCTGTTGTGTTCCTCTTCAAAGCGATTGATTCGATTATGTAATTCCTCCCGGATTTCCTCTTTCATAGTATTGAACATGGTAATGATCATATTTTGAAAGTCGTTATCCTGGGTCAGGCTTTCTTGGCCTTTTTCCGCGGGTTTGTTCTTTTTGGAGTCTAACATTATGGGATTAATTTCTTCAGTGGGAGATTTGTTTACTTGAGTGTTGCTTCTCATGGATTTGCACTTTGACTTTGGCATTGTCATTTTAACTCTTAAGATCTCTCAATTTCACTAAACTGAATTATTTGGCCTGGGGTACTGGTGGGCGGGGCCTGAACGGGGACTTACCTAGGGAGCGGGGTGAGGCCCGGGTGGACCGCGTGCGTGTCCCGACTGGCGGAGCGGGGTGGGGCGAAAAGGGAGGATGGGCGCAGGGGGAGGTGCTCCTCGTTCCCTGGGCCCCCGCGCGGCTCCGGCTGGATGGCGGGAGTCGGAGCCGGGTCCCCGTGGGCTGACCTGGGGTCCTAGAGCGCGCGTTGAGGCCGGGCTGGATCTCGCCTACGCGTCCCGACCGGCGGAGCGGGGGGTGGGGCGAAAGAGGGAGGCTGCGCGCGTCGGCGTGGAGCTATTTAACCCGAGGGCAGCTGGGGCGGGGCCCGGGCGCAGGGGGAGGTGCTCCTCGTTCCCTGGGCCCCCGCGCGGCTCCGGCTGGATGGCGGGAGTCGGAGCCGGGTCCCCGTGGGCTGACCTGGGGTCCTAGAGCGCGCGTTGAGGCCCGGCTGGATCTCGCCTACGCGTCCGGACCCCTCCCCCCTTCCTTTCACCTCCTGCCTCCCTCCCCCTCTCCCACTGCCTCCACCTTCCTTCCTCCCATCCCCTAGAACATCCTTGTGTGTGAACACAAACCTCTCTCTGAGTCTTCCACCCTAGTGAAGGTTCAGGACTCAGTGGCATAGCCCGGAACCCCTTCTTGGAAAGAGGGTTTTTAGCTGTGTCCAGAGCCAAAGCATTGTCACTGCATGTGTGGTTAGAAGTGATTGCCATCTGCAAAATCTGCAATCATAACAACACTGCAACACTCTTTTTTTAAAATTTTTTTATTATTTATTCAATTGTGCGTGTGTGCATGTGTGGGCGCGTGTGTATATATGTGTGTGTATGTATGTATGTATGTGTAGAACCACGGACGAATTCGGGAACCACCATGGACGCCTCCACTTCTTCCTTCTTTACTCTGCCCTGGGATTCACAGGCTCTGCTCTACCAGGATCAGAAACGCAGGCCGCCTCCGCTTCTGCCTGGCGTCTATACATGGGGTCTAGGATCCGAGCTCAGGACCTTCCGCCTGCAAGGCAGAGGCTTAACCCCTGAGCCACCTCTCCAGCCCCCACTGCAACACTCTTTACACGCAGTTCTTGTGTTGGTACCAGATAGAGAACTATAGGCTTACAATCTGGATACTGTCCATATCATTCAAAGGACATAAAATTCTTTACACAAGTGTGGGATTATAATGCTGTCACTTGGAGTTGAAAAAGATAATAAAACCTGCCATAGAATCTTGAGTCAACTTCTACTTCCACTTTGATCTACTAGAAACTGTCTCACATCTGCCCCTCAGTAGCAACCAGACTATTTTTTAAAACCTCTCTGTAAAAGTATCTCCAATAGCTTGTTCATTATGCTCTGAGAGCAAGCCAAAGTATTCTGCCGCTGGTGCATTTGCTGGGATCGCTCAGCCAGCCACCTGACCCCTGCACTCGCAGACCTCTCTAATAGTCTTTTGTGGATTTTATCAGATTTAATATGCATATTCTCTCTACCCACCTGATTTTATGTTCTTTAGTTTTCAAAAAATATTTCTCTGCCACATGACAGTCTGCCAGCAGAGACATTAGGATTAATTGGATGTCTAGGAGCTGTTGGTTTTCTAATGCCATATAATTTATTCAGTGTGTACTGAGCTACATACAGGTTCCAAAAAAACAGGAGCATTAGATCATTGAGTCCAGGTATGGGTGAACGAGTTAAAGCAACTGAAGATTACATGCCCTTAGGTGGTTTGAAAGAACTGTTGAGGTAGAGACAAGTTATCTATAGTTCAGAATGTCTGTGTTCTCATCTGTACAGTGAAGTTATACAGCATCCTGTTCACGTGCTTTTCTCTCTTTTTCTGCACACTTTCCTGTTAGTTACTTTCTCATTGTCATGCTGAAATACATGGCAAAAGCAACTTCAAAAAAAGCAGGATTTATTTTAGTTCACAGTCAGATGGAATATAGCTCATCATGACCAGGGAAGCGAGGCAACTGGTCATGTGTCCACAGTCAGTAGCGAGAGCGACGAGAGCCGGCACTTGGCTCCCTTGTCTTCTGTTCCGTCAGGGCCCCTAATGCCCTGACTGGTGCCCTGGGTCTGCATTGCATATTCTGAGGATTTTTGGTCTAATACTCAAGAATAAAAAATACACTGATTGTAAAGTATCCGAAAAAACTTTTGTTCAAAGCCATAGTAAGTCAGGATACACTATAAGGGAGCATTGAAGAGACCCTAAGAAACCGGGATCTTGTCTTGGGTCTCCTTGGGGCTTGAAGGAAGGAGGGATGGGTTAGTAAGGAGCATAGTTTGGGTGGTTCTCTATTTTGATTGGTAGATTAGGTCATCTAATAAGTTTTTCTACAGTGTATTTACCTTCCCACAATGCATCTGTTTTTAATTATAGGCACAACTAGTTATGAATAGACTTAAGATGGTAATTAGCAGATTTTTCCCTAAAAGTTTACTTGACGACACATTTTAGCCTTATTGAACAAATGTCCCCCAAACCAATTTGTGTCATGTTAGCCTCCCTACCTGATGTATTAGGAATATACTTGCATAGAAACTAAGTTTGGTAGCTACTAAGGGAGGAGAAATCTACTCCATGGTTTAGTGTAGTTCAATGCATATTGGGGGCCTGGGACTTCCGGAGGGCAGCGTATATATATAATATGGATGGATAAAGGACCTAAAATGCCAAGTGCGTCACCAGAAGAGTGGTAGGAGCTTAGTCAATGACAAATGGGGTTCCCAGATTCCTAGGCTATTCCCTATGCTTCCCTGCCTTAGCAGCCCATATGTGGTGCCACCCACGTTTATGGTAGGCCTTTCCATTGCTATTAACCCAATCTAGTAGCTCTTTTACAGATACTTCCAGTAGTTTTTTCTGTAGGTAATCCTAGTTACCGTCAAGTTGACAGTCAATATTAATAACTTAAATTACTTTTTAGCCTTTGTTGTAAGATGTCTAGTTTCTTTAACAGGAAATATAGTATCTGGTACACGACAAGCAACAAATGAAGTATATGCAGGTAACTGATGGGAATGCTGTTGTCTAGGTAATTTATTTTTAAATTTAACTTTATTTTGCGTGTGTGTGCATGCGCGCATGCGCACGTGTGTATCAGAGGGCACTCTGTGTTCCTATGGAGGACCAAGGATGACTTCAGGAATTATCCTGAATTGCTTCTACTTCCTTTTTGCTTTGCTCTGGGGATTGTCCAGGCTCTGCCCACCAGGGCTGGAAGTGCTGGCCACTGTGGCCATTTCCATCTAGCATTTTACATGGGACCTGGGATCTGAACTCAGGACCTTCTGCTTGTGAGGCAGAGTCATAACTCATGAGCCAAGTAATTATCTATGGACACAGTAGGTACTCTGACTGGAAGACACTAGGGGTCATAGTGGTACGTTTACCTGCCCACCGTTACTGAAGATCATAGAGGAATATATGGTAAAGGAAAGAGAGACTTTCAGGAAATTTTGTGAAGTGCCTGTGCTAATTTTGAAATCTCTTCAGTTTTAAATTGTGAAGACCTGATTTCCCTTACAGTGTCTTTTCCTAATTCCACTTTTGGGGATCAAAAATCATATTTCCATTTCAGCTGGCCTACTGTACATGTGAACAACTTTAACCCATATTACTTTCTGGAGCTTAATATACAATAAACACTGTAAAATTGCACATATTGAACTTTGTGGGAAACTGGAAGGGGAAGAAACAGAGTGCTGTGGAGTTACTGTCATTACAAATATTTGTCACGTCCCTAGAATCCACCCTGACTGATGACCTTAGGCATCTGGAGAACCTTTTTAGGCATGATGATCCACTAGAGTAATGCAGTTGAAGTTTCATCCTAAGTACTGTTTTCCAGCTAGGTACCACATTGCCAGCATGTTTTCAAGTTGACAGTCGCTAGGCAGAATTCCACAATGTCTCTGGTAATGTCTTAACTGAGCTGACTGGGAACACATCAGAGTTACAGATTCAGACTGTTGTAGCTGTAACAAAAGAAGCACTTTTATTATTTTGTAAAGTTTACAATTTTTATTTTGAACTATCTCTTGGAATTGACATTTCCCTTAAGTATAACCTGCCCTAAGATTAAATTTGGTAAGTTCCTTTCAAAATGTAGACTTCAAATAGATTGTATATCTTTGTCATGGTTTGAAATGTGTCCCGACAGTCTCCTGTTTGGAAAGGTCGTGGCACCTTTGGAGGTGGAGCCTTGCTGGAGGAAGGCAGTCACAAAGGGTGGACCTTGAGGTGGATTAGTCCCACCCTGCCTCTAGGAGAAGTCTGCCTTTTGGAGCAGCAGTCTTGCAGCTCTCAGCCTCACAGAAGGGAGAGACTTAGCCTGACCAGTTTTGGCCAGCCAGCTATGTCACCTCTGCCATGAAAGACTGTTTCTCCCCTCTGGAACCATAAACTGAATGAATCTCTTTCTCCCTTAACTTGATTGACTTTGGGTGTTCTCTCACAGCAATAGTTAAGAGTAACGGTTACAATTTTCTTATAACTCTTTATGTTCAAGATGATACAGACTTTAACTTCAGCTGGAAAAAACTTTCACAACATAATTTTGGCTATAATATATAGTGATTTCATAAGTAAAATATGGCGCTTCTGAGAGATTATGAAAAGGATCTAGCTTAGTCTAATGCTTGGGATTTAAAGTCACAATCTTAATCACAGAACTTTTAAGGTATCTTTGTTTTCTGTGGCAGTAGCAAAACACCAGAGATTAGGTAATTTATAAGAATAGTTATTTTAGCATAGGGTCTGGGGACTGGGAGATCAGATATCACAGGTCCACATATGGTAAAGGCACTCATTCTGTTGCAAGTTCGTGTCAAGTCCCAAAGTGTTTCAGAGCCTCCGACAGTAAGAGATGGAACTAAAAGAGCTTTTTATAGCAACCCACCCTGGAGATAACCCATTAACCTACTAAACCAGTAATCAGTGAACATGTGAATGGATTAATGACCTACTTGTCATTTACTGAGATACCACTGGATCCCACATCTTAATACTGTACAGTGCAGATAACATGTTACCTTGAATTTTAGCAGGACATTTAAATCACAGCACAAGGGGAGCCCACACATTGGGCTCTGGATGGGCATCTGTTTGTGCTAGGATTGGTATAAATAGGGGCTTTATTTTATTTCTGAGCTGATGTCTTATTTCTAAATATTTCTGAGTCTCTTCTGCTCTCTTTAGGAGCTTTAGACACCACCAGCTAGTAGGCCTACTAATATGTGAATTCTAAAACTTATGAAGCAAAGGGAATTGTCTGAAAAATTAAAAAAAAACTCATTTTATCAGACTCCAACTTCAGAGGATCTGATTGAGCAGAAAAAGGCATGACTTAAGACACAGAGCTCCGCCTTTCTGCCCCTCTCCTGCCTTTCACACTATTAAGTGACCGCAGTGCATCAGCCCATGAATGATAAGCCACACCCGGAGAAATGTTAGAATGATGTGGGCAGCGTTGGGGAAAGACACAGTCATGCAGAGGGCACAGCCAGCCTTAGAAACTAAGCTGGGGACTGACTTTCAAGAATTCTCAACTTGGATCTGGAGAAAATAGCATTCATTCTCTCAGTTCCCTCCCCCATCATAGTTCCCAGATATGTATCAACTTCTTTCTTTTTTTCTCCCACATTTATTTTTTTTCCCTAATCATACAAGCTCAATAGATACCTTCATCCTCTCTCTCTCTCTCCTCTCCTCCCCAATCATCCCCCCTTGCACTCTTCCCCCTTCCCCCTACCTTTCACCCCCCTTTTTCCCTCTCCCTCTCCCAGTGTCTCCCCCTTCCTCCCTCCCATCCCTTGGAGCATCCATTTATGTGGGCACTGAACCTTCCTCTGAGTCCTCCACCTTAGTGAGGATTCAGGACTCAGTGGCATAGCCCAGAGCCCTTTCTTAGACTGCCCATTAGTATGGGAACTTTATTATGACTGTTTAATCCCAGGATCCTACTGACTGGAATTTTCTCCTCTGTGATCTTTGCTAGACTTTGGGGGGGGGGTCGCTGACATGTCAGCCATTGTGCAGGTCGTGCAAAGTCCAATTCTGGCTGCTGCAGCCCTAACTTGTGTGGAATATATTGCATATCATTGATCCTCCCATCTTTTAGCAGCTTCTTTCTTTAAATGTTTTCCTCTTTACCCATGTTTTTCATGTGACTGTGCATGCAGTGTTTGAGTGTGTACATGTGTGCATGTATGTGTGCAGGACTGCATTCTTCAGTTTCTTATCACAGCTCATTAAATAGAAAACAAAAAAGGGATGCACAATGACAGAGTTATGGACAGCTCTGGTGAAACATAAAAGGAGAAAGACATTGATGTAGGGATGAGACAGCCCTTCGAAAGATGGGAAACAGTTCTTTAGGTGTGGAGAACAACAGAATTCTCCCTTCTCTCACAAGATTGTGAGATACTTGCTGGCTGAGCACAGTTGTACATCACCTTCTCAAGCAAATAGCTTTATTTATAAAGTTTGAGAGCTTCATTCCAGAGGATGATCTTCTATTGAAAAGTCCTTTTTCTGTAGGAAATCCTCTGCTGTTCCTTCTCAATGAAGCTAGCAAAGTGTGGGGGCCTCAGTCTAGGTGACCTCAATAATCTGGCAAGGTTAGACAAAGATGTTTTGATGGAGGGAGTCTGGAGGGCAGCTCAGGATATTTTGACCAGCTCAAAGTCAGGAAGGGGGCCTCTCAGGATTTGTTGAACAGCTCAGGATGGAGGAAGTCAGGAGGGTAGCTCAGGATGTTTTGAAACATTTCGCTACATAAAGCCTACCTGCTGGCTTGACCTTTAAGATGATTGGTTGCCCCTTTCCCCACCCTGGAATTCCCTTACTGTTTTACCTTTATAAGAAGGCTACAGACTTGCAATGAGTTCCTGCTTGACTAGACTCTCAGTCCCATCTTATTGACCTCAGGAAGGAGGGCTGGGAGCAGGCGGACAGTGCAGTCACCTTTCCCAGATTCCCCTTGTGGAGGACCTGCCGGACCAACCTGCAGGACAGAGCTGCGATCCCCAGGGAGCCCCCCCCCCAGCAAAGTCTTGAGTGATTGTTGCTCATTTAATAAACATTTACCTAAGAGGAAACTAGCCTCATGGAATTTACAGTTGATGGGGAGAGAAGTGGACAGTGGCATTGCTGAGTGTAAGCGCCGTGGGGTTCAGAAGGAGAGAAGCAAAGAGTAAGCAGGTTGCCCCTTCTGGAAGTGACTGAGGATTTTGAGAGGAAGTGAGGTTTCAAGGTTGTATCTGAAGTGATGGGAAGGAACTAGCAGGTGGGATCAAAGAATGGCATGTGCCATGGAGTGGAGATGCCAAGGGTGACAGGGGAATAGTTAGTGATCCTAGATACCTATAGACAGACCAGCCAAAATGGAAACCACAGAATGAGTGGGAAAAAATTATGCAATTCCAAATTGTGAGGTCGTTTTCTGTCTACCACAGACTTCAAGGTAGGGGATTATCATTCTATGTGTCATAAGCAGGAGCTTGTAGAAATTGAAGACATTGTGCATAGAGTTACCATCATGGATGTTTGTCCTCAGAAGGACTGGCTTGCTGGTTGGCCCATGAGTAACTTATGAGAATCTGAGTTCCTGATACTAGTATAAAACT
Source organism: Typhlomys cinereus (assembly GCA_023101885.1). Taxonomy (NCBI): domain Eukaryota; kingdom Metazoa; phylum Chordata; class Mammalia; order Rodentia; family Platacanthomyidae; genus Typhlomys; species Typhlomys cinereus. Next base: position 7,214,028 of record JALPQD010000085.1, read on the forward strand.
TTAACTAATGAGGTTGGCTAGCTATGTCCAGATTAGGCAAATGTGATGTACACTGAAAAATATGTGTTTTTCCTGGAACTTTGAGATATCATAAGCATTAGTTGTTCACACATACAAAATCTTGGATGTTGCTTCTCTACACATATGTAGGTATACAATGCATATGTGGCTTCATGTCCATAATGGGGATGATTATGCTGTGTGAAACTTCTTGAAACAGAGATGTGATGGTTTGGATATTAAAAAAATCTCCCCAAAAGGCTCAGTATTGATCCTTTGGTTTCCAGACAGAGGCATTATTTTGGAAACTAGCTGGAGGAAGTAGGTCTGTCTGTGACCTTGTCCTGTTAAACTATTTCCTGGTTAGTCACAACGTGAACACTCTCCTCGTGCTGTTTTTTTTTTTTTAATTCATTTTTATTCAATTGTGCATGTGTGCGCGCGTGTGTGTGTATGTAGCACTGCGGGCGAATTTGGGAACCACCATGGATAGCCTCCACCTCCTACTTGTTTATTCCACCCTACCAGGACCAGAAATGCAGTCCGCCTCTGCTTCTGCCCGGCGTCTATACGTGGGGTCTAGGATCCGAACTCTGGACCTTCCGCCTTCAAGGCAGAGGCTTAACCTCTGAGCCACCTCTCTAGCCCCCATACTGTGTTTTTTTACTCACATGAACTCTCTTAAATTATATCTTTCCTTCCAAATATGTCCTTCCCCTTTAAGTCATTTCTGTTAGATATTTGGTCTGTAATGAAAACTCCATATAAGAGAGAACATAAGAAAACCTGTGACTAACTCTGTCCATTCTGTCCTCTCACCAGCCTCTGTATATCTTTACTATGGATCTGTAATAAATCTTTCTTAACCAGGATTATAACAACCAGCCAAGCTCCATGAGTCCTTCTAGCAAATCTTCTAATACAGAGGATGCCTAGAAGATCCTCAATATGTATACTATGGATATTCATTTACAGATGCTATGAATATTTATCTTTAAGTATTTATTGACCTAACAAATGAGCTATTCTATCAAAAGATAGAATCATTACGCATGCATGATGGCACATATCTGAAATCCTAGGGAAGCTAAGATAAATGTATTGTAGGTTTGAGAATATCTTCGATCTCAAAACAGACAAAGCTAAAAGTAGTATATTTTTATTTGTTATTGTTCATTTATATACATGTGTATATAACTATGTGTGTGTACATAGATTATATAGGTGTGTGTATATGTGTGTGTGTGCACGCGCACATGTATGTGTATGTGTGTACTAAAACTTGTTTAATCACTTTTAGCAGCAACATATGCAGGTGTACCTGCTTGGGTTCTTTAGAGAATCAGTGTCCAAGGTTTTTGAAGAGGTCTGATCACATAAATAACTGTTCTCAAAGTCACTAAATTGGTTCTACATTATTTTATCATTTTGTTTTTAATGCTAGAGATTGAATGAAAGGCCTTGTTTAAGCTTGACAAGCATTCTTATCATTGAACCAAATCCCCAATCTGTCTGAATTACTTTTAACTTTTACTTTCTAATGGTAGGAATGTATCCTTTTTGAGACACATCTAAACAAGGAGCACCCAGTCTAATCAAGCGATACAGATTCCATGGATACCATGGAATACTTGCAGCATCCCCAGTTTTCTTTTCCTTTTCTTTGCTAGGTGAAGAGACTAATTGTACAGCCTCTGGGTTACTAAAAGAAACTGTTATCACAGCACAATGCCCTAATGCAGACAGCCTCTTTTATTGCATTAAAAATGTATTAGTAATGACACATGTGCCTGAAATGCTATAATGAAACCCACTATCTTGTAAACTATCTTAAGAAAAATAAACTAAAAAAATGCATTAATATTTATGGAGCAATAGCCATGGGCTAGGTACTTTTATATAATTTATTCTGGTAGTCTAACAATTAAAAGAAATTCCTTACCTTCATTGAGCCTCAGGGAGTGCCTGAAGGAAATTACATTTAACCAGAATATCCTTGGCTTTCCTAGGGCTCTATCTTCAGTTTCTAGATCTCCTTGGAGCTCTGTCCTTTCTCACTGAGCTCTTGGTATTGTTGAGGAGACTTAGTGTTGTTGAGGAGACCCCTCAGTGGACTTCACAGCCCCCTCATCTTGTTCCCTTTGTCTCTGCTTGGACTGAGGAAGAACTGTGAAAAACGATGGTTACTGCTCCCTGCTCTCATTTAGCTTGAAGGTCTAGCTGGTAGCCTCTTCCATGGTTTGGAAGAGAACACCATTCTTAAGTCTCCCTGGGTTTGGTTTTGTTCTTTGATTTTTTTTTTTTTTTGGTCTAGTTGGAGATTTGCGGGTCACAAATGGACTTCGGTTTTTCATGTCCACTCGTGTGCCTAATGACTTCTCAGCAGTGCCCTGTTCACAGCCATAGCTTTCCTTGCTGTGTACATTTCTTCAGGTCCCGTTTTATTTCCCTTCTTCCTCCATTTTCTCTCTCTCTTCTTTCACCTACCATCTTAATTTCCCCTCAGCTGACCATAAATACTTATTTTAACCTTTATTGTGAAGTGTTATCGAGTGAAGTTTTATATGTCCTGCTCATATTTCTGGAAGCAAATGAGACATTATTATGGTATTTCTCTGCTGCTAACAACTTCATGGAAATGCCTTTTCTTCATGTGAGCCTAGAATCTTTGGGTTATGTGTGAACAGGGAGATTACACTGTTTATTCAAGTTGATTTTGTTCTTCTGGGTCAGTTGCTTTAATGCAAAGTATGTTTTCTGTCACTGATACATCTTAGAATTGGTGAGTTGCCAACAAAAGTTCACTTCTAGCCGAAGTGTAGGTGATTTATATTTGTCTTTGTGTTTGGGGGTCAGTTTAATGAAGGGAACATTGCAAGATTTACTAGTGTGTGTGGCATTGTTGATTCTAGAAGAAAATTTCTGGGAGCATCTAGCAGTGAAATGTCTGAATTTTTGTGTGTCTGTATCCTCTACCTTATGGATTTGGATGTTTTCTGTTCCAGGTTACCAGAGAGATGGTCATTCAGAGCCTATGTCTCTGTTCTGTATTTTGACCCTCGGATGAGAATATTCGTTCAGGCCAAAAAAGTTCAAACAAAACATCTGTGTTATTCCCTCTACAAACCCAGGTAATGTACATCCTTCAGTTATCTTCCTAGGGCTTTTATTTATGAAATTGGTTTAATACTAATGTTGTCAAGGTGAAGTCATTGATCTAAGTTCAAGATGTTTACATTGTAAATAAAATTTCTACTGCTTTGAGACCAGACTGATGCACTGATGAACGAGGTAAGTTAAGTAACCATTCCGGTAGAAATTACTTCTTACTTGTGTGTTTTGATCATGATTGATTCTATGAAAGGTCACAGCTCATTGTGTTTTCTGTTTACATAGCACATTGAACTAGTGAATTATGTATAACCTTGCTACATGTTGACATTCCAGTGGACTGCTTACATGGAAATTTTCTCAGAAGATTTTATTACTTAATGGAGCTGTTGCTGTCTTAATTGTATACCAGCAGCATGATGATCCAGTTAGTACTGGTGTCAACTTGACTATTGAAGGCCAAGGATTTAGACAGGCCTGTGAAGAATTGGTAGTAGAGGAAAGCTCTGAGTAAGCGGGTGGGAGACTGTCTAATAGATGAGAGAAGACCAGCCAATGATGAGTGGTACCATCCCCCGAGAAGGGAAAAATGGAGCGAACTGCTCAGTGCGTTTGCGTATTTCAGCATATTTCCATACAGTCATTGGGGGAAAGAGAGAAAGTATATTCTTCTCTCATCTCTATCTGTGGCTATGGTGTAACCAGTTAGTTCCCTGAACTTCTGAAGTTGGTATAAGCTATAGTTGGACAATAAACTATAAGGGATAATCATAAAAAACCTTTCTTTTTTCCCTAAGTTGTTTGGTTGTGTATTTATCAACAACATGGAGAGAAATGGCCACACACAGCTCTCAGACTCTAATACAGATTCCCTATCATTAATAGCACAGGACTGATTTTTATGTATGGTATATGTATAGAAGGAACATAATGTATAAAGTATCTGCTCAATGTACATACATTTACTTTCTCCATTTTAATGTAAAAATTTAAACTTACATTTACATTGTAAGATATGTCTTACTCAAATATTCAGGAACTTAGAATGGTCAGTTTTTGCTGTAGTTTCTATATGGTCATTAATTGATTCACTGTGAGTCTGAGGGTGGTACTTAATATGAAAGATATAAATAGTTCTAATTATAAAGAACTCCGTATTACTGGGAAAACAATAAGCCTACATTTCTTATTACTATCTTTGATAAGCCCTTTGGGCTTATTTGTTTATTTATTTTTGTTCCCCATGTATCCTGATCTGGACAAAACCTCATCTTCTTGCTCTAATTCTCTGTCAATACAAATTTGAGGCTCCTTCCCCCATGTTGCATTAGCTATATAGTAGACCCACATCTATCATGCTGCCTTATATTCATGATCAATTCTGGCCTGAGGAATTGAGATCATTCACAAAATGTTTAGTATTAAAAACATGAATCTCTTTGTATCATGATCTGACCTAACACCAGTGGGTTTCTCCAAAGCTGTACTTTTACTTTTTGGTTACACTGAAGAGCATCTACTGAAAGTAAAATACACACAGACTGAGATTGTGTCAGATAATTCATTCCCTGGTAAACATGAAAAATAATGTTTCTTTTAATCAGTTTCCTTCTGCTACAGTCTCCTGGATCAGTAAGTCTTTCCAAATTAATGCTGTCTTAATGAATTTGGTTATAAAATTGTTTAAGCTATTAGAAAATGTGGATTTGTCATTATTTTCTGAGGCAATTTTAGTAAAACAAATCTCAACTTATACCAAAATGGTGACTGCTTATTTTCCTAATATTTTCCATTCATTTTTAAAAATGATATCAACCTTAGAGATACAGTATTAGGAAGCTGTTATAATAACAAACATGCATATGTTTCCCTGTCATTGGTTTTGCTCCTTGATCATATTGTTACTATTTTTATGAGTGATTTGAATAAATTAATCATGTAAGAATCTTTGGTTTACAGAGGAATATATTAGATCAGGTATAACAGAATCTTGGTGTGAAAGAATTAAGTCCAGGAGATGAATGAGAAATGAAGTATATATCAACATTAAGATTTAAAAACTTTCGAGTGTTAACATAGACTTGATAATGATTTACCTGAAGAAAGTAAATGCTTTATATATTCATAGTTTATATTGTGACTAAAAGTGATTATGAAACTTAGGAGCAGAGCAAAGTAATTACAATTCCAGTTACCCATGTGCAGCAGGAAGAGGTCCAGATTGGAATGTTGGGAGGGTTACAGACTACTGGGAATTATCTATTTCATAGGAAATAATTATATGGTGAGAAACCATTGGTGGATCTGGGAACCCTGCCATGTAGGAAAGAATACTAAGGTCTGAGTGAAAACATGAAAGGCTACTGTGTACTGTGTAGAATTTGAAGGCTGAACAGAAGACAGAACTTACTAAGACACTATTAGGCTGTTTTTACGAAGAAGACACACACACACACACACACACACACACACACACACACACACACATATATATACAGAGCTGATCTCTCTATTGGTCCTTTGTATGTGTATACTCAGAGACTTAACTAATGGACCATGGCAGCTCTTTTACCTTTACTTCACTGTTAAGTTTCTGTGATTGTGTGGTCCAAAGAGCTGGAATAACAGTTGAGTGTTGTGCAGATACATCTGGCCTCCACCAAGTTGCCTTCTGCATATACTGAGCATTTGCTTCCAGGCAAAACTCATAATAAAAGCTCCTCAGAGGGGATTGGCTGCTCTTATAACTGCTTTTGATTGAACACCTGTCCCAGGTTCAGTGCAAAGGTTTAATGTTCACAGTACAAAATCTAGTGTACCCAAGCAGTAGATTTAGGCCTTCTAAACACATATAATAAGAGATACAGAAAGTCAGAGAGGGCTGCAAGGACGGCCTTGATTAATGAGATTGTTTATGCTTTTCAGTAGGGAAAGAAACACCTATCCAAGATGAATACTGATTTGTCTTTGTAGGAATCTTGACTGGAGAGAGAATTATTATTTTGGGAAGATTGGATGACTTTCAGGTTTTCTAACTTAAGAATTTTTAAGCCTCTAATTCTTGAAGCACTAAGCATTGCTTAATGTAATTTGGGTAGGTCTGTATATGGCTATAGTACTTGATCTTAATCAACAAACATTACTGATTTCTTTGGCTTTGAATTAGTTATAGTGGAGAAGTAATGACACTTGTATACAGGCATTAAATCTTTGCATAATAGGACTACAGAAAGGAGCAAAATGGTCACCTTTGGAAGTTCTTCAAGGGAGGCAGAGCTAAAACATCTGTTTTTGAAAAACTCTCTTCTTCAATTGCACTGCTGAGTGTAGACCCACAACTTGGAAAAGGGCCCAGTGAGATGTAATTGGACTCACTCTGATTTCCCAGGAGTAGCATGGTTCTTTTCAAAGTTTTAGGGACACTTACTTTATAATCTGCTTGAGATTACTGTGTTACCCTATGCTGTGGGCACAAGTCTTCTGTTTTAAGATACATTCTACACCTTCATGCTCTACCCATCTAAATAGTTTGCAAAAAAAGGTGGTACATCAAAGTACTCTGTTAGGAGCTGTTGTTACACCCATAGAATGGACACTTAACAGTGGAAACCTGTGGGTCTAAAGCTGGACAAATGAAAGGAAATGCACATATCAGTGGGGTGGCCTGAAGAGAGGTTACTTGGTATAAAATGGAGGCCTGAGCACCCACTCAACCACAGAACACAGTGAACCTTGGGGTCCATAGAAGCACACAGGCAGAAGAGTGGGAGGGAGTGAGAAAGAGTAGTGAAGGGAAGGGAGGGGAGGGAGGAGGAAGGGAAGCTGGGATGAATACTCAATATACTTGTAAAAGTAGAAAAATAAGAATAAAAGTGTGTCTTTTATGAACTATATATGTTCTGTGTCTGATCATAGTTGTTTATGATATCTGCTTAAAATTTCTATTTCATATGCAAAATTAGAGTTAGCTAAATCTTTGCTTTAGTCATAAAACCACCCAATAGAATTCTGGAAATATAGCCTAATGTTTCCCCATTCTAAGGTTTTTGGGAACCTCACAGAAGAGGGGGAAGTAGTATAAGAACTTAAGATGGAAAGATTCATTATTGGATAAGACATTCAATTCAGGGTAGGACTGTTGCATCTAGGTACTCACTGCAGTGAGACTTGTCCTTACCAGACATGCATAATGACCGACATACCAACATGCCCAACATATCAAGGAACTCAAGAGAGATGAAAACATACAGTGGAAACATTGGGAAATAAAGCAGGATTAGTAAAAGGAAATGATACCATCAGTGGGGTGGGCCAAAGAGAGGCAACTTTGTATGCCACAAGGGGCTTGAAGTCCCACAAGAATAGACAAGCCACAGGGTACCCTGGGGTCTATAGAAATAGAGAGGAGGGTGGGAGGGAGTGGGATGGATTGATGAAAGAGAGGAAGATGGGAAGGAGGGGGATAGAGGGAAACAGGGATGAATACTCAATATGCTTGCAAAACTAGAAAAATAAAATAATTAAATAAAGATTTCTGGAAGTATTTGCAAAGCAGTTGTAGTTGTTACATAAACTAATAACAAGTGGAGAGAATGACCAGTGTGTTCAAAGCACACTTCTAAGCACTGTGGACTCATTACAGATGCCAGCATGAAAGTCTTGCTGACATTCTAGTGAGGGAATAAATACTAAGAAAATAAAAATTAATAAGACTTTTGACAGTTCAGTGATAGGACATTTGCCTAGCACATAAGGGCTCACTGGCTAAGACTCTATGGAGAGACTCCAGAAGGGAAAGAAATAAAAAGAGACATTGAAATATGAATTCTAAGGATGAAGAAATAGCTCATTTGGTAAATTGCTTGACATGCAAGTAAAAAGACCTGAGTTTGATTGTCTCTTAAGTGGGATGCTTTATCTCAATAAAGAAGGTGAATGGCACTTGAGGAATAGTACCCAAGGTTTACTTCAGGCCTCAATATGTACACAAGTACACGTGTGCGTTTATGCCTTGCATATGTGAACTTGCACACACAAAAATATTAGAGATTCCAATAAAAGTAAAGCAGAGTATGGAATAGAATTATAGACATGTTGAATGATACTTTAAAAAACTTTATTCATTTAGAGAGAGTGTGTGTGTGGGGGGGGGCACATGTATCCCTGTGGAGGACCAAGGTTGACTTCGGGAATCATCCTGGATTGCTTCTGCCTCCTTGCTTTACTCTGGGATTTCCCAGGCTCCACCACCAAGACTAGAAGTGCAGGCCATCACCATTTTCACTTGGCATTTTTATGTGAGACCTGGGATCTAAACTCAGGACTTTCTGCTTGTGAGGCAGAGTCTTAAACACTGAACCATCTCTCCAGCCCTGAATGACACTTTTTTTTATTAATACATTTTTTTTATTTTGTGTCTTAATATATTTTTTTATTATTAATACATTTTTATTATTATTTCAGCTCATACAAACTTAATAGGTACACCAGTTCCCTTCCTCCCTCCTTCTCCCCCCCCTGTACCCCCTGCTCTCCTTCCTTACCTCCTCCCTCCCCATCCCCCAGTGCCTCCCGCCCCAATTCCCAGAGAGTCCTTTCTTGTGCATGCCTGATTTTCCTCTGGGCCCTCCTCTCCGATGATGTACAAGGACCCAGTGGCCTTTCCCTGAACCCTTTCCCATGTTCCCCTTAAGCATAGGAACACTGCTGTGGCTGCCAATCCCTTGCCTCCAAGGATCTTGGTGCCTTTAGCAGATGCTAGACTTTGTGGGGTCAATAGTGTGTTGGACATTGCTCAGGGCATGCAAAGTTCAATTATGATTGCTTCAGCCCTAACTTGTATGGAGTATCTTGCATATCATTGCTCCTCCCATCCTTTTGCTCTTACACTCTTACCGCCCCCTCTTCCGCAAATGTCCCTGAGCTTCAGGATGGGGAGAGATTAGTCTGGCCTAGTTCTAGGTGGTTGATATAGAGTCTCTGAAATTCTGGATTGTGGTTTGTTGATTTTCTTTTGCAGTTTTGCTGCTCCTGCAATGCCCTTCACTCCATCCTGGTGGGCATTGTATGTCACCCCCTGGCCAGAGACAAAAAGCTGTTAAACTAGAGTCTTGTGATGAGAGCACACCTGAATGACACTTTTAAAAAGGAATATTTTTTAAAAAGGAATATTTTTGTGTCAAGAGCTTAATTAAGTTAAGGAGAGTGGATGTGTTCATCCCTCACATCACCCCAAAACATAACAATTTAAGAATAAAAATCATTTGTCAAGTCTCTCTTTCTGTGAGTAGTAGATTGAGAGTGATTGTATTGGGGTGTTTTGGGGTCGTGTTCTCTTGTGAAGGTGCTGACACACTGACTGGAGTTAGGGGTGTCAGGGATGGACCTAGATGAGTACTTCTTTTTAAGACTGTTTTTTAGTTTTACAAGCATATTGAGTGTGTCTCCCACTCTCTGCAATTCCCTTCCCTTCCCCTCATCAATCCATTCCACTCCCTTCCACCTACCAACCTGGCCACTTCTATGGATCCCAGGGTTCCCTCTTGTTTATCTACTCTTGTGGGGGTTCAGGCCTCTGTAGCATACCAAGTTGGCCCTCCTCAGGTCACCCTGATAGGGGCATTTCCCTTCATTCTTCCAGCTCTAGTCCCTAAGGTTTCCCCTGTATATTCATATCTTCTCTTCAGTTCCTCATAGTCTATTGAGGGCATGTTGCATTTCAGTCATTGTGCAGGTCTGGAAAGGACAAGTCTGACTGCTGTGAGTTCCTGGATGTAGCATCCTTGCTTTGAATAAAATGTCTAACCCAACAGTGGATCTATCTCTCTTTAATTCTTATGATCTTACCAGTCCCTATTCCTTGAGGTTCCCCTAGCCTTAGGATGGGGAAAGATTAGGATGGCCTGATTCTGGGTGAGCCTTGCCACATCACTGGTAATTTGCATTATGACTGGCCATTGCTGTCCACTTCACTGCTCTTCTGCTGGCCTAGGCTCCATCCTGTCAGATATTGAGATTCTCTACTTCTCCTGTAGAAGATTTCTAGGCTGTGTGCTAAGTGCTCTTCAAATCTGTGAGTATAATAGCTATTTACAGAGCAATTTGGTGTACTGTCTTCCTACCTATAGGTTCATTGGCTGTTTTTCCCTATTGATCTACTTATATATTTTTTTAAGTTCTTGTTCTAGTTAACAGGAATGTATTCCATTCTGACAAGTGGGTCTTGAGTTCAATCAGAAAGCTATTGGTTGTCTCTTTGAAACTAATGCCACTATTACACTGGTGTTCACCTGTTGCTATGGTGATTTTTATTGCGACTTGAAGATCTTATGATTTGATGAGGCCTGTGATTATTTCTTGCACACAGTAACTTCTACACTATTCCTTGGTACTGTGTAAGTTATACAAAAGGAGGAAGTTCTTGGACCAGCTCCATTTGATATATTTTGCCCATGTTCGGTGATCCATTTGTGTTGCCTCTTTAGTAGTAGGGTCTTACTGAAGTTTTTTTTTTTTTTAGAGCAATCAAGAGCAATAGCAAAAGCCTATATTATTTGGGGCCTTTGATACTTCTCTGGCCAACTTTTTATCAGGAAGTGCCACACTTTTTTTTTTTTTAACCTCTAATATATCTCTACTCTAGATGACTGCTTTTAAAGCAGTTGCTCACACAGCAAGCAGGTTGATTCCTCTTTACTGAAAAATGCCCATTGCACACATCTACCTCAGCATTTTCACTACATACGGAAGAGTTCCCACTTAAGCGAGAAATTCAAGATAATCAGATGGAAGCTGCCTGTGTTAGAAACTTTTCTCAGGAGTCTCGGGCCACCATTGTAGGTAGATCCCTCAAGTCATTCTAAACTCAGGTTGGAGAGTAGCACACAAAGACATGTGTACCAGAACACAAAATAAAACCTGCACAGGGAGTCATAGAAGAAGAATGTTCCCAGATGTGGAAACAGTAAGGTGGTGGGTGATAAGAAGTGTTTCAGGCAACCAGTGCCATGTAGGGGGAGCCAGCAGAATTCACAAATGGTTGACTGGAGGAGAGGGAAGAGACAAAATGAAAGAGCCTGGGAGGCCTCCAAATTATTTTATCTGAACAAAAGTCTAGGAATGAAGAGAGGTACAGATATAAGGATCAGAAGCAGTAGCTAGGAAGATCTCACTTCATCCTGGACACAAGAAGTTTGAGGTGTATACTGAACATCCAACAGCAGACAGCTGTAAGTTAGTTAGGAAATTTTTGATCCTGTCTTATAATATTGTGTGTGTGTGCACATGTGGGCACCCATGCATATATGTACATATGTGTGCAGGTCTGCGTGTGTGTGTGTGTGCATGTGCACATGCAGATGTGCATATACACATGTATGTGTGGAAACCAGAATCTCAGGTGTCATTCTTCAGGTATCATTCACCTTGTTTTTTGAGTCAAGATCACTCACTGGGACACAGGCTCACCTGTTAAGACTAGGCTGGCCAGTCAGAGTTCCACAGATGTTCTTGTCTCTGCCTCCCCAGTGTGGAGATTGACATCACCATATCCAGTCTTTTCCATGGATGCTGAGGGTCAAACTCAGGTCCTTAAGTCCAGGTAAGTGCTTGTTGCACAAGTACTTATCAGCTGAGCTTTAATCTACCCAGCCCTGGTCTCATCAGTTATTTTAAAGAATAACTAAGGATCATAACTATTTTATAACATGATTAAACCAAGTCAATGGTCATAATTTAAAAATAATTATGTGAGTACACAGGTAAGTTATAATTGAAAGCTAGTTTTCTGCATAAATAAAAGTTCACAACTCCAGTTCCTTTAGCAGTAGTCCCTTTTCAGACAAATGTGTAAGTGTGGAAATTCAATGACAAATTATTTAGTGTCTCTAAGTTGTTTTGATTACAGCAGTAAAGCTTTAGAATTACTTTTTCGTTCATTTAAGGGATAGATTTATATTTAGCTCTTAAATAGTAAAATTATTAAGGATTCAAACAACATAATTAGATATGACAAAATATCAAATAAAAGTTGTTTTTACGTTTTTTTCTTCCATTATGTTTCATACACTATTTTCCCAAAAGGAAACCTCTGCTAACAGACTAGTAAATTTGCTTCCAGACTGTTTTCTGTACATTTCCATGGACACATCCATATATGTGCATACACACACACACACGCACACACACACACACACACACACACACACACACATACAGAGTTAATTTTAAAACAGTAAATTACGGAGCTAGTTGAGATGGCTCATAGGGTAAATGCACTTTTCACCAAGCCTGATGACCTGAGTTTAGTGCCTGGAAGCCACATGGTGGAACGAGAGAACTGACTTCTGAAGGTATTTTGTCCAACCTCCGATACATGATGTGGCATGTAACATGTACACAATGCACACATATGCACACAAGATAAATAAATATAAAATATTTTTAATAAAAACATTATATGCAACTTAACCTTTAAAATTATATATAACTTACTACTTATAATTATGACTTCATCCTTGTAATTGTTAAATGTATCAGTGCAGTACTCTAGATTGTTTTATTATTTTATTTCTCTGTGTTGGGAATCTTTAGAATTTTCACTGTTGCAGTATCTGATTCTTGATCTGTGGGCCACATGTATCTTAGGATAACCATGACTGTGGCCCAACACAAAATTGTTACCATTCTTAAAACACTATGAGAGATGTTTTTTGCAATTTTTTTGTGACTAGTTTGCATCATTCTCTATTATGAGCTTTGTGAATGATGGTGTCATATGTTAATGACGAAAGGCTGGATGCCCTAATATTGCCAAAATGAGTGCACTTGATCATGTTAGGTTATATATTTATGTATGTGAGCATATATCTATGTGAGATTATAAAAGCACATTTCTCTGCCAAAGGTATTTACAACATTAAGTTTTGATGGCTACTGTTGATTTTCTACAAAGTAGACACTAGTTTATTCTCATGCCAACAGTATTTAAGAATGGCTCATTGCAAGTCAGTCCATGACTTGAATAAGTATTTTCTCTTTTTTATTTCTGCCCAAGGAGCAATTTTTTAAAAAATTTATATTCTTTTAAGGCTTTACACATGCTTTCCTATCATTTGTAGCCCTTAATACCCAATCTCAGTCTCCCGTTTTTATCCAACAATAAGCTTTCTTGTTCCCTACTTATCTCCCTCCTTCTCTCATGTCCTTCTGTGTGTATGTGATTTAATAAGTCCAGTCTGAGTTACTGTCTGGACATTTGCTGGAGCAAGGGTAGCATACCAGTGGGCATACTCTTGGAAAGAGAAAGAGCAAAATTTCTACACTTTTAATTTTTATTCCTTTCTATGCTTTTCATTGACTTTACATTTTCTCCCCGTTTTAGTGAGAAAATATCTAGTACATGATTGTAGTAATAGGCCACATGGCCAAAATAATTTCCAGTGTTATTGATGCAAATATTAGGGAGGTAGAAGTATTAGATGAGGAAGAATGGAAGCCTGAAAAGTGTCAGTAGGCATAGTCTAGAAAGAAGGTAGAAGCAACATGAAAGCAGAGGTTGACACCAAGAGTGTGGGTTCAGCTGACATAAATGATAGGCATTGGAGATGTGTTTGGGAGAATTATAGCCACTAAGAATGGCAGCCCATCCCAAGAGAGTAGCCCCTCCCCTGCCCTGAATTGCAAGGATTAAGGATTACTAAGAGCATCTCTTCAGTGACTGCATTACTCTGCATCTTCATCTTTAAGTGTTCACTAGACAGGGAAAGCATAAAGAACGTCTGTTTGGTGGAGGATCTCATTTCTGGGAGGGAGAATTGACCAATGGTTCTTCATGTGAATGAATAGATTGGTTAGCTTCAAGCTACAGCGGTATATGCAGATATTTTGCTCGCTTATTTAGATTTTCACAAGCAAATGTAAAATCTAAGCTGTGAACCAATGAGCAGATCATCTCGTTGCACATCTGTTTGGGCTGCTATTTAAAGTTAAGCAATAATGCAGAATGGGAACCTCATGTCTCACTTTTACTTTCTATAAAAATGCTTGAATAGTTCAATTCACATTATCTTTGAAGAATTGCTTCATTGTTCAAACAATCTTGCCTTAATTTCATTTTGATTCTAAAATGTGACTTAAAAAGAAGGATTCAGAGTAGATGAAATATGTGATTAGAATCTGATTTTAAAAACAAGTGATAATGCCAGTGTGTAGTGACCAATAATTTTTTTATGCTTTAAACTTGAGTTTTTACTGTTTTCTAGACGTAATAGAGGTTAATTTGCACTATATGTAGGTTATGACATAAATAGATAATGTTCACTGTATAAGAATATCAAGAGAACAGACTGCTGATTACTTGGTCTTCGACTGCATAACACTTCTTTTTACATCATTAATACATCTTATTTGAAAGTTAACATGAAAGCTGGCCTTGAGAGGTAAAAGAATAGTTATCACAATAAAATACTCACCAAGCCATTGAGATACATGTATGTACATATTATTTAGTTTTGCCATTGTTACTAGGTTTTTGTTTTGTTTTATGATGCTGGGGAATGTATCACGGATCCTTGAACATTTTGAATATTCTCTGTACCACTGAGTCACATAGACAGCATCAATTACTTTTTAAATATTTGCTTTTTCATGGAGATAACTCATTACAATCTACAAGTTCTTCACATTCTGAGAAGAAATGTAATTCATTCAGCGATGCACTTCATTTTTTCGTCCCTATGTGTTGTTCTACTAAAGCATATAGTAGTAGGATACACTATAAAAACACACATGATGCTTACTATGAACCAATAGTGTTCTTTAGCTATATTGGTATCCTTACTTCTTGTATCAACTTTATGAGATAGGCTTCATTGTTATCATCCATTTATAGACAAGGAAATAGAATCACTGGAAATGAAGTTATTGCATCAGTCTCACACTATGTTAAGGGGTACATTTTGTTCTTGAACCCAGGAAGAAAAACTCTAGGCAGCCCAACTCAGCATTTAATCATGAAGCTGTTATGTCTTGAGTATATGTGCAGTGCTTCTGTGAAGATAATGGAAGACAATCAAAGATAAACAAACTCCAGCTAAAAAACATTGAAATTATGTATGACCTGTTTTTGCAAGCAATCAGTGAAGAATTTACATTATTGCCTACATTATTTAAAAGTCAGAACATGCAAAAGCAATTCCATACCAAGCCAAAGATCTAAAAACTATTGCTATTAACATAGATTCCAGAGATTGCAGTCCTTTTCTGCAAAGAATGAGATAGTAAATTCGTGGGAGCATTAGGTTATTTCACATACTTCCTTTTTTTTTTTTAGAACCCTTAAAAGATGGAAACTGCCATTCTTCGTTATGAGGCTGTATTGGTTCATTTTGACTCACAGACTATAGTTTGCATAGCTCTGGTGTACACTTATTGCAACATCTAAATTTGGGCCATTCTTTTATGCATATGAAAACAATTTGACTTCAAGAAATGAATCTGTATTCTTTCACTTATGTTATTCTGAAACTTTGATACTTTTATTAGTGAGGAATCTCCAGGGAAGTAGAGTCAGTAATATAGAGTCAGAGGACATTTTTTTTATGAGGACGTGATCACACATTTACAGAGTTCAGGACATCCCACAGTCTGCAGTGTCCAGCTGGATGTTCAAGAAAGCTGGTGGTGTGATTCAACCTGAATCCAAAGGCTGTGAACCAGGAGCATATGGTGCAACTTTCTTTATGAGGCTAATGGCTTAAGAACTGGGCAGGAAAGGGTGAGTAGGCTACTGGTATAAATCTCAGCACAAGAAGGTCACAGAAACCAGAAGTTCTGATGATGTCTTAGGGCCAGAGAGTTGGGTATCCCAGCTCATGCAGAGATTGAGTAATAATCAGCTTTCATTTTTCATTTTTTTGTTTTGTTTCATTATGGCCTTTCATGAACTATATATTGCCTACATGTACTGATAAGGGAGAATTGATCTTGCTAACTTAATCAAATGCTAGTGTCTTCCCAGAATACTCTCACAGACACACTCAGAAATTATATTTTGTCAGTTTTCTGGGTATCTCATAGCTTAGTCATTGGACACAGAGAATTACACATCACAAACCTTTCTGAACATCGACTGTGTTAGAGAATGATGAATACCTGTTCATCAATAGGGATATAAGGCAAAGGTGTAGAGGGAGGCTTGCAGAGATGCAGCCTTTCTGAAACCAAATATTCTAGAATGCTGCTGCCTACAATAACTTAGGCAAAAATTTAAACCAGGTTCTAAAGATTCTCTTAACAGGCACACATAGTGATTGTTGTAGAGTATCTTTGTTGTCACTAAAATAATGGACTTCTTAAGCAGCCATAGTAGGAAATGGCTTTTGGTATTTCAAAATGACTTTTGTGAGCATTTCAGTTAGAGATAAATGTTTGGGGGCTTGCAGAAGGAGTTTTGATCTGTATGAGAGGGATGTGCATATTAACCTGAAACTTCGACAATGAAACAGATGCATCATTTTTTCTTTCTTAAGAAAGGTCCGTGTTTTTTATGTGCAAGTGAACATGTGTGAAGAAAATTTTATGTCATTTTCCAAGTTCCTTTACTAAAGTAAAATTGCTAAGTATTAAAAGGCATGGGCTTTTCCCCCCTTAGGTATAAAGTTAGCTAATTACCAGCTGGATATAACCTACTCCATGAGTCTTTCTTCACAATTATGCATCTCTGGAGGATTTTGCTAAAGAATATTCTATTATATGCTTTAAAATGATAATCTGACTTGATTATGTTCTTCTTTTCTTCCCAGAAAGTATCAGTATGTTGCATCTTCTTTTAAAGGAAAATTTAAAAATGAAGTTAAAAAAGCAGAAGAAGCACTCAAGATGGGTATGTGATTGACTGTGGCCCACATCGTTACTGTTCATTCACTCAGCAAATGTTAATTGAGCACTTGTTCCTAGACAAAAAAAAAAAAAAAACGCTCCAAGCATCACTAGTGTACCATCACAATTAATCACATGTAATTTCTACCTCATGGAATGTAACACAATGTCTACAACTCTGGGTTTAATTATGATGTGTTAGTATCTTAATGTCATACTAAACATTTCAGGATTTAATCAATATATATTAGAAACCTTGGTTGTCATGATGCTGTATTAGAGACAGATGCTGGCAGTGATTTGAAAAAGGATGTTCTCTATACTTCCTTTTACCAGGGCAAAGACAAGCCACCCCGCCCACGTATATTGGAAATGGAAGTGAAACTGCATCATATTCATAGATTTAATGGCAAGTTCAGTCAGTCACAAACTGACTCATACTCTTGAATTTATATGTGCAAGCTTGTGTCCTATAAACTGCATGGAACAGGAAGACCAAGTAGAGGATTTAAGTGATAATTAACAGAAAATCACACAAGTCTTTTTCTGCTATTATGATCTCTGAGAGACCTCAACAGTCACGGCTTTATGTGTAGACACATATACTAGAATATGTACCAAAGTTAGTATCAAAGTTATCTAACCTTTATTGAGCAGATAAATATGAAATGATAATGAAAATTTTTAAAAGAAAATTGCTTGGAAGAATTTTCACTGGATTATAACTATTTTGCTTTTGCTTTCAGCTGAACTCATGCTTAAAGAAGCACAAATGAAAGTAAACCAGCCTGACAGAATGTCTTTGTCTTCTGCCAAGGTACCATGCTGAAAGTATTCTAAAATGCTGCTTGTGTTTTTCCTGTTTGTCCTCACTTCCTTCCTAAACCTTTAAACATGCATGGACTTCTAAGATTAGGTTGATTGTAACACAGGTAAACATAGGCGAGTCCAGAGAAAGGAGAGGAAGCCCAGTACAAGGACGGAGACTGACGAAGTTGAAAGCATGAGGAAGGCCATCCCGATCAATTGCTTTAAAATGAAAAGGAAAGTGGCACAAGAAAAGGAGAAAATAATGAAAAGGGAGCAGAAAAAAATCTAGCCTATCAAGTTTCCTTGAAAATATCTATTCAAATTACAACT